>JAJOZX010001363.1:772500-830000 GCA_023014485.1 Bathynomus jamesi | reverse complement strand
TGCCTTTGCGTTAAGTGAAGTTGGCACACGTTCTGGCATTTCAGTCAGTGATGAGCTTTGCCATTTGTTTTTAAGGACAAGCATTGTAGTGTCCATTTACTTTTGTTAACCCTGTATATATATATATATATATATATATATATATATATATATATATAAGAAAGTTAAGTGTGACGCATGAAGATGTAAAGATGCGGTAACAACTGAATTCAGTTCGAGAAATTAATCTTGAACGAAGACGATTTCTTCCCTTTCAATTCGAACAGATGGAACGATAAGCTCAAATTCGTTTTACACTGATCAGGACGAACAATACATCACAACGAGGTCTTAAAGAATATATATATATATATATATATATATATATATATATATATATATATATATATAACCAAATCTGAAAGAAAATGGCTTTGTTGTAAGAGGGCCAAGACTCTTTAAGCAGCTATCTAAAGAAATTCGGAACACTTTCGATAGTACCGCTGTGTGGAAGTCTTCAAAAGGAGATTAGACATCCGGCTAAGGACAATCCGAGATGAACCGGGTGTACCCGACTATGCGAAATGGAGAGAAAGATATTCTCTCCTTCACCAAACCAATTCGAAATGTGGGGCCGTGAGCCTGAAGTCCGTGCGGTGAGAGATCGACGCGCGGAATTTATACCAGATTACCGTCTATATACTGTATATATATATACACACACATATAATTTATTTAATTATTTCTTTTAAAAATATATTTATGCCACTTCAAATTAGTCTATAACGTTCATTAACAGTTGTAAATAAAATTTATGATACACCTCTGCCATTTGTGCCGGTGTTAAAACAGGACCCTTTTATAGTTATGACATACCTTGAACGTATTATGAGTCTAACATTAAACAAATTTAATTACAGTTTTAGCGCGTCATTCACACAAATCTTATTTTTAATTTGCATTCCGAAACAAACGCGGAGTTCATTCATAGTTTCAACCTTAAGAAGAAATAGGCCAAACTAGAAACGTTCAGACATGAGCCAAGGCCTACCAATATTTTGTCGGTCCATATTTCCATTATAACCTGCAAGTAATTTCATACAAATGATTTTGAACAGAATTTTTACAGTCGCTGAGAGCTTGTTACAAGTCATTTAGATTTTAAACGGTGCTTCACAAAGTTGGTTCTACCAGTTTTGGATATGAAGCTCAAAATTTTGATGGCTGTGATATTTTGTAAATTTATTGATGGATGGTCTTTTTTTTCGATTTAACGTACTTGTATGGAATTCTGTGCAGGAGTGGTGTGACTAGATATAAGTAGGCTTTGCATAATCGATCAATATTCATGTGACAGCTTTCATGCAAGTATGTAGCATACGCCACTGGAAAGCAGGACTTAATAAACATGCATTTCCAGTACTCAATCAGTTATTCGTGACTGAGTGGCGATCCATGATCATGAATAACCCAATTTCAGAGTTACCTCAGTATACCACACGGGTGGGAGGGTGGTGCAGCCGCTGCTGCCGCCACCACTCACAATATTATTCTATTAGACTATTACAGTATACAATATACAGCATACAGTAATATACAGTTAAGTAGTTTGCTGAGCTGACGGCAGGCGAACCGCGGATGTAAACACCGCGCCAAATCACGGTTAACTCAGTGTCACGATCACGGATAAGTGCACAATGGTAACAGTTCGTAAATCACAGTTAACTCGATTCACGTTTGAGTGAACCACGGATAACCGCGTGAGTACTGCATTGTATAGGTATCTCATCAAGGTCATGAAGAACCCTAAACACACTGACTCCGTCAACAAGCCGAGAATAGTGCCAAAAGAAAACCACCCAACCTTCCAAGACATTTTCATTTTTTAGACCACAAACAGCATACATTTAAGATTACTGTAACCGTTCCACATTTTCAAAGATTCATCCTCACTCAGCACTATAGCAGTCAGCCATTATAGCCGAAACACAGCAAAGTGAGGAACATAAAAGTGTATTTATCTTAGATAATTTTAATTGTAAGATAATTTTAAAGCAGAAATTTATTTGCAATGTTTACTGAGGGATAATGAACACTGCATAACAGATATTTCAGAACTATAATGCAAAGCAAATATAATATATTAATTTCTTTACCATATAATTTATTTTATATTTACTGGATGGCAGTAAATTAAAATCTTTAACATTATAAATAATGTGGATGTTATGAAACAAAGGGTTAATGTACAGGGTTGCCCATAAGCCCCACTCAGTTATAATTAAAGCGAAAATCCCTCTTGCAGAGGGACGTAATCGATTACTAAGGAAAGAATATTGTCGAGGTGGTTATGTTTTCCACTTTTAATAATTCAATAAATATTTCTAAACTTATGTGGAAAAGGTTTTTCACAGGAAATAAATTTTTGTTAAAATTTTTAAAAATATAATTCTGTTTGTATAAATTAAAGTATTAATCCGTTAAATTTTTAATATTTGTATAAATTCCATCAATGCCCAGCGGACTGGCTGGCATCTTTCGATAAGCCTAACGACGCTCTGCACAGATGGCACATCTATAATCTTAAACAGAGACTCCTCAATTCTAAATGTTCTTTTCAGCTAATATAAATCACGTACAGGAGTTAAGTGTAAAATCAAAATTATATAAATTCTTTTGCTAATATCATTATTAGACTAGGACTTTGCAACTTTAATAATCTTTTGTAAACGTGGCACCACGGGAGTTCCTCCAGGGAAAATACTTGAGAGGGGCAGTCGAAGCCTCACCCCTCTGGGCAGTGCGTGCCTCACCCTTTGGGCGCTAATAACTCTCTAAGCAAGTGTAATGTTAAGGATTTGATTTTCTAATTACTCTGCATTGTAAAAGAAATCAACCTCATATTTTAAAAGTGATATATTGTAAAATAAAGACAAGAAAAAGATAACACGTCATCTTTATCCTTCCACGTGAGATTTATAAGCATTCCATTCCCTCAACGGACTGAGGGAGGGGATGCCATCGACCAAAGGATAACAGTGTCGTAACTCGCGGTCAGATTAAGTAAGTTTGAAAAGAACCGTAGACGTCAACAGTATAAACTTCATTGTCGGTGCAAAGAAGCGACATACTGAGAATACCTTAAACCTCGGAGGTGGCGTAACGAAGAATAACATTTTTTTGTCCGATATTTGACGCCCTATACCAGGATTTTAACAGGCATCAGTTTTCCGACACTTATTGCAAACTTTTTACTTCGTTTGATTTTTGTAGTTTCGCTTTAATATAACCGATTGGGACTTATGGGGCACCCTGTATAATTTAACATTTCTGAAACATTTGAAAGAAAACAAGATAAGTTTTGGTTCTTTTTAGTTTCAACAAACTGAGAGATTTCCCCCAAAAATCTATGTTCATTTGATGGACGAAATATTTCATCATCAGTCCTATAATTTAATCTAACTTAACTTACCGAACCTCACCTGACCCACAAGGACCTACAGTATATATGTATATTTTGGCGATGAGATATTTCATCGACATTTTAATAGCCAAACCTGTCATAGCTTGACCTTATTTGATTTTGTCTAACATTTTGTCGATAAGACATACTAGCAAGAGTTTATATATATATATATATATATATATATATATATATATATATATATATATATATATATATATATATTGTTTATGGGAATAATGTAATAAGGTTGATTAATTACTGGTTATGAATTAACCCACAAACGAAATTGATCATGCAAACAGAAGGAATTGTATGTATAAATGAATGGTTCATAAAAACAAAGGGAACGAGCCGAAATGGCGGCACCGCCTTTTCGTTTCTGAAACGACGGTTTACAAATTCATAAGTACATGAAATTAGAAACATGCGTGTTAAATACTCATGTAATTTAATGAAAAAGACATGAATTCAATTGTCTATTTAATTCTGAATAAGTTCGGATAAAAATATCATACATATGTTACCCCGAAACTAGGTAAATAACTAATGTAAAATTACATAAAAATAAAGAAATGGAATTAAGGAGGCACGTGGGTTCCCGTGTTTCACTCCAAAAAAAGAAAGAAGGCGTTATAAAATTGAACGTTCATTCATGTATAAAGTGAGGAAACTCAGTTCGAATTAGATTGTTACATTATTAACAAGTTTAATGGCATGTAAAATTACACCTTCTAAAAGGCTAATAATTTTTACAAATAAGATTAATCAAAAAAGAGAATCTTATTTGGGTGTATAAAAAATCTTACGCCCGACAGCCATGACAACAGGGGCATAGGCTGAAAAACATATAAAGTCAGTGCATTTCAGAACGTGGTAAACAAAAGTTCACTCTCACAAACCCTGCGTTGAATGTAAATAAGAACATTAGATTTATTTCTATTTTTAAGAACAAAAAACGAGTTCTTAGTGGAAGTTTGCTCAAGTAGATAAATATATATCTATTGTGCCGTAAATGATAAAATTCAAATCGTGTGTGGCACTTAGAAGCGAAATCAATCGTTCTTTTAATTTTGAGTAAATTACTCGCCAAGCTAAAATGTTCTTCCCTTAAAAAAAATATAGCGGAAGAAAAGGCGAAAGAATCAAATTTTGAAACCTTGTTCCTACGCGGTAAAAATATATAGTATAAGAGTGAGAAGGTGGATACGAATAATTACAAGAAATTAATCCCATCAAAAGGGGGGTTACGGCTGTAAGATAAGTAGCTGACAATTTGTAATTATTGAAATTATTCATTCATCTTTTATTATATTACCTTATACATTATACCATTTCATTTCATTTCTTAAAACAAAGGTCAGTTGTCTCAAATATCTTTTCTTTAAAGGAAGTAAAGGAAGTAATTGATGTCAAAGTTCATATAATTGAAATGGTCAAATAACCAGGTAGGATTCAAATAATTCTATGAAATTGTATCATGTATACGATATGGTCAAAAGGCAGGGTAGAGAACCAACCGTTGTTCTAAAAGATAAGTCAATTAAAATTGTTGTATGTATGCGCTTATTCATTTTAAATGATCTGGCATATTACAATACGGCTGTATTCAGTTAAATAACTACCATTTGTAGATTAAAATTGTTTAGCTGTCAAATTTAAAGTGTTTGTACATTTTACTTAATTGTCTTATCAAGTGTCTTTCTTTATCATTGTAATTGATTCCATGCCAAAACTGGTTAACTGTCTTATTTCAATTTGTTTATGCATTTTATTCTAAATGTCTGGTGTTAATTCTAAATATGAAATTCTTGAAGTAAGAATCAATGTTTCAAGTGTCATTTCCCTAAACAATTATTCATGATTGCCAAAATTTCATTGTTGTATTGTAGTTGGTTTAGTAAGATGTGTGACGAATATATTATTTTTGTGAAAGGTTTATAATTATCCCCCTACACGAACTGAAGAAAAATAAGAATATATATATAATCAGTGATATATATGACCTTGGGTTAAATCTGTATGATGTGGTTTAAAGGAAAACAGGCTAAAATAAAGGTATAATTCATACCATAAATATAAAGAAATAAACCGCGTCATATAACAATATGTATATATACACCAGGTGTTTCATAACATGTGGGACGCACTTTCAGGATGGATTCAGGGCCTGAAAACAATGGAAAAAAGTATATATAAACATATGCTCGAAATCGCTTTGTTTCCGAGTTACAGCCCGTTTTGTGTTCCAGCAATTCTTTCCGCAAACTGTTTACAAACACTGCTTGCCGACAATGTTTGTGAGTGTGTACGAGACTTATTTCATGTATGGCCTTGCCGATTGTAATGTTTCGTACACTCTATACAGGGGCGGATCCAGCCTTCTGGGCTGACCGTCTTCCAAAATTTGAAAAATAAAAAATGCGTACGGAACTATTGTAAATCGTGAAATTTTCGCTAGCACCTTTTTGGCAGAAGTACATTTTCAAGTTGCTATAACATATTTTTAAATGAAATGAAAGATATAAAAATAAAACTGGAAAATTACATCATATTTATGAAAATATTATATAATTTAATATTATATATATTATATATTATTAAAATATCATATAATAAAAAATTCACTGAAAATTCTGACCGTCTTCCAGAAGACGGTGGAAGACGGTCTAAATCCGCCCCTGCTATGACATGTTTCAATATTGTTGAGTGTAGAGCCATCAGTCAGTCTGAGGTGCATCGCGGTGTTTCACTGTTCGTATTCGCAACTTCTTACCGTGAATAAATGCAGTCCAATGAGAAAAAAAACCTTAAAAGTTTTTGTGCTATTCATTGATAGTGTTCATTTGAAGTGAGAATGGAGGCTTATTCAAATAGAGAAATGGCAGACATGCACCTCATGTATGGACTTGCCGAGTGTAATGCGGCCTCAGCAAGACGTCTGTATGCGGAAAGGCTTCCGAATCGCCGTCTGCTAGATAAGAAGACCTTTCAGAGAATAGACGAGCGTCTTGGTGATACAGGATCATTCAACAAACGAGTTTCAGATGGTGATAGACCAATCAGCGCCAGAATTGTTGAGTTGGAGAAGCGGGTCCCGAATCGCGTGGAGGAACATCCTTGTGCCAGCACCCGAAGGATAGCAGCAGCAGAGGGTGTAAGATACACAACTGTGTGGAGAATTTTACGGGAACAACAGCTTCACCCATATCACATTCAGAGTACAAGGCCTTACTGAAGCTGATTTCCCACCACGAGAGGCTTTTTGTACTTGGTTCCTTCAACACTGTGCTCGCGATCCTCTTTTTCTATCCTCCGTGTTGTTTTCTGATGAGGCTGCCTTCACAAGAAATGGCGTGATCAATTTTCACAATACTCATCAATGGGCCGAAGAAAATCCGCGTGCCATCATCCAGTCAAGGCACCAACGACAATTTAGTATCAATGTATGGGCAGGACTTATTGCCGACAACTTAATCGATCCTTTTGTTTTGCCTGGAAGATTAACAAGAGAATCCTATTCCAATTTTTTAAGGAATGATTTAAGCGATTTACTAGATGACTCTATTGGTGTCCGACATCGTATGTGGTTTATACCTGACGGCGCTCCGTCTCATTTTAGTCGAGTAGCCAGAGACTATTTGGTTGACCATTTCCCTGATAAATGACTAGGCCGTGGATGACCCATTGCGTGGCCTGTTCGCTCTCCGGACCTGAATCCACTCTATTTTTACCTGTGGGGTCATCTGAAATCCATCGTTTACGTGACACCCATTGACAACGTTGAAATGCTTCGCCAACGTGTAGAACAAGGATGCCAGAAAATCTGAGTAATACCTAGAATGTTTGAACGCGTCAGGCAGGCTATGACGAGGCGTGTTCAGGCGTGTATTCAAGCGCAAGGCGGTCATTTTGAGCATTTCCTTTAAAGGTAAGGCGGATACTTGCTGGAACACATAACGGGCTGTAACTCGGAAGCAAAGCGATTTGTGGCATATGTTTATACAAACTTTTTTCATTGTTTTCAGGTCCTGAATCCATCCTGAAAGTGCGTCCCACATGTTATGAAACACCCTGTATATGCTCCATCCTGGTCAGTGGCGTAACCTCTTCCCGTCGATCAGCGAAATTAAGGGGCATTAAGGTTGGAGAGTTGCTAGATGGGGACCGTCTGTAGTTCGGATCCCACGCAAAGCTGTAGGTCCCTTCTGTTATGTAACCTAAGATGTCCCGAAGGAGGTTAAATAACAGCATTATATTTATATATATATATATATATATATATATATATGTATAGAAACGACGTAAGTATAGAGGAGTGTTCTGCACACGAGGAAGAGAAATAACGAACAAATGAAAAATGAGGTGACCGCCCGGGAATCGAACCCAGGACCTTCCGATTGCCGGTCAGACATGCTACCACTACACTACGGGCCTCGATCAGTCAGAAGTCGCAATTCTCCTACAAAGGGCAGAAACCAATGCCTTGAGAGGGCACCCTCGCAAATCGTGAATATGTACATTTAACTGCAATGACCACGCAGTATATTAATGTATAGAAACGACGTAAGTATAGAGGAGTGTTCTGCACACGAGGAAGAGAAATAACGAACAAATGAAAAAAATTTCATTTTTCATTTATTCGTTATTTCTCTTCCTCGTGTGCAGAACACTCCTCTATACTTACGTCGTTTCTATACATTAATATACTGCGTGGTCATTGCAGTTAAATGTGTATATATATATATATATATATGGAAGAGCCTAATCCTACCGATAATTGAGTATTGCTCAGTACTCACAAGCCCATAAAGAAAAACGAGACACTGCGAACATTGAAGCTATACAAAGGACTTTTACGTCTAAGATAGAAGAAATGGAAGGTGAAGACTACTGGTCTCGACTACAATCTCTGAAACTCTACTCTCTCGAAAGAAGGCGAGAGCGGTACACAATAATATAAATATAGAAAATACTTGAGGGCTTTGTCCCTAACCTTAGAAATGAAATAGAAACAAACTGGAATGAGAGAAGAGGCAGTTTTTGTACGGTCCCAGCTACGGTGGGACAAGGGGCCATGAAAACGAGGATGGAAAATACCCTCAGAATAGGAGGCCCAAAGCTTTTCACTGTCCTACCAAAAGAAGTGAGGAATCTCCAGCACACCGACCTGAATAACTTCAAGAACCAGCTGGACAGATTCCTGCGCAAAGTCCCTGACCAGCCATGCGTGGCTGGCTACGAGGGTAGGAGGAGATCAGACAGCAATTCCCTCCTTCATAAAATCCCGCAAAGGAGGCGTGATGCTGCAGAGGGGTCGACTGCAGGTCGATCCTGAACCGTCGTTCGAACTCACACAAACTAACACACACAAAGTAAGTATATATATATTGTAAAAAATTATAGTAAATATTTTTTTAAATAATTGTTCTTTTTCAGGCGCAGGTCACGCACATATAATTGTGTATAAAATAAAATCCTTCCATTAAATATTTTATTTAATCTATCGTACAAACTTGAGAAAATGCCTGAGACAACTTGGCGTATTCCTCCGTATATGCTGGAGAACCAAGTCTCCAGGCTTACCATTTTATTTCAATAAAAGCCCATAGATAAAGAAGTTTAAGGTTCAATTTAAAATAAAAAGTCTGTGTTCTCCTGCACACACGAAGAAATACGCCCAGTAGTCGAAGACATTTTCTCACTATGTATTTCTTCTATGCCCTATAACATCAGGTTTCTTTGATAAGCTGAATAAAATATTTCATATCCGAGTACAAAACAAAAAAAATAAGAAACTATAATTTGTACAATATATATATATATATATATATATATATATATATATATATATATATATATATATATAAGTAGAAAGACAGAGATGAAAGAGGGAGAAGTTAACGAGGAAGGAGTTAGAGATAAAAAGGTATAAGTAATAAATTAAATGTGAATGTAGATGTCTTTATCTTGGTCGCGTCCTCTTGCAAAGAAACCTTTTGAAATCTGTAAATTTATAATTTAGATACCAAATAGTGTCCGGTTTCTTGCATCATGTCTGTCAGTGAATTAAGTTTAGGGGAAAATCAGACCTTGAAGATAAGGTCTTCCATTAATTTATTTTATCAATTCTTTTATCTGAATTCAGAAAATCTACGAGAAAATGTTGTCATGGTAACGGAGGTTTATTAATATCAGTTATAGAAAATGTTGCTTTTTTTTCTTTGATTCCATTTCGTTTGCAATGAAAATAAAGATTAAAATATGTTAATTATTTTAATCGAAAGAATTGCAAAATACTGAAATAATGTTAATGAATGTAAATAACTAAATAAATGTTGACTATTATTACAATCAGAGAGATAAATGCTTGCTTTACCATACTCTTAGGTTCTTGAAAGGACATTTTAAAGGCATCGGTAGACTTTCGGTAGTCTTTTTAAAGGAAAGATAAGAGGCGTTGCGAATACTAGTGACGAACTCGGCAAAACTATGTTTTAAGTAAATGGACTCCAAAGGTTTGCAAATTAGAAAACACCATAACTTTGCCAAAAAATTGGTAGATTTTGATTGGGTTTGTATCATTTTGATCGGCAATGGCTGTACATTATTGTAATGATAATAATAACTAGACTGATTGGTTTAGCTGCCTGCCGAGCTCGTCGCTAGTATCCGCGAAATTCTCCACAATCTGCCCTGAGCACATGGTGTTCACCCCTTTAAAACAACTGAATTTGTTGAGGACTAGTGACGAACTTGCATCTTGTATCATTAACCTCTGTTTAACCTCTTTCATAACATCTAAGGTAGGCCATATGACGGAAGGGACCTACAGCTATAAGTGGAATCCGAACCACGGGTTAAGAATGTGTTGCATGGTTTGTAATGCGTTCTTATTTTACCTCTTTTCATCTTTCACCCCTTTCCGGCAGAGTGGACTGCCTCCTCTACCTCCCTATGGAGTGGAGGACCGGCCTGCAACAGCTGGAAGTATTCTCTTCGACTATTTTTCCGACTTGTCGGCAGTGGCCGACGGATGATGATGGTGTCCTTCTTTCTCTTTTTCTGAATGAATTTTAACCCACGAGTGATAGGGTTTGCTACTTACTTAACCCCTTATTCTCTTCTTTTAACCCCTTACTTTCTTCTTTCTCTCGGGCTAACCTTAGAGTGGATCTTAGGGTCTTTGTTAGCATTAGCTTCTGTAGATCTGTAGATAATCTGGACGCCGCATAACTTCGCTGATCGGCGGAAGCGGTGTTATGATACTGGCCACGACCTAGCCGAACCTGGAAACAAATATCCGAATTACAGTATGTCCACAGAGCTAAAAGTTAGTAGAATATTGAAGGCATGTAGGTCTCTTTCAATTTCCTTGTTCTTTAAGCTAGAAGGTAGACCTGTTAGGCGAACTAATGATTCACTGATTTAGAGCAGTGGTATCCAACTGGCAGTCTGTGCTGTGTGCCTCTTTTATCTGTCAGCCGGCGGTCGGAAGAAAAATTAAAATAAAGTTCTCAAATGATTTTTGGACAATCATTGTGTGTGTATATATATATATATCCTTACGGAATATTAACGCAATGACGTCTAAAACTATTATAATTTTTTAAAGAAATCTCCATGTGCACCTTTAGAGGCGGGGCCTATACATGTCTCCCTAACAAATTCAGATCACGTTGTTTTAGAGTTTAGGAATTGTCCAATCAGGGACCGTGTTACATTTCTTCCACAGGCTGACCAATTATAGAAAGGAAAATATTTTTATGCCTTAAACCGAAGGGCTGCGTCGTGGCCATTGTCGCAATACCTTTTCCCGTCGATCAGCGAAATTAAGCGACATTGAGTCTGGAGAGAAGTTGGATGGGAGACCGTCCTCCGCATCCAGATTATGTAACAACCCGTGGTTCGGATCCCGCGTAAAACTAGGTTCCCTCCGTCAATGATCTTAGATGTTGCGAAGGAGGTTAAACAACCCCTAAAACCAACCCTCACCTTTTATCCCAATACTATTTCGTTACAATACGTATACAATGACACAATATTCACGAGCAGTAAAATTAATAATAATAGACTTCAGACATTTTATTTAATGTATGAAGAAGTAATATATACATATTTTACAGTCACGTACAGTATGTAAAGATTTCTAAATCAGCATAAGTAGCATTTAGTTCTGTTAATATTTTGCGCCATTTAAATTCGCAGATGGTTCTTTGAATATAAATTATAAAATTTAAAATAAAAACAACATTAGCTTCGCATAAGTTTATTTCTTATATTTAGCTGTATTTCAAATATGTTATTTTTTATTTAATATGTTAAAAAATTTACCATTTCCTTGAAAATGTCTGAAGTGTGCAGACGAAACGTTGGACTGAAAATCAACAAGGCATTAACTTTGTTTTATTCAAGAATAGCTCTCAAGATTGCTTTGGTTGAAAGAAATATATTTCGAACTTTAGAGAAGGCCACAAATAACACTACTACTACTACTATACTACTACTACTACTACTACTAATAATAATAATAATAATAATAATAATAATAGCAACAACAATAACATTCAGTAAACCCTCGTCCAACGCGTGTTTGTTGAGCGCGAATTTGCTTATACACGGAAAAATAAATGCGAACAATTAATTAATTATTTGCCGAAAGCGGAAAATTTGATTATACATGGTCCGCCAAACACGCTTTAATACAGTAGTACTGTACGCGTGCCAATGCGCGCTCTAGTGTTTTCTCCTACACTCTCCAACACTCCATCTTCCTCCCTCTCGCGTCACCCCTCGCATCACTCTTTGTCTCAGTCCCGCTACCGCGTTAAGTTCAGTGAAGTTGTGTTGGATTGTTTTGGTCCTATTTTGCCGTTGTTTTGCTACTACCTTTAGACGGTAGTATGGCACCCAAACGTAAAGCATATGCAAGTCATAGTGAAGAAAAGAAAAGTCGTAAGGTTATGACATTAGCCGAAAAAATAAAGGTTCTAGATAAGTTGCGTGGTGGCATGAGCATAACATTACTTGGCCTCGAGTATCACGCGAATGAGTCTACCATACGCACCATCCGAAAGAGTGAAGAAAAGATACGTGCTATTTTCACTTAATATATTTTTATTTATCATATGAAAATATCATTATGTTTATGATTTTATTATGTTCTTATTTCATATACAATATAGGCCTAGGTAGTAAACTTTAAGTTTATAATAAAGAAGTGGTTCTACAAATGGGTTATTTTTGCAATCCGTCTCTCATTCTTGTTATAATGCTTCATTTAGAGTACCGATAGATTGATACTGGAGTGTAATATAAACGTAAAAATTATGGATATTCATTTGACATTAATACCAGGCATTTAATTTATTTCATCGGTATTTGTAAACAGTACATCATACCTCAAACGAAAAACTGAGCTGTAGGGAAGCTTTGCATTATTCTATTCTATTTTTAGTGTGTTTGGGAAGCAAACTGCTCTCCCTGAATTCACAAAAGGTGGCAAAGTTAAATTTTTTAATATTTCGCTATTTGATATAAAACCTACTTTTCTTATTCGTAATTAAGAAAATGAAGTTTATACACCATAATTACGAGAAATTACACATGCCTGCGAATGAAAACTTTGTAAGAGTTGTTTTCTTACTAATAACTGATTTTATATAATTCAACTACGCTGATTTCGAATAAGGTGTCCATTTTTTCTATCACGTAAGAATTTTCTGCAAGCTGGAAGGAAAAAAACAACATAAATAAATATTATTTATTCGAATTTACGTTAAGTACTTATTTCGCTTTGTTATACTAATTACAAATGCAAACAACTTTAAAAAGAAAGAAGACTATTAACGTCAATTACATATTCAGCTTTATTTGCCTTGAGTTTTCTTCTGAGATCTATACCTTTTAGTCTCGAATGTACGCGCTGTTCCTTTTCTTTTATGTAATACTGTAATTCTGGAGTATCCCGTTTCAACATCCAGCAGTAATCAGCCATCATGCTGGTGTGTCACCTTCCCTGATATATCTTCTCCATTTCTTTGATGGCTTGGTGAAACCGTTCTCATTGTTCTTCGCCGAGTGCTCCGAGATTCTCAGGGAAGTAATCCAAGTGTGAATGTAAGAAATGTACTTTTAAACACGTATTACAACCCAACTCTTTGAACTTATTTAGTATGTTGTTCACAATGTTTTGGTAATTTGGGTCCTTGTTGTTGTTCCCCAAAAATTTGCTGATAACATCCTTAAAAGCAATCCACGCTTCTTTTTCAAGATTGTTCATTGTTCTTTCAAAGTGTTCATCCAAAGTCAGTTTTCTAATCTGGGGACCAACGAAAATTTCTTCTTTCAATTTTGCTTCCGAAAGAGTTGGGAATTTACCACACAGATACTTAAAACAATCCCCATCTTCGTCCAAGGCCTTAACAAATTGCTTCATCAAGCCCAATTTTATGTGAAGTGGCGGTAAAAGGACTTTCTTCATGTCAACCAAACTTTCACGTTGAATGTTTTTAGAACCAGGTGTCAGGTTGACTCTGCGTGGCCATTCCTTTTTTATTCAGTGCCGAGTTCTTGCTCGGCTATCCCATCCACACGAAAAACATGGAAACTTCGTATAACCTGGTTGTTGACCTAACAACATACAAATAACTTTTAAGTCTCCACAAAGTAGCCAATCGTGTTCTTTGTATTTAACCTTAGCTAGAAGAAGCTCAAGATTTTCGTATGTTTCCTTCAAGTGAACCGAATGAGCCACAGGAACGGATGCATACAAGTTACCGTTCTGAAGGAGGACGCCTTTTTGACTTCTTTTGGAGGAATCAATGAAAAGTCTCCACTCATTTGGGTCATAGAATGCAGTGCCTAGCTTAAGTATTAGTTCCGAAATATTGTTGCAATATACCAGTGAATTTTCTTGAGAAAAATATTGGATGAATTCTTTTTCTCGATTTCTGTACCAGTAAAATGACATCCCGGGGGAAAGCAAGTTCTTCGCACGAAGTCTGGATTCCAAAATCTCTGAAGAATCCTTCGGGAGACTCAAATCTTTTACCAAATCATTAAGTTCACTTTGTGTAAACAATTGGGGTTCACCAGATGTTTCGGTTTGAAAACAATCAATATCATCGTTTCCATCGTCATCAGACACCGAATCAGATGAAGTTATATCAAGAGTAATTGGTTTAGTAGATACAGGTATACCAGGTCCATGAGCAACAGGTCTCATAGCAAACTG
This sequence comes from Bathynomus jamesi, assembly GCA_023014485.1. Classification (NCBI taxonomy): domain Eukaryota; kingdom Metazoa; phylum Arthropoda; class Malacostraca; order Isopoda; family Cirolanidae; genus Bathynomus; species Bathynomus jamesi. The sequence continues at coordinate 815,322 of JAJOZX010001363.1, read as the reverse complement.
AAAGTTTGGATAAGAAATTCCCTTTTTATTTTTAGTATTGTAGCCTTACACGTTACATGAACAAAAACAGCAGTCATTGCTGTGATTTCTATGCTCACGCCAGACCACTGGAATCCCAAAAGGTAAAGAATCCTTTTTACCTTTACTCCACAGTCTAAGTTGTCCAACACAAAACACTGCAAACTTTAAGTGGAGCCCATGATTTGTCTTGATCCCCAAGTTTCATTCCGAAGTACGCATAGTGTGCTTTCTTAACGAAGTCTGTAATATCTCGTCTTTGTTTTTCCACAGTAAATTTTCCACAAATCTAACAGAAAATGTTTGGGCTATTTACGCACCCTCTGGTTGCCATAGCGACAAATAAACAAATTTCAAAAAAGAAATATAGTCATCACGCACCTTTGAATAATAAAGAACTATAACCTCGCACGCACTAGACAGACTGACTCATCTCGTGGCTTGTCAATCATTTATATACTAGCGGTGCGTTTCTCGAATGTTCTAGAAGACGCTATGACGTCACTTCTGATCTGGAAGCATTTAGAGGCAGTAGTTTTTAATTAAACTTTAATTGAGTCAATTTTACTGAAAATTACTTACATATGTAATATGAAATATGACATTTTGTGAAAAATCTGTACGTGATGGCGAAAAATGAATATTATTTTCGGAATCAGTGTGCAAAAAGTACTATATAAGTGATAAAATATTTCGGACAACAAAACCATCGCAGGCCTGTGTTATTAATTAAGAAGTAAAGATTATAAAAAGAAAAGGTTTTGTAAAGTTTTGTATTTAATATTTATTAACGTTTTGCGCAAGGAAGAGTAATTTGCAACAGTCATTACAAACTTATTGCTACAAATAATTCACGAAGAATGCCGCTGATTCCATACTTAAAGTAAGTTACAGAAGGGCGAGGAAGGTGCTATTACTACGTTTCTGGCAATGAGTAATAAACGAAAACCTTCAGGTTCGAGTTGGTGTCCAAACGCGGATCTCCGAAAAGTCGGTGAAAGTACCGACGTCCCGATCTGCAGGACCGCGTTTCGACCATAGCCTCGTCGATAAACGCATTGATATAGTTAAGATATCTGTACTTTCCATGAAGTGTAATATAAAGTTTCGGTTCCCTTTGCTTCGAGAGAAACAACGTTGATCTGGTTTGCGAAATAGCGATGCCCCGTTTCCACTATAAGTAGGTTTCACTGTGTTTACTCTTGCACTTTATCGTTAAATAATTTGAAATCTACTGTACCAGGACAGCAAATTGGATAGCAAGCAAACCTGCAGTCAGAAATATTGCGGGTTATTTATCTACAGCTAATATTATTTTTTAAATCATTATCATTACAATAATTAATAATTAGCAAACTGCATAGTTATAACCAATCCTCTTTTGTATCACTTGAAAGAGCTCCTCGTCCCATCGGTGGTACGTATAGATTTTTTAAACATCTGACATTTTAAAAGGTTTGTATTTTTTATTAACTGAAATAAAAGCATGGAATATTTACTGTACCTTCTCTACACATGGGGGAATTAGTCCCCTAGTGCAAAACATGCTCTGTGTGATGTTCTCTCGGCTCATGATACTCATATGATACTTTCGACGGAAGAGTCCTGTCCAACAAATTTCCTGCGGTTTATGATAAAGGAATATCATGGCCACCAACATCACAATATATAAACCTGCAACTTTTACTTTCACACAATAGAAGAGTTAAAAGCATCAATTGAACAAGAAATTTCTCAGATTTCAATAGATACTCTGTCCAGAGTACTGAAAAATTTTGTTGTTCGTGTGCAAAGAGTTAATGAGCTGAAATGACATCACATAGAGCATGTTTTGCACTAGGGGACTAATTCCCAATGTGTAGAGAAGGCATAGCAAAAATTTTATGCTTTTATTTCATTTAATAAAAAAAATGCAAACCTTTTAAACTGTCAGATGTTTAAAATTCATCCGATAACTCACGAACAATTAAAACACGTTTCAGTAATTCGGGCTATTTATTTCTATTTATTTCAAACATTTCATAAAGAGAGTGGCGCAAAAGTCGCACACATATGAATTTTCAGTGTTGCCTATAATATATATTTTTTCTTTTTGGTGCGAAATTAACAATAGACGAGAGAGTGAGCTTGGTTTTAATGTATGGAATACCAAGTATTACAAATCGATAAATCGGTATAGAATTTAAATTCTGTAGCGATTCATCGATTGGTAGTACTTGGTATTCAATACATTAAAATCAAGCTCACCCTCTCGTCTATTGTTACTTTCGAAGGCATCCCCTACCTAAAAGAAAAAAAAAAAAAAATTATATTACATTATTACATTATATAACCCCCGAGATGCTCAGCTTCGCACAGCTACCCACACTGTCCCGAGCTTCCCGGAGGTAACAAGACGTGCTCACTGTTCAATACAGTCTAATGAAAAGAATTAAAAAAATCAACCATCCAAACTATTCATGAGTCCAAACTATTCATGAGTCCTGCTGTACGTCTTCTAAGCTATGGAATTCATGGTATGAAAATGTCTGTCTCTAGCTCCACTTAACTTAGACACTACTGTACTATTTCTCATTAACTGTATTTCTGTCCTTAATATTTGAATTGTCATGGTATTCTAGTGTCAGTTTGTATTATTAATATTTGTCATATGGACTATGGTTTGCCAATGAACTTTTTCATTTTGATTTTATTTCCATTATAATCAACACTGAAAATTCCTATGGTGCGCCACTTTTGCCCCACCCTGTATATTAATTCGGTAAAACTACAAAAGACGCGAAAGTCTACATTATACAGTATAAGGTCCACAGAAATGTGATTACAAAAAAAAAATGCACAAACTTTTGCCTCTCTGCAGCGAGAACTGACATTTGCTAATTTGCATTTTCTGTTTCTACTCTACATTTGTAATGAGTAAATGAACTTTTAGTGTTTTCAAAGTATTTATTCAGTAGCTTAATTTACAAACTAAAACTATAATTAATCTTGAAACAGAACATTACACACACACACACACACACACACCACATATACATATATATACATATAATTTTTTTTTTTTGCAGATCAATCCTAAGAGAGAAAGTGAAAGCCTCATTGTTTCACAGAGCATCACTCCATCGAACATCCATTCAGGGTATGAGGAACTCGCAGCATCATTGCCAAGTAAAAGGAAGGTCGACGTACGAACGAGGTTTCCAACGTGGTTCATCACCTCTGGAAACAACAATGCGTTGATTTATCTTATTCAAATGATTAGTCCAATCCATAATCCTTTCACGAGTACCTATTGTTAGTTTGCATTGCAGACACTCCTGGTTTTATAGTTCGAGTGCATGATTCAGCAGGAGCAAGGTGCATCGAAAGTTTGTGCTTCCTCACCTAGGCACTACGAATGTAACCGTTTTAATCACAAATACAGTCATATCACCTCAGGCTTGCTCTACACAAACTGGGTCAAGAACTCAGAATATCCGCAATTTCAAACTTCTCTTTATTAAGGACTGTATATTTTATATGTTTAAATTTATGTTACTCTTATTTTCGTATAATATTAAAATAAATAAGAGATAAACCCATAATGGATAACGTAACATTTGCAATGATGTTAAGATGAAAATGACAACGAAAATAATAGTTTGTTGTAACAATGATTATGTCGTGGTGTCATTTTGAAAGACAAACTTTTTGGTGAACATGTTTGTACTTCCTCAAACGAAGATAAATATGAAAGAATTTATCTCTTTATCCGTTTATGTGTGTGTGTGTACACAGACCGTGCATGGTACAAGGAACTTCTCTGGGAAAATTAAATCCACTATAGTTCGAATAAGTAATAGCAAATTACAAATACTGTAGTTTTTCTTTTTCATGATGGAAGGCCCAACGTGGGCAACGGGTCACTCGCAAAGAGGCCCCAAAATATAACGTCCCTCACCAGCTATCTGCGAAGCAGATAGGATCCAGCCTTGGGACAGGATCCAGGGTTTAAATTCGGATTTACAGTAATTTTCCCAGAAGAGCTCCTTGTTGTATGCACGGTCTGTGTGTAACATAAAAAGTTTCTCAGGATACCATTCTGAGTTGTAACACACACACACACACACACACACACACACACACACACACACACATATATATATATATATATATATATATATATATATATATATGTGTGTGTGTGTGAGAGAGAGAGAGAGAGAGAGAGAGAGAGAGAGAGAGAGAGAGAGCCTTCGTGCATTTTCATTTGCCAGGCTCTAACATCCTCACTCTACGTTCCAATTATTGTGTGGACGTGCCTACGCCTAGTAGCCTAGTTAACTTATATTTAGATCTTGGCCAGTTCATTTCCCTTCCTGTCTTACTCAAGGTATGTGGAAAGGAGAAGAAAACACTGATTAGCTAAACTACATTTTATTCTTAAATAACAACTAAGACAAAATAAATGGGTCTACACTTTTGGATTTATATATTAAAGAGAATTTGATAAACTCATTACCTGAAGTGAAGTTATAGTACGATATGCTGAGGTATGATAGAGAGCTCCAAGTTTGATTATCCCTTGCTCTCTGAGGGTATATTAGAGCAGAACTGTATTGTGACTACGTAACGTTTATAATTTAGGATTGCACGAACTATTATCACGGGGAACTCATGTGTAAAAATAAGGCACGAACAACCTCTCTTGGTCACATTTTAATTGGAATTCCCTCTCGTTCTACCTCCATGGGCAAAAGTCATTAGTCACTGGAGACTCCATACCTTTGAGTCGAAGTCAGTCTCACATGGCAAATGGAACAGGCCCACAGGTAAATCTATACATATATATTTCCACATACAAATTTAGGCACACGGTGAATGGGCCTCACATATATATGTAGTGGCCAATTGACGGTAGGCCCTATAATAAGTGTAATTAGATTAAGTTAAAGTAATTAATGTTTGCTGGATTGAGATCACCATATGATCTTTCGATCAGAATAAATAAATGTCATTAATAACGGAGATTAATAGAGTGAGTTTTCTTCCTTTAATAAACAAAACAAAATCACTGATAAAGTTACAGTCATTAACGTTACAATGCTCGAATCGAAATGGGCAATTACATATGCTGATTGAATTATCGGGAATAAATGTTAATTGTACTGAAGGACAAATACACGGTATATAAATGACAATTGAATAATGACAAAATATACCCACGTGAAGGGCGTGTTAAAATGATTGTTACATGACGGAGGCTAACTTTTGACTGAGGTAGGTTGAGAAGGGCGCCTCCGAGGGTATGCTGTGACGTCTTCTACTTCAAAGGGCGAGGTATACCCATATAAGGAAATCTTGTGAAGAGACGCGAGCGTGAATGAATGTTTGTCTGTAGATGCCGTTGCGATGGCACGCTTGTCTCAGAATCAAAGAATGCCCCTAAGGAATGCTGAAGCATATCACTAAATATATATTCTTTAATCATCTTCTTCGTTTATAAATAAAGCTTTCAAATTGTACCGTTTTTTATAAAAATTCGTTTGTTTCTCATGAACAAATTAGAAATTTTAAGATCTTCCCCGCATAACTTTCTATACAAGCGAGCCTTGTACCATCGGAATGTTTTTCTCAGCCTTTTATTGTTATAACATTTGGCATTTTTTCATCTAACATTCAGAAAACACTTATGACCCTTTGTTCTTCATTATTCCCCTCATTCTCAACAGCGTCATTGAGATTTTTCTTCAATTACTGTATGTCTTACTTACTGACATCAAAATACTGTAATTTTAGAAGATTAACATAATCACTGATCTCTATACTTGTACAGTTAATAATTAATTGCCTGTTGTTACCTTTCTGTATAACATTTTCGTATTTTTGTGCGCTTCAGGTAAACATTTTGTAATGGTTTCAGGTGTTTATTAAAAATGGTTTAGGTTACCATATTTACTTCTAAAGACACTGCTTACTTTAAAGCGATAATTCGTACGTGAAAAATTTGTTGATATATATCTTCTACTTACAACAGCTTTCACGAATAGAGTATATACGTATAGCCACCTCTGTATCGTGTCATTAGAATACATATCAGTGAAAATCGTCTCATTGACCCTTCAACCCAATGACCAACCTGATCCTTACACCCGTTACAGTATTTCTGACTTAATGATACTGATCTTCTTCGTTTATCAGATAAAAATACTTATTTTTATATATTTTATTTAGAACATGTTATATTTATCCAAATTTAAGTTCCGAAAAATCTTAGTAAAACACCTTCTCATTAACTGAGAGTTATAAAATATAAAAATTTCATGAAATATAAAATGTGTAGCAAAATAATTTTTCTCCATGGCAAAATTTTTGGACAAATTTTTGGACAAACAAAGTGTTTGGATTCGCATCAACAAAGACGATGAAACATAAAAAGATCTAAACTAACCAAATCAAATTTTATCTAACCTAACCTAACCTAGTTTAACCGAATCTAATTTAACGTAATGTTACCTAAACTAACGTAGCCACAGCCAGAGTCCGTAACTCAGAAGGTAACAAGGTTTTCCGATATGGGAAGTGAAGACAGAGGTCGGGGTTCAAATCCCGATGATGCTGGTAATAATGATACAGGCGGTAGAACAATGAGCCACATTAGTTGGCCTGAGAGCTGTGTCAGTTTATGACCCACGAGAATGTTTATTAACCAAATTATATTTAACCTACATTTAAAAAGACAACAAAAAAGTTCGGTATGAGACAAGTTCTGTATGAGACGAAATGTTTGTCGACACCGTTACACAAAAATTCTACACTAGCAATTCCCTCCTTCACCAAATCCAGAAAAATGAGGCGGGATAATGCAGAGGGGTCGGGTCGATCTTGAACCGTCGTTCAAACCCTCATAAAGTAAGTTTTTCCTCTCTTATTTAAAGCGTAAAACTCCTTTTCTGCATTGAACTTATCAACTGATACAATCTTAAAACATATATATATATATATATATATATCTGGGGTGATCATGGTCATGATATCCGTTTCTTTGATTTTATGTGTTCGTTTATACACGCCTAAACGGCTATAGGGCAATCCGCAGCAAATTTAGTATACACATTAAGGGAGAATCAGGGGAAGTTTTAGTAATACACCCACCCCTCCCAGTTCCCCCACTAGATTGTGTTTCGGAGCGGCTTTCGCTGCGCAACGCAAGGCGCAGCTGCCGTTCTAGAATATATATATATATATATATATATACACTTTAAAAATTATTGAGTTATTTCAACCGAAATTGCTGCCAAATAAACTCCGACCTATTAAGGAGTTACGATTACTACATCACTCGGGTAATTTTGAAATTAAGGAGTCAAAAACCTTCCTTATTTCCAAAACTACCGAATTTAGGTAGTAATTTTTACTACTTAATAGGATGGCGCTCATTTGACACCAATTTCGGTGAAAATAACTCAATAGCTTTGAAAAAGTATATATATATATATATATAGAGAGAGAGAGAGAGAGAGAGAGAGAGACTCTGCTAAGTGTGCACTGTCATGGCGGGAAATTAATTTAAGAAAATATAATTTGAGTTTGATTTTAATTTCAAACTAATTTTTGTCTTTCATTTTTAGCGAGTTGTAATTTCAAGGAAGGAAAAAAAAAACTTCTCAAAATCTTTGAAATAAATTTAATCTTTATTAATTTATATCTAAATAAAAGTATATAATGAAATTAAACACAAAAGAAGATTATATATATACACATATATATATACACAGGGTGCCCCAAAAGTTTCAATCTCTTTCTTGTTCATTCCTTACAAGAAATAGAGACTTTTAGAATCATATATATATATATATATATATATAACCTCTATTACTTCGTCCAAGTTTAATATGGCAAAATTGTTTTTTTAAATACGTAAATTACATAAAAGGAAAATTTTGTATTCGTTTATAAAATTTATTATAAGCTAATTGCATTATTTTTTTTTATGGACTTTATTATTGTTATTATTATTTTTTTTATTATTAAAATATATTAACTTATATTTGTCAAAATACAATAATTTTCTTTTCTAAATATAATTGAAGAATATGACTGGAGACACCATGAATGTAATTTATGTTGCTTAACTTTTGTCAGCCAAAGCAGAGTTAAATTTCATGGAATTTGTCATGGTTTTTGGATTCATTTTGCGGTTTTCATTATCAAAACCTAATTTGGGGGGAAAACGACTGCCATGGAAAGGAAACGCGTCTAGAAAGAAAGGAAGAATAGGGCGGAATACATGCTAGAATCAGCTCTAAAGTAGGAAAATGGCATAAGGTGTAACAGCTGTAGCTTCGTTTCAATACCCTGCAGCGGATGATTTACTGAGAAGTTAATAACTCATCACCCGTCTAACGCTTCCATTACGGGAAATTTTATGGTCGTGTTTAGACGCATCTTCCATTAGATCAGCAAATTTAACTATTTAAATGACGTCTTTGTTCATTTTGGGCATTTTAGTTAAATGAAGCATATAAAGAAGTAATAATTAATTGGATTTAACGAAATGAAGCTTAATGTCACGTGCATTACGATTTATATAGCGAAAGGATGAAGAATACATCCACAAAATTGGGGGGTTTAGTTTATTTTCACCTCTAAGGTTATAATAAGCGGGCCCAGTCATGAACTATCCCAAGCCAGTCTGAGAAATGGGGAAGAAGTGTAGTGACGAGCCTGCTGTGCGTAACTTATTCGGTTCGATCTAGTTTTCTTTTTAAAGGAGACTTATTTTCCCGATTGGTGACGTTACTGCCCGTCTCAGTGTCCTAAGTTGGACGAAGGACGTAAAAGGGATTAGCCAACCAACCAACTAACCAACAATAAGCCAATACAGTCATCGCAACACCGTGTGGTTTATTTCCTTTATGCAGAGAAGACCAAATAACGATTCGTTTTCCTTCTTCAGAAGTTTTCTGGATCGATATACTCAAAGTCGGTGAAGACTGTAGAAATAGGAAGGTTCTTCACTTCCGAGTGGCCATGATCACCTTCGATGAAAGTGATCAGCTCTCATCCTTTCCTTGAGATGGACGTAATCCCTGCTGTGTCGTAAAGCACGAACAGGTTCACCGTTATCAACCATTTGGTCTGAAACTGCAAGAGTTGCATTGTAAACATTTGTCACATCTGCCAATTTCACGGCAATCTGTTCATTGGTTTAACCTCCAGGGGTAGTACCTACTGCGTGGCACAGATTATGACATGTTATATTGTCCAACTGAGAACTGCAGTGCTAAAAATTATCAGAACTCATCCATAAGAGGTTAGCTTGTATATACAGTACAACGGACGTTCAGTCTAGGTGGGTTAGTTAGTGAAAGTTAAAAAATGCTTGGTTTCTGAGTGTGTGGTGTGTGTGTGTGTGTGTGTGTGTGTGTATCGTCATTAACCCAACTCTTCATCTGCCCCCACCCCCTTTAATATAAGAGATGGTTAAAAGCTTCCAGTCGTAGCGCGTAAATAAACAATAGGCGAGCGGTAAAGCTAAAATTACTAATGTATATGAAAGCCATTAGAGTTAACGTTTCGAATGCGTGGACTCCATTTTAAGGAAGGCGGTTTTAAAACAAAAGAGAATGACTGTGCGTCCGTAAGGCTCCGAGCTCCGGCCTTTCACCACCGTCTGAAATACATTAGTCATTAGCTTTCTATACAGAACCCGATATATGCCTAGATACAAAAGGATAGTCGGACACATAAAATGCACAAACATTTAAAGTAATGTTTTCCATATATATATATATATATATATGATGAATAAAACCACGAAGGAAAGGAAACACAGAATGGTGCTCAAGCGCTTTCGTCTAATGACATCCTCAGGAACGACAGCGCTTGAGCACCATTCTGTGTTTCCTTTCCTTCGTGGTTTTATTCATCATAAATATTTTTCACTGTTACTTTCGTGAAATAATTTCATATATATATATATATATATATATATACTGTATATATATATATATATATATATATATATATATATATATATATATATATGCTGGAAACCCACAAAGAAAAAGAAAAACGATTCCAAGGCCTTTCGTGTATTCAGAGCTACACCTCGTCAGGGAATCATTCCCTGACGAGGTGTAGCTCTGAATACACGAAAGGCCTTGGAATCGTTTTTTTTCTTTTTTCTTGTGGGTTTGCAGCAATCATTCATTTCACGGGTTTAATTGTGAAATTCATCCCATATATATATATATATATATATATATATAATTGACAAAAGTAAATACACACCTTTGTTTTTCCAATTTTTTTATTTCATTATAAAAATCAATAAATAATAAATTAATTGAATCAATGGATCTGAATTTTCCCCCTTGCATTTATTGATTCACTGTTGATTTTTAATAAAAAGATAAAAAAGATATATTATTTTTAGGAAATTTTATGCGCAGAATTCAATTTTGGCCTTTCCTAAATGCCGAAATTAACCAAAACTAAGATATATGAACCCTAATCCTAACTAAAATAGAAATTAAACTGTACGTATCCGACTAGTCTAGCATTTAAAGAATAGTTTGAAATGGCGTTTAACATCGTCTTAAACAAATCATTATTTTTATTTCTTTTTCTCCACATAAATTCACACAAATATGACTCAATCACTCGTCGATGAGTGCCACAATGACGCTTGTTTCTGCGTTTTGCCAAATGCCATGTGCTTTCAATTTTCTGTGTTTGGGCACCACTTTCCGAATCGACAATTTTTTTTTTTTTTTTTTAATAATTAATTGTTTAATGTTTATATTCATATCCTTCTAAGTTCTGTACAAGTCCATCATATGCCTTACAGTTTCGCTTATTATTGTTGTATCTCTCTTTATGTTCTCCTTTATTCATGATGTTAACGTCTCCCGGCCACGACGAGGAATAGCATACAGGAAACGTTCTCCTGTTTCTGTTCTTCTGTACCCCTTGAATTCTTTCACGGGATTTTCTGGATTTTCGAGAGAGATAGACGATTTTTACTTTCTTTACGACCGTGTGACTCGTGGCCGTTTGTTAATCGTATATAAAATTAAAAGGGTTATATTTTCAGGACGCCTTCGCGTACCCGCTAAGATTCTCTCGCGTACCCCAGTTTGAGAACCACTGACTTAGGGTATACGTGGGTATAATTTATTTTCTATTTTAGTTAAGTTAGGATTTATAATTATATATCTTAGTTTTGGTTAACTTCCACATTTAAGAAAGGCCAAACTTGAATTCTGCGCGTAAAATTACATAATTTTTTTTTTTTTAATTAAAAATCAGCAGTGAATGACACCAAGAAGATCCGTAAGAACTCCTATCTTCTCAGAGGAGTCAGGCGTGTGTTTTAAGACCTGGAGTTCGTCTGATGTAGGAGTGAGTTGTCTCACACAGCTCTTCATGTCTTCACATAAAACAGAGGACTCGGATCACTTAAAAAGGTCTGCACCGGGTTTCTCTTTCCTCTCAGTATCATCAACCCTTACAACTAACAGATATTTTTTTTTCCTTTTTGAATTTCCTGAAGAAAGTATTTCAGTATGTATTGTAATGTTTCGTACAAGTGATTCTGTCCCTTTCTCTATACATATGATAATAAACAGTATCTTTTCTGTATTCAACTTGATAACCATTTGCTGTCGTAATCAATGCGAGGATTATTCTTTACCTTTAGTGTTTTCTCTCATTTTTCATCTGAATGAACCGTGTCCATAAATTGAAAACAATCTACGTTTATAGAATCGATCCTTTTAAATCTTTAGTTTTTCTCATATATAAATAGTCGAAAATCATTAGTTTCAATTACAGTAAACTTTAGTTTCGCTTCAAATTTATATAATTTTTGCGTATCTGCACACAAAAACTTATTTCTCATTGATCATCTTGATTCTTTCTGAATTTTAAGCAAGCCCTCTTTTACTTGCTCACAATTCCATGAATAAGATCAGTGTAAGGACTGTTTGGCGCAAAACACTACATACTGATGAAGGTCGGTGATCAACTTTTTTTGTTACAGACCTGAAGTGGTCCATATGACTCGTCTAATCTCTTCAAGTGCTCAGAGGATGCAAATTTATTATTGTGTGTTGCAGAAAATAATATGGATCTTTTCCGTTTGGGTGGCTAGCAGCGAATTTTAATGAAAATCGGTATACTAATGTAGTTTTGGTCACTGATTTCAAAAATAACTTTCTATTTTTTCAAGAAATGAAAAACAAACATGTTAGAGCACTTTAAATAATTAATGTGTTTTTAATGAAAATATCATGACTTAACCTAACCAATCGTCAAGGCCGTACAGTTGACCTAACCGAGCATTCAATTGACCTAACCTGACATTCAATTGACCTAACCTGGCATTCAACTGACCTAACTGGGCATTAATTCTTGATTTTTTTCTGCTACTTTTACAGATCTGCCGGGATCCTTCAAAAAACGTATTCTTGTAAAGTTGCACTTTTTACCGTTTGACCGATGCTTTTGGCAACGAAAGAACTGGGTAGTTTTATCAAAGGAACACACTTTTCCACACTTAGAGCACTTTTTCATAAACAGTAGCAGTTTGTGACTCTGGCTAAATTTAACACAATCCTCTGTAACTAGTTTAAGCTAGTTAAAACACGTATTAATTATTTAAAGTGCTCTAACATGTTTGTTTTTCATTTCTCCAAAAAAAAGTTATTTTTTAAATCAATGACCAAAACTACATTAATATACCGATTTTCATTAAAATTCGCTGCTAGCCCCCAAACGGAAAAGACCCATTAATATATACTCGTACATATATACTGTGTATCATAAAAACTGAGCACCGTTTTTCACTGGGCCAACAAAACCACAGGTCCAAACGTAACTAAATAAAATAGAAACCATTTAAACTCTTTATATTATCCTTCAAATGAGATGTAGTTTATTTGAATCGGATGAGTACAGTAGTCTCTTTGCAAATTCAACTTGAACAATAGTTGTTACAAAATAAAGTTGACAAGGAGAGTAATTAGAAACTTAGCTGGACATTAACGTGAACAAAATCAAATTGAATAAAACATTAACGCAACAAGTGTTCAATGTGTCCTCCATTGTAATGAATGACCCATTGTAGCCTTGTGCGCCACTGGCGAACTGCTGTAGAAGTGGTGTCTTGATCGAGTTTATTCTATGCTGTTAAAATACACTCTCGAAATTGATTGACATCTTGAATATTTTGTCTTTAAACTTTGTCAACTAAACGTCCCCATATGAAATAGTCGACTAGATTGAAACCCTGACTATTTGGTGGCTAATCTTCTGGCGCGATGAAATCAGGACATTGTTTTTGCAAGTACACAGTGGTGTCCATGAGATGGAGCGCCGTTTTGCTGACAAACTTAATTATCACTGTAACTTTCGAGTTCAGGCAACATCTTACTAAAGATATCGTCACATTAATGTTTTGAATCAATTTTCCCACCTTTATTGGCAAAAACAATTGCTGTTTTTCCTGAACGACAAACACCAACAGAAATCACTATAGACTGACTGAAGTGATGTCTCTCTTGAAGGAACCTGCTTTTTGGAATGTTTTGTTTTTATCTTACGTTAACGTGCACTCTGTCGTTTTGTGTATTTCGAGGCCGTTTAATATGTAGTAAACATTTTCTTTCGTACACGTCATTATTTGATCTGAAACGGCGAATCAGTCGACAGCAACATTGTACACGTTTAACTTTGGTGTGTTCAGATATGCGATGTACTTGGAAGCGCTTAAATGTTTTTAGACCAAGGTCTTTCTTTGCAATTTAATGCATTCAACTTTTTTTTAATACCGGTACGATTAACAGTTCCCTGTACACTCAAACTTGAACGGGAATTGTCTTCTTGGCCGCAAGTAAGTTCACTTACAGATTCAGTGTTTGCCGGGGTCATTACTGTACGCGGTCGTCCACTTCCAGGCTTTCGTGCATGAGTTCCCGTTTCACGAATTTTTTCAAACAAACATGACACACTAAGCACAGACGAATGTCGATTAGGACACTGTTTTACTATTCTTTTAGCACCGACATCTTTTTCCTTGTAAAGAAGTTTGATAGTAATTTTGTCTTCCTCAGTTAAACGTGCCATAAGATCTCACATAAAATAATATAATTAATAAATTTCCTTCGCTCGCTGCCAAATCAAAACTGATTGCTGTGACGACAATACCGTCTGGGTCTAAGCGTACTTCCCTTATTATTCTGCCTATCCTACCTCTCTATAACCCGTAAAAATGCACTAACTAGCCTAACTTAGGCCTATCCTGAATCGACGAGTGATCCCAAAGTTGACGGTAAAATTACGATTTAACTATTCAATAACATAAATTTAGCAATTTTTCTCCGGTCGTAATGTCAACTTTATTTTTTAACAACTATCGTTCAAGTTGAATTTGTCAAAAGACTACTCATCCGATTTAAATAAACTACCTCTCATTTTGAGGACAATATAAAGGGTTTAAATATGATTTATGTTTGAATTGAATTGAATAAATGAATTGAATAACCTTTATTGATAAAATAAGTACAGTTTTACAATTTTTGCTTTTGTTTTAACATAAATAATTGTAAAATTAAACTATTTATTTTATTTTATTTGACCCTTAAGCTTTAGGCTTTACTGGGCTCTTAATTAAAAATAAGACGGATAGTTATCATTAATAATACATAAATCATGAATCAGAATTATTAATTAGAGTATGTATTAATCTTAAGTTATTATTATAAATATAAAACAAATACAAAGTCATTATTGAAAGTATGATACAGTGCCAATACTATACAAAGAAATCAATATTAGACATGAGAGAATGAACAATAACAAATAATGTACATTTAATCCTAGATTTTTATTAGTATTCCATTATTCATCAAGATTTCAGCTTGATATTCACAATATTTTTTATATCAGCATTTAAATCATTCCATAGTTTCAGTCCAATGAAAATGGGTAATTTTTGAGAGGAAGACAATCTGAATTGAAGAATAACATGCTTTGATGTATTTGTGGTCTTATATGAGTGGATTTCTTGATGAGTTGCAAAATATCTATTTACCCATTGTAGGTTAATGATTTTGTTCTTATACTCGCAAATAAAAAAATAAAATGTGCCAGTTTGATGACATCTTTCAGCTTTAGTAGTTTTAGCTATTTAAATAATGCACTAGAGCAGGGATCACCAACCTGGGCGGTAGCGCCCACTAGTGGGCTCAGATTAAAGGTAATTAAACATTTATTTCATTATTTATTTTATCGATTATGTTGATTTATTCTTTTTGATCTAAGGTGGGCGATAAGCTTTTTTAATTTTCAAAAAATCGTAAAAGTGGGCGGTGAACAAAAAAAAGGTTCGTGACCCCTGCACTAGAATGATCATGGAAATCAGTATCAGATATACTATGTAATGTTTAAATTGTAAATATATTTATGACTGATTTCTTTTTGTATTTAATGGGTGACTGATATAATTGTGTATAAACTAATATAATATGAAATTTAGTTTTTGGATGACAAACATACTGTTTAAAGCAGTGGTTCTTAACCTTTTTACTACCATGCCCCCTCTAGGAATTGGTCCTTCCCTCCACGCCCCCCTTCAATCAAAATAACATTCTCAATAACTTCTCAATATTAGCCCATGCTCTCGTTAAGAGAATAACAAATACAATTAGAGAAATTCCTGTTTCTAGGGGGGCGCGCCCCCCCGGTTAAGAACCACTGGTTTAAAGTGTTGTTAGCGGAGTTTTGCCAAACAAGGGTGCTGATTCTGATTTAAATATATTCTTAGCTGAATTAACATCTTCGCAAGAAAAAGTCACAGTTGTATCATCAGCAAACATTATGAAGTTAAATATACCAAATGAGCGTGTAAGGTCATTTACACGTAATAAAAATAACAGTGGACCCAAAAGTGAGCGCTGTGATACACTATATTTGACAAGCGTTTTAGATGAGCAGCCCTCATTTACTGGTACAAAATTATATCTATTGGACAAATAGCTTTTAAAACAATTACTTATTGCACCTCTAAAGCCGTAACAATGTAATTTCTTAAGTAGAATATTATGGTCTGTTCGATGAAACGCCTTATTCAAATCCATAAATACTGATATCATTATTTCTTTGTTCTCTTCAGCTTTATTTGCATTTTTCATAAGATTTAAGATAGCCATTTCCGTTGTTTTATTATTACGGAAGCCATATTGATTTAGAGCTAATAAATCGTAGCATTCTAATATCGCTGCATTCTACTTTTTACAAAGGTGGACACCTTTTTGAGAGGATAGTGTGTGTATATATATATATATATATATATATATATAATATATATATATATATATATATATATATCTAATTGAGAGAAAGGAGTGCTCTTAAGGAACCTGCATTTATGGATATAAAGGATGATCAACGCCCACGTAAGCATTATGAAGATTTAATATAAGACGTTTCAGAAGTCAAACTCCCATTATCAGTGGAATGTTTAATTTGTACGCAGAACTACAGTCATTTAACTTCGGCTTTTGTGTATATATATATATATATATACTAGTACAGTTCCCGCCGCTTCGCTGACGGTTAGACAGACTAAACTACAAAAAAAGAACCCAGCCGTGAAAATTTTGAGCTTCACATTGTGTCAACATTTCTGAATCTGGTATCTCCCAAAACCTCCTCACCCCCATTCATACAACTTGGGGGCTAACCCCCTCCCCCATTACCCCACCCATCCCCATTACCCCACCCATCCCCCATTACCCCCACCCCCACCCTTCCCCCATTGCTAAACTACAGAAAAGAACACAGTCATGAAAATCTTAAGCTTCACATCGCCCCGTAATACAATTTCTGAATTTTTTTTACAATTTCTGAATATTTTTCTCACAATTTTTTCTCACAATTTCTGAAAGTGTGACGGACAGACGGACAGACAGACAGACGGACAGCTCTCTTATTATAATATAGATATATATATATATATATATATATATATTATATATATAGAGAGAGAGAGAGAGAGAGAGAGAGAGAGAGAGAGATATATATATATATATATATATATATATATATATATATACTGTGTATATATAAATAAGTACTCCATAATTCTCAGGTCTGTTTCATTTTGCAAAGTGGCTAACCACTTTGCAAAATGGGAGACAAACTAGAATGCCCGCTGCGCATTGCAGAGCAAAAGCCCCCAAAACAGAACATAGGGGGCCACTGGAAGGGGCGAATATGTTACTAAAACCTTCCCTGGTTTTCTCTCTCTCTCTCTTAAAATGTATTCTAAGTTTGGTGCAGATTGCCCGACCCGTTTAGGCGTATATAAACGAACATAGAACAGACAGACATACATCACCGTCATTATATATATATAATATATATATATACAGGGTGAGTCAAAAGTCTCCATACATAGGCAAAATGGTCACTTTATTATGCAATCACTTGTAAGTCACAACATATGCTCTATGTGGGCACCATTACACTGAATGCACATACGGATGCGTTCCTCCCAGTCATGGCAAACGCGCGTTAACACGTCTGGTGTTATGCGTGCACACGCATCACGAATGCGTTCCTTTAGGTGGTCCGTGTTTTGTATTTTCACCTGGTACACCATGGCCTTCAAGCGCCCCCACGAGTAAAAATCAAGGGGGGTGAGGTCTGGGGACCTCGGAGGCCACTCCAAGGGACCACGGCGGCCAATCCAGTGACCAGGAAACTGCTGATCCAGCCACTGGCGCACGCAGAGACCGTAATGGGGTGGCGCCCCGTCTTGCTGAAAGCACGCTGGAAATTCCCCGTCCTCGTTTAGCAGGGACGGCATGACTGTGTCTTGCAGCATGTTTAGATACATTTCAGCATTTAGATTGGTGTCAATGAAAAAAGTGCCAACAATTGTGTTGCCCCATATCCCGCACCACACCATCACTTTTCCAGCGCCTTGCGTCTTTGAGGGACTCATCCAGTGCGGGTTGTCATCACTCCAATAACGTACGTTTTGACGATTAACCTCTCCATGAACATAAAAGTTGGCTTCATCTGAAAACAGGATGCCAGCCGAGAACTCCGTGTCTTCGTCCACTTTTGTTCTTGCCCATTCACAGAATTCCAGCCGCCTGTCCGGGTCGTCTTCGCTAAGATACTGCAACATTTGCATTTTGTATAGATGCCATCTGTGCTCTTTCATAATGCGGACGATCCTTCTTTGGCTGACACCGCATTCTACAGACATCCGTCGAGTGCTTCTTTGGGGACTCTTTGCGAACGCTGCCCGCACCATGGTCGCTGCGCCTTCATCGGTGGCTGTTCGTGGACGGCCACTTCTCGGTTGGTCTGCAACACTTCCAGTCTTCTTGAACTTCTCAATGAGTTTGGCAACGGTGTCGTGTATGATGTGCGTGCCGGGGGCGTGTCTCCTGTTAAAATCCTCGGCAACCTTGCGACAGCTTCCTGATCTTGCCAGAAGAATGATCTCTATACGCTCTTCTTGGGACAAAGGCATCTCAGCACATCACCTGAAAAAAAAATATTAAAAAAATAATCATTTATTTATCATGACCATTTTGCCTATGTATGGAGACTTTTGACTCACCCTATATATATATATATATATTATATATAAATATATATATATTATATATATATATATATATATATCATATATAAACGATGCATTTTTGTACTGAAACCCACTGGATTCAACTTTCTATTTAGTTAACTGTGGAAACAATTTCCCAAAAATTATGGGTATGAGTCATGACAGGGTAAGTTGTGAGATCATTGTCCTTTATTAAAATCGTATGGTCACTCTAGCAGATTAAATTCTGAACAAAAATTATTTTTAGCTGCATAAAAACAGTCACTTTCCACAATATGTAGATTGTAGATGGTCTCTATAATGAAAAAAATAGAGTATTTTTGCCGGGACGGGAAAGTGATCAGTTTAGTCGAGTGGTCCCTATGCAAAATTAGTCACATTAACAGGCTATCACTCTCTCTGTCTCTCTGTCTCTGTCTGCCTCTCTGTCTGTGTGTGTGTGTGTCTATCTCTCTCTCTCTCTCTCTCTCTCTCTCTCTCTCTGTATATATATATATAATATATATATATATATATATATATATGTGTGTGTGTGTGTGTGTGTGTGTGTGTGTGTGTGTGTGTGTGTGTGTTTTAGGGTCGTCCAAAATTTGGGCTAAAATATATTTCAAAATAGTTGGAAATGCTCTCCACATGGCTGCTCTTATTCCTTTAGATGTGAAGTGATTTTGTGCAAAATGTCTGTCGATTCAGTACGTAATAAGAGGTCGCTATGATTTTCACATTCATTTTCAATTAATTAATTAGCTAATCATTTCCGACCCGCTTCATTTTTAGAGGACGCGGCAGTCACGCCACATTGACTCCGCCCACCTTTCAGAGGATAATGCAATTGTTCGATTTCTTGTATAATGCTGTTTGTGAATGTACACTCTCATCCTCCGAAACGAAGCAATATCTTCACATTACCAGATGTGGTTGCTGCTCTTGATCGCGTCAACCTTCCCGATCAAGGAGCAGTCTTCGTTGCTGGATCAGTCGCTCAAGCCCTGAGCTATGATATTTCTACAATGACTCTTTCACGCAGCTCCATCCATCGTTCAAGAAGGAAAGCAAGGCAGGCAGCAACCAAAGAGGATCGAGCTTCGTTTTCTGTCGAAGGACCCCTTCTTCTTCACTGGGATGGAAAACTACTTCCCGACATCGACGGCGCCAAGGAAACAGCCGAACGAACCGCGGTAATTGTTACGGGAAATGGGATGGAAAAACTCCTATCCGTGCCAAAAATACAACGAGCTACAGGAGAAGAACAGGCCAAGGCTTGCATTTCGACGATTGATAACTGGAATCTTCCTGGTGAGATCCAAGGTCTCGCATTTGACACAACTACGTCTAATACTGGCCTTCACAGGGGAGCCTGTACCATGATTGAAAAAGCGGTAGGGAGGGAACTTGTCTGGATCGCTTGTCGACATCATATCCTTGAAGTCGTCTTGTCAAACACCTGCAACGCACTTCTTGGACCCACAGGTGGCCCGGAAATGACTCTCTTTAAACGTTTTCAGAAAAAATGGCCATCACTCCAGAAGGATTCCTTCATGAAGGCTTCAAATAACCTATTCAGAGCTCCAACGATGTTCCTTTCAACGATATTCTGATTCTTAAAATCTTGCAAAAGTACCCAAATCAGACCATTTCCAAAGCAGCATCCACAGCTCTTCAACGGCACCTGTGGTATTTTGGAGAGCATCTCATCGGCCTTGCATTCTTCGATCCTAAAGTCGATGCCGGGACCAAACGGAAGATGGTCGTAAGCCTCCATCGTAACGAGAATACCACTGTTACTCGTCGATTGAAGCTTGAAGGAAACATTGAAGATTTGAATTTGTATGAAATGGTCACCAAAAGGACCCTGGGAATCTTCAATCTGTTAAAGAAAGGAAGGAAGGAAGGAAGGCAGCGGAGGATACCTTCCTGAGGACCGATCCCAATTCCTGGACGGAGGATGATTGCTTTCAAGAGTTTCGACGCATAGCGATTAACCTAAAAGTTGTCAATGATTCGGCGGAGAGGGGTATCGCCCTTATCAAGGCATATAATACGTCTTTGACGAAGGATGAAGAATAAAAACAATTCATCCTCCGATTAGTAGCAAAACATCGTCTTCGAAGGAGTCAGTGATGAAGCGTTAATCTAAGTAATGATGTATACGTATTATAAACGAATGATAAATGTAATTTTCTATCAAACATATAATTTTTGTTCTTTAAAAATTAATCTGTTTTCTTCAAGAATTATTCTGTTTTCTAAAAAAAATAAGCTGTTTTCTTTGAGATTTAATCTGTTTTCAAACAAATAAACTAGTGTTTGCCCTTGTTTTTTCATTTTTAACCCAGAAGATCAATCTACCAGAAAATGAGTAGTAAAATGAAATTCATAGTGACCAGTAAATATCATTCAATTAGGGTGAAATTTGGCATGGAGATGTTTGATAGATATAGGAACAGGAACAGCCATGTGGAGTTAAAAAATTACAAAATTATATTTTTTGGACCACCCTAGACTGTGTATATATATATAAGCCGATTTAAAATAATGTTAACACATTTTGGAACTATTTATTTTGGATGCTAATTGCACTTATTAAACAAGAGTTAACTGGGTTGTGGATAGGTCATCGTGGAACCGCTACTGAATATCCTCGAAGGTCACCTGATTTTACACCTCTGGACTTTTAGCTGTGGGGTTACCCTGAGGGCAAAGTGTATGGTACTAACCCTCAAAATGTGCAACATTTGCAGGATGCGATTGTTTGGGAAGTACACAAAATTTCAACTAATATGAACATTATTGTGTGCCAGTCTGTTTTGGGACGTTGCATCGCATGTTTGCGTGTAAATGGTGGACATTTTTAGCATGTGACATAAAATAACTATTAAATGTTGTTTTCAAGTACACAGAAAGGTTTTTGTTTATTAAGTGCAATTAGTATCCAAAATAAATAATTTAAAAATGTGTTTACATTATTTCGAATCTCTCTCTCTCTCTCTCTCTCTATATATATATATATATTATATATATACATATACATATATATATGAAGGGGATGATGATGATGTCTGTCTGTTACATGTTCATTTATACATGCCTAAAGGACTAGGATAATCTGCACCAAATTTAGTATACACAGTTATTACGCATGCAGGGAGAACCAGGGAAGGTTTTAGTAACACACTCGCCCCTTCCCCTAGATTGTGTTTAGGAGGGCTTTTGCTGCACGAGACGCAGCGGGCGTTCTCTCTCTCTCTCTCTCTCTCTATATATATATATATATATATGCATATATAACTGCAATGACCGCGCAGTATATAAATGAATAGAAACGACATAAGTGTTAAGGAACGTTTCTGCACACGAGGAGGAGAGATAACGAATAATGAAAATGAGGCGAACCGCCCAGGAATCGAACCCAGGGCCTTCCAATTGCCGGTCGGACGCTCTACCATTATGCTACGGACCTCACTCAATCACAAATCGAAATTCTCCCACATAGGGCAGAAACCAATGCCCTGAGAGGGCACCCTCGCAAATCGTGAATATGCGCATATAACTGCAATGACCGCGCAGTATATAAATGAATAGAAACGACATAAGTGTTAAGGAACGTTTCTGCACACGAGGAGGAGAGATAACGAATAATGAAAAATGAGGCGAACCGCCCAGGAATCGAACCCAGGGCCTTCCAATTGCCGGTCGGACGCTCTACCATTATGCTACGGACCTCACTCAATCACAAATCGAAATTCTCCCACATAGGGCAGAAACCAATGCCCTGAGAGGGCACCCTCGCAAATCGTGAATATGCGCATATAACTGCAATGACCGCGCAGTATATAAATGAATAGAAACGACATAAGTGTTAAGGAACGTTTCTGCACACGAGGAGGAGAGATAACGAATAATGAAAAATGAGGCGAACCGCCCAGGAATCGAACCCAGGGCCTTCCAATTGCCGGTCGGACGCTCTACCATTATGCTACGGACCTCACTCAATCACAAATCGAAATTCTCCCACATAGGGCAGAAACCAATGCCCTGAGAGGCACCCTCGCAATCGTGAATATGCGCATATAACTGCAATGACCGCGCAGTATATAAATGAATAGAAACGACATAAGTGTTAAGGAACGTTTCTGCACACGAGGAGGAGAGATAACGAATAATGAGGCGAACCGCCCAGGAATCGAACCCAGGGCCTTCCAATTGCCGGTCGGACGCTCTACCATTATGCTACGGACCTCACTCAATCACAAATCGAAATTCTCCCACATAGGGCAGAAACCAATGCCCTGAGAGGGCACCCTCATTTTTCATTATTCGTTATCTCTCCTCCTCGTGTGCAGAAACGTTCCTTAACACTTATGTCGTTTCTATTCATATATATATATATATATACATATATCCTAGCTGGGGTACCTGGTATTTCCCGGAAATTTAAGAAAAAACACCATGTTATCAGAATATTACAGATAACGTTATGTGATAGTGTATCGAAATTTTTATAGCCTTTTTAACGCGCAGCGTCACGAATAGTAAACCTACCAAGTTTGGGTGGGATCCGTCCAGCGGGAGCTGAGAAAATTCGGGACAGACAGACATCGTCCATTTCGCTCTTATTTATGTAACTGGAAGAAGTTAACTTATGGATGGAAAAGGAAACCGAGACAAACAACTAATTGAAATAAATTCCACTAAAAATAGTGCGCGTTCTCATTGCCAGAGTATGAAAATGAAAAGCATTTTACATAAGATCGAAAGTGTTTCGAGTGGACAGAGCCAACAGAGCCCACTATTTATATAGGTGTGCTGGGATTAAATTAGGTTAATTTAGGTCAGGTAAGGTTAAGCGAGGTTAATTGTAAATGGAATAATATTGATTTCAAAAGGAAGAAATATGATCACATAAATAAAAATTTACTACACATATACAGTATTTATTACTGCACTATATATTAATAATTCCTTTTTCATGTGTATATATATATATACTATATAATATATATGTGTGTGTGTGTG
This sequence comes from Bathynomus jamesi, assembly GCA_023014485.1. Classification (NCBI taxonomy): domain Eukaryota; kingdom Metazoa; phylum Arthropoda; class Malacostraca; order Isopoda; family Cirolanidae; genus Bathynomus; species Bathynomus jamesi. Next base: position 791,657 of record JAJOZX010001363.1, on the reverse strand, counting down.
TGTGCGTGCGTGCGTGCGTGCGTGCGTGCGTGTATGCGCGCGCACACTCACCTGAAATCGTTGTCAAATCTAGCGTGCGGCAAAACAAGCGAAAGACGAAGCTGTAAGAAACTTAAGATATGAGTTACAAGTTTATGAACTTCGTTCGTAGCGTTGAAAAGAGGCTAAAGACCGAGTCCTTTAAGACCCAAAATCGTATCCTTTAAAAAGCGAGTTTGGCCCTTAAAACCGGGAACAGACCCACTCATTTCCCGCATTCTTAATATCTCGGTTTCCTAATAAAAACGAGTCGAAACTTTAAATAAGATTTTGCAGTAATTTTGCCCTGATAAAATCTCTCTTTAAAATTAAGATATTGAGAACCGGGAAGCAAGCTATAATCAGGATCCATTCAGTGGACCCCGAATAGAAATCTTCGCAGGCATTAATACGTTATCGCGGATAACTTTTTTGATATCATTTCAGCGGATTATTTAAGGTTTTGGAAGCAATTAGATAGCGGTAATAATTATATTTAGCGTTGCATATAACATTGTTTTGGCCTCAAGCCTTATTTATACCTTTAAGTTATACACTTCATTGAACATATTAATTACGACATATACCTAAATATATACAATATATATATATATAATATATATATATATATATATATATATATATATATATATATATATATATATATACACACTGTATATTACAGCAAATTTATATAGTACATCAACAATAAAATTTATTAGAAATAGCATTAATTGTAACTAACAAACTAATATATATATTGTCGAAGGCATTTTCATATTTAATATCTATTTAAAAAAAAAGGTTTGCATTGCAATACGATGTTGATCGTTCGCAGGATATTTATATCTTAATGATATTATTAGCAATTATTATAAATAATAATTTATAATCTCTAAAAATAAGTGGAATAAATCGATTTACCAAACATGGAGAAAATTGGGACATGAAAAAAATAGAAATTTGATTTCTTTAAAAATTAAAAATAAGAACGTAAAATGTAAATAAACTTATATATATATATATATAATATATATATATAATATATATATAATATATATAATATATATATATACTTGCTTGCCCAGCTGAAGTGTATATGTATATATATACAACACTGAAGTATGCAAAGAGACCGGCGCCATTATGATTATAATGTAATAATAGAGCTCATAATTCATAATAAATATTAGGTATTGTTAACTTTTTTAATGGCCAATAAATTATGTTACTTATTTATTGTGAGTAAGAAAAAAAATGAGCATTTTATGAAGAAGAATTTATGTTGGAAAAAAGACTTAATTCTATTTTAGAAATAATTAGAACGTCCAAATAGAAAAATTGGCGTTAAATAAAACCGGAATTCTTAAGATTTTTAAATCATTAACTTGTAAAATTTTAATTACTAATAAAAAAAGTTATAAATGTTATCATTTTTAAAGGGAAACTAAATTGAAATTTTTAACAGAAATAGTAATGCTTTACTCGGTAATGTTTAAATTATAAATATATTTAGGACTGAATTTTTTTTGTCTTTGTATTTAATGGGTAACTAATATGATTACGAATGGAGTTACGAACCTAGTAATTATGTAGTTACTGTATATATATATGTATATGCTGAAACTTATGAAAATAAATCATAGTAAATAATGAAAATTACGCAGTTAGTGAAAATAAGCGAAATTTGTAAAAATGAAGAAATTATGATGTTAAAAGTTAAATATAACTGAAAAATTCAAAAAATTATTCGGAAAAAGAATATAGTTAACCTTTAACCTTTATTAACCTTTATTAATAATAAAATAAATACAGTAGTCTTTTTACAATTTACAATTTTTACAATGACATAAATAATTGTGAAGCTCGACTATTTTATTTTTTTTTATTTTTATTTTTTTTACATTCATAGAAATAATTCTCTCTTTTCAATGTATACAATTCAGGTATTAATATTATTAGATAACTATTACAATGTAATGTTCAAAGTTCTCGTCTGAATACGCCTTTGGAAGGCACACGAGCTTCGCAGGCAAACTTCGGTGGGATTCGCTTCATTTCTTATATAGATAGGATGAAATGTATAAATGGTGGAATAATGATAAAAATACTGGTATATTATCTTTATTTTGTAATTCTCTAATAGTTTTATATATGAAATATAACTATCTATTCGAACAATAGATAACCGCCACATTTAGAAAGTAATTAAGCGAAAATAAAAAATAAATTATTGATAAATAATCTTTGGAATGCTAAGATGAGGTTTGACTTTTTGCGAAAACCTTAATTAATTTTAATATATTGGCTTAAATATGGGGATAATGATAACAATGAAAATATGTATTGCAGGCATAAACACTTGTGGGAAAAAGTTTGCCCAGAAAAAAAATTGCAGACTTACTATGTTATTGGTTGTGAAATAGCCTTATGCCACGCCTTCGTTTCTTGATGACTGGGTATCAAATGCGCTTACTTTCAGAAACACGCCCTTTTTCCCGAAAAGAAATGTACAAATGAAAAGAAAATAATAAGAAGCAGTTTACTCAATTCCCACTTTCGAACGAAGTTGGAAAAGACGTAAATCTAAGTTAAATTTTTTTTTTTAAATCGTTCATGTAGTGCAGGGTGCTCAAACTCTTTCGCAGACTGGCACACATAAAAAATATTATGATAAAAAATAGATAAAACACATAAAAAATATTATTATCTGGTTTTAATTGCAATATTTTTTCTATTAACCGGTCTCTAAAACCTTATCTGGGGGGCTACTCGCGGGCACACCGAAATGGCTTCACGGGCACAAATGTGTCCCAGTGCGCAGGTTTGAACACCCTTGATGTAGTGCATAAGCAAATCAAAGTTGCAAATATGCTTATACCTTCTGAATAAATGACCCGTTGTTTGCATGTTCGCTCTCACAAATAAAGATAATTTATAAGTTATATAGCCTGGTTATGTTCCTCACACACTTCATCCTAATCCGAATTCTCATTCTCTAACTCCAGAATTGGACATTCTCCAAAGAAAGCAGTATTTTTAGTATCTATCTTTTTATATAGATAGTTATACAAATATTCTTTAAATCAGAGCATTTATCATAGATTCTATTAGCATTATCATACTTTTCAGCTGTAAGAGACCAAATGCAACAAAATACAGCTTTGGTGAAACGTGGCAACAACAACGCTTTTGCAAACGAAAAATATATACTGTATATATTTTTTTTACCACCATTGTTATAATAATATTAAAAATTGGGAAGTTTATGTGAAAGCTTGAGCAATGATACATTATAATATAGTAAAAGAAAGAAATATTTAAAATATAGGTATATATATATATATTGTACGCAATAAATACACTTATATTGGTAAAAAAATATATCATTCTTTCCGATATGATATTTTAATATTTACAAAGGTTTTGCATTTTTTTAATAATAACAATTTTTACTGAATTAATATCTTAATATAGAGAGTAAAGTTACAAGATACTTCAAATATTTTGGAGCTTATAACAGTAACATTGGCGGCACTAGAATATTTACGGGGAGAAGGTGGGGGCGGCCCCGTTTGGTCAATTTGGCATCCCTTTTGGTCATCCTTTTTTACTTAGCCTAACCTAACCTAAAACAACCTAACCTAACCTAACCTAACCTATTTTTATACCCATATTTGTCATGTCTTTAACATTGAAAACCAGCTTTTAAAACTTTCTACTGGAGACCGGTGTAATAGTAAAGAAATACCTCGGATTTTTCCAGTTTGAACCTCCCCGCCTTGTATAGAATCGCTTTTAAAGCCCTTGTATAAAACCGATGGTTGGTTAACGCAGTTTCGAAAATGGCGTCTGACAGTGATGCGCGTCGTGAACAGAGTGCTGTTATCGAGTTCTTAACCGCAGAGAATGAAACAGTTGGAAATATTCACAAACGTCTACAAAACGTTTACGGAGATGCTGTTGTTGATTGAAGCACAGTTGGACGCTGGTCTAAACGTGTGAGAACATCGTAGAGAGGGAGAGCCAGCCTCGATCATGAGCCACGCAGCGGTCGCCCGGCATCGGCTATCACATCTCACACTGTGCAACGTGCTAACAGCATCATTCGATCAAATCGGCGCGTCACCTACAAGGAGCTATCAATGGAGCTAGGAATTAATGAAGGAAGTGTGAATACGATAATTCAGCAACTGGGATACTCAAACGTGTGTTCACGGTTTATTCCTCGCGAACTGACTGAAAATCACAAAGCCCAAAGAGAAGAAAATGCTTCTGAGTCGTTGGTTTGATACGAGACAGAAGGGGATGACTTCCTTTCACGAATTGTGACTGGGGATGAGACTTGGGCACACCACTTTGAACCTGAAACAAAACGCCAATCCATGGAGTGGCATCACGCAGACTCCCCTCGCAAGAAAAAGTTTAAAATGGCTCCCTCTGCAGGAAACGTTATGGCCACCATTTTCTGGGACATGAAAGGGGTGATTCTGATGGACATTATGAAGAAAGGACAAACAATCAACTCAGAGGCATATATTGCTACCCCACAGATACTGCAGAGACGTATAAAGCGAGTTCGACCGCAGAGAAAACTGGAAGACGTCCTTCTTTTGCACGATAACGCAAGACCACACAACAGTTTGCAAACAAGAGAGGCCATCACAAAAATGCGCTTCACTGTGTTACCCCCCCCCCCTACATCCCGGATCTGGCACCTTCAAACTTCCATTTGTTTGGGCCAATGAAGGATGCTATTCGTAGAAGAAAGTTTCAGAGTGACGATGAGGTTGTTGAGGAGGTTAAGAGGTAGCTCGAGCGGAACCCAACGGACTTTTACCAGCAAGGAATAAAGTCCCTTGTTTCGAGGTGGAGGAAAGCCGTAGAAAAGGATGGAGACTATGTGGAAAAATAAAAACTTGTAAAAAAGGTATGTAACTACTTGTGTACAAAATTTCTGGAACTTACAAGGAAACTTGGAAAGGAAAAAAAAAGGTGGGGCAAAATATATTGAGTGGCCCTCGTATTTTTAATTCCAGTGTGTGTATTTATATTTATATATAATTAAACATTATTTTGGCGCAATTTTTACATATGTAAAGGTCAGCCCCCCCCCCCTTTCGAAAATCCTACATCCGCTACTGGTTGGCGGCTCTTCCGTATCTGGTACAAAACATGAAATTGAAAACGCGACCGTACTGATCAAGGGTCAATAACAAAGACAGTCACACGCCGGAAAAATATATCTGTGAAGAATCATCTCTGATGATAAAAGCGGAAAGGAACACACACACACACACACACACACACACACACACACACACACACACACACACATATATATATATATATATATATATGATGAATAAAACCACGAAGGAAAGGAAACACAAAAAGGTGCTCAAGCGCTTTCGTCTAATGACATCCTCAGGAACACTGAAGTACAGTGCTTACAAGAAGTCTCGCGCCTCTGTCTCGTCCCAAGCTAGTCTGATAGGTATAAAATGGGCGGTCCTTATGGCAGCGGAGGTGTGTTCGGATTGGTGCACATAATTGCTCTAACCCCATCAATGACGTCCACATTATCATTGTATTGATCACTCTATCTATTTATATATAGAGACATACTGTATATAGATATACAGGGTGTCCCAGAATTAACTATTTCAATGAAATCGGGCAAATTTTTTAAAAACACACTTTTATTTATGTTTATCATGTTTAATATGTGTTAAAAATGTATAAATTTCTAAATTTTTTTCAGAATTTTATTTTCATAATTTTTTCATTATCTGGTCCAATGAAAGACCGTCTGAAGTCAAAGAATGGCAAAGAGACTCTCCAAAAGTTAACGTGTGGCTTGGAATGACGAAATCCAAAATTTATGGTCCATTCTTCTTTGTGGAAGCAACTGTAACAGGTACCGTCTACCTTGATATGCTTCAGCAGTTTCTCGAACTACAGCTTCTTGATGATGGCATTCTTGATAATGTTGTGTTTCAACAAGATGGAGCACCATGTCATTATGCTCTAATTGTTCGAGAATACCTCAACAGACGCCTTCCGAATCGGTGGATTGGACGTGGAGGACCTCGACCTTGGCCTCCGCGTTCTCCGGATTTGACACCCCTGGATTTCTTTGCATGGGGTTTCATAAAAACAAAGGTTTATCGCCAAAAGATCAATGCTTCTTGTTGAAACACAACATTATCAAGAATGCCATCATCAAGAAGCTGTGGTTCGAGAAACTGCTGAAGCATATCAAGGTAGACGGTACCTGTTACAGTTGCTTCCGCAAAGAAGAATGGGCCATAAATTTTGGATTTGGTCATTCCAAGCCACACGTTAACTTTTGGAGAGTCTCTTTGCCATTCTATGACTTCAGACGGTCTTTCATTGGACCAGATAATGAAAAAATTATGAAAATAAAATTATGAAAAAAATTTAGAAATTTATACATTTTTAACACATTAAACATGATAAACATAAATAAAAGTGTGTTTTTAAAAAATTTGTCCGATTTCATTGAAATAGATAGTTAATTCTGGGACACCCTGTATATAGAGTATGCAGGGGATAACGTGTCTCAGTCCCAGCTATGGTAGTTGTCTTACAATTAACATTCCCAAGTGCAAGTTACGTTAACACCTCCACATAAACTACCCTGGACTAAAATAACATACGTGAGGCCCTTACCCACAAACCACTTAAAAGGTGTGATTTAAAAGCTCTGTCTCTCTCTCTGTGTGTGTCTCTCTCTCTCTCTCTCTCTCTCTCTCTCTCTCTCTCTCTCTCTGATCACACCGCATGGCAATGTATCCATTACTCTGGTAGGATTCAATTCCATTCCTATAGTGTCAGAGATACTTAAATTCATGTGTGTATTATGCCATATGATGTGCGTAATAAATAATCATTTTTAAATAGTTGGAGCGTTCAAGGTCATCTGTAATAATCTATAGACTACCTCTCAAGCCCACTCTCAACACTTAGATTCCCCTAAGACACAGGCGTCTTCAAGTAACATGAATGCGTAGAGATCTAAGGTGTTAGAGTCCATATTATATAATTTATGTGCTAGGTTTAAGAACGCTGGCATTGAAGGATGGAAGGAAGGGACAGTAAAAGCGATAATAGGTTTATTGAAGGAAGTGGAATGAGGATGGAGGTAAGCGTTGCTATGTCGAAGGAAACGAGGTTGGGTGGGGAATTACGAAGGGAGGAGGAAATGCTAAACACAAACTCAAATATTTACTTTAATGCCCTAGACCTAGAAAGACAAAGAGCAAAATACCTTAAACTAACAATGAATTGACAGAAACAGAAGAGTCTGGTCTTAGACGCACCGATAGGTTTAATGTATGTGGCTAGAGGCCGCCACTCAGAATTACCACTACTACCTAAGTCATAATAAAGTTATTTACTATGACAGAGTAGTCATGACTAGTTATGGAAATAAAATATGATTATACTGTTGATGGCTGACTATATTCAGTTGGGATATAAACTATTGCTGACAATCTTTGGATCCTTGGCTTTTAAGACGAATTTTTTATGCATATGTTCAACAAAATAGGAAATTGGCTGATTATTATTACCATTCGAAGGGTTGGTACCCTTCACAACCGAAATCAATTTCAGAAGGGGTGCATGGTATCCTCATTTCCTTTATCGTCCCAGCACTCTTCACATAAGCCATTTACACAAAGATGGAAAGGCCGTCTGTGCACCACGAGACGACCCAGGCAATGCGGGGAGCAATGGTGACATTGCATGAATATGGTGTGCCAATAAGAGAAATATCAAGACGACTAGACGTTCATCGAAGCATTGTGGAACGGTGGATTCATCGGTATGAAGCAGAAAACTCAATCGCTACTTTGCCGAGGTCTGGTCCTCCGCGTTCAACATCTCAAGAGGAAGATGCTGCGATTGTTAATCATGCCAGAGAGCATCCGTTTGTTCCAGCGACGCATATTTACAGACACCTGAACCTTCGTTGTAGCGCAAATACAGTGAACAACAGACTTCACGAGGCAGGGTATTTTTCTCGCCGTCCAGTTATAAAACCTGCATTGACGATTGAGCATAAAGAGGCGCGGATGGGATTTGCCTTGCAATACTTGCCGCAGGAGGAAGAATTCTGGAGAAAAGTTGTGTACTGTGACGAAAAAACATTTTCAACAGATAGTCATGGTTCCCTGCATTGTTGGAGGCAGCGCGGAAAACGCTATGAAGAAGGAAATGTTTTCCCGAGCAAACGTAGTGGTCACATCAATCTCGGTATGTGGGGCTGGATGTCTGGCTATGGTGTCGGAGAATTGACTCAAGTAGATGGACGCTTTACTGGACAGCAATATTGTCAGATACTGGAAGAGGTGCTGCTACCCAGTGTTCGTGCGTATCTGGTTCCAGCACCGGAACCATTTTACTTAATGGAAGATAACAGTCCCATTCATAGGAGTAACGTTGTGAGAGCGTGGTACGAAGATCACCAGAGATTATTAATCTAATTCTGCCACCACGTTCTCCTGATTTGAATCCGATTGAAAACCTTTGGGCAATAATGATTAACGAATGGGAGCAACGCAATGAAAGAACATTTGAAGCACTTTTAGCTCACACGAGGAATAGTTGGGAGAGCTTACGCCGAACACCAAACATTCCCTACAATCTGGCCTCTTCTATGCCGCAACGATTGCAAGAAATTATTGATGCTGGAGGAAACTATACGAAATACTGATGTTAAAGCCATGACGTAAATGTGTATCGAATATATATTTATGTTAATATAGAATTTTATTATATTTTTATGTTTGACATCTATAAAAGTATATATTGTGACCATGAAAGAACTTTACTTATCCTTAGTTAGAATCTTTTCTTGCAATGTCTACGCTCGTGGAGATGATAATATATGCATTGTTGAAACAAACTATGAGAAGGTAATAGTTTCAGAAAAAAAATAAAAACTGGCAACATCGAGGTCATCACATGTTTATGGGAATTGTCATAGGATATGCTACCAATAAACGCTTTTATACTACTATATACAGTATACTATATTATGTAATAATTACGATGAACAAATCAAATGCAAATTTCTCTGATTCACGGCCCACCAGTCTTGCTTTAGACTAATGACTTTCATAAGATGGAATAGGTTTAACATAGTTCGTTTAATAGGTTACCACTTAAAACAATGGATAAACTATCTATTAGTGAGACGACCGTGACTTCCTCGAAATGCGAGCGCGTGAGAGGTTCACTGAGGAATTTGGTCATTAGATTCTTCACGTAGGATATATATCACAAACAACAATATTGACAACAATTCCCAACAATTACTTAATATCAATAATTGCATTTGAGCAAATAATTTAGACCTGCGTCAAAATAACTTAGGTATCATGCCATGATTTGGGATATTTGCCGAATTAGTCGTTCTCTATAGTCTACACTCTACAGTATATATTGAGACGGTATAATGTAATGCCCAGCTAATATTATGATGACTAGGATTGCTCCATAACCATCCCAACATCCCGAAACTTGCTCCATTCTGCTTCTTAATCATTTGTATTTTAAACACTAAAATGTAGCATAAGTGACGTAATAATAGACGTCATTGATTGTGTTAGAGCAGTTATGTGCACCAATCCGAACACACCTCCGCTGTCATAAGGACCACCCATTTTATACCTAACAGACTAGCTTGGGACGAGACAGAAGCGTGAGACTTCTTGTAAGCACTGTACATAAAAGGTTACGGCCTATATATAGGTTACAGAAAGAAAAAAAAAAAGAAAAAAATAAATAAATAACATACATACACACAAACATATATATATATATATATAATATATATATATATATATATATATATATACACACATACATATCTACACACATACATATATATATATATATATATATATTATATATGCAATAAACGGAGAAGTAAAAATAAAAATTAAAAATTAAAGATTAGAGGATTAACAGAGAGGCATACAGATTTGTAAGGAAAAATATCGATTTTTAGCACAAGATCAAATGAATTAAAAATACAAATTTATAATGGAAGTCTGCCCGGGTTTTAACACTTTGCCTTTTAGAGTCAAGTTTCGATATATATAAAAATAAATGAAGATTAAAAGTTAATAATGTAGCGTACAAGTTACCAAAGATTTAGCGTCCTACCCTTTTTATCTAAATTTGTTTTGAAGGAATTCAAACAACAGGATCGAGTTGAAAAAGACCTTTGCTTATGTTGAAGTTATTTGAAAGTTGGATAATGGCAGACTCAAGAATATTTCTATTGACAATGTTGCTAGAATGAAATAAAACTGAAGCATTATTCCAATCAATACAGTGGGATAACTCTGACAAATGGACAAAAAGAGCACTGGACAACTGTCCTGTTCTAACGGAATATTGATGCTGTTTTATACGTGTGTGCAAATCCTTTCCCGTCTGACCTATGTAAAAGGAATCACATTGTTTACACCCAATTTTATAGATAATGCCTGAATTATTGGTAGGGCTATTTTTTACTATGATATTTTTCACAATATTGTTATATGAAAATACTAACATTAATATCCAAAAGTTAAGTACATTAGCAATGCCTAAAAAGCCCGGGAAAAATGGAAGTACTAAAATATTTTTTGACAAAGTACGAGTGTTATTATTGACACGATAGAAAGTTCGTTTTGCCTTGTTGAGACAAGATTCCATAAACGCAGATGGGTAACACAGATCACTTCCAATACCGTTGATTTTTTCCAATTCGGCATCGATGTATTCCGGACTGGCGATCCTAAGGGCGCGGAGAAACATTGATGAAAAAATTGCCTTCTTAGTGGGGGTGTCATGTCCCGAGTAAAAGTGTACGTAGGACAAATTGTTTGTTGTTTTCCGATAGATACTAAACTTAAAACCTGGGCTTTCCCTATGTACCCGCACATCCAAAAATGGGAGTTTTTCGAAATTACTTACATTCCGAGAATCCTGAGGGTTGGCATCCCTTGGTTGCGGTACGTCGACGATATTTTGTGTATCTGGCCGATGAATCGTGACCTGGATAACTTCCTCCTTCAGTTAAATGATCAAGTCCCTTCCATTAAGTTTACTTTAGAAGTGGAACAAGACAATTCAATCCCATTTTTGGATGTGCGGGTACATAGGGAAAGCCCAGGTTTTAAGTTTAGTATCTATCGGAAAACAACAAACAATTTGTCCTACGTACACTTTTACTCGGGACATGACACCCCCACTAAGAAGGCAATTTTTTCATCAATGTTTCTCCGCCCTTAGGATCGCCAGTCCGGAATACATCGATGCCGAATTGGAAAAAATCAACGGTATTGGAAGTGATCTGTGTTACCCATCTGCGTTTATGGAATCTTGTCTCAACAAGGCAAAACGAACTTTCTATCGTGTCAATAATAACACTCGTACTTTGTCAAAAAATATTTTAGTACTTCCTTTTTCCCGGGCTTTTTAGGCATTGCTAATGTACTTAAACTTTTGGATATTAATGTAGTATTTTCATATAACAATATTGTGAAAAATATCATAGTAAAAAATAGCCCTACCAATAATTCAGGCATTATCTATAAAATTGGGTGTAAACAATGTGATTCCTTTTACATAGGTCAGACGGGAAAGGATTTGCACACACGTATAAAACAGCATCAATATTCTGTTAGAACAGGACAGTTGTCCAGTGCTCTTTTTGTCCATTTGTCAGAGTTATCCCACTGTATTGATTGGAATAATGCTTCAGTTTTATTTCATTCTAGCAACATTGTCAACAGAAATATTCTTGAGTCTGCCATTATCCAACTTTCAAATAACTTCAACATAAGCAAAGGTCTTTTCAACTCGATCCTGTTGTTTTGAATTCCTTCAAAACAAATTTAGATAAAAAGGGTAGGACGCTAAATCTTTGGTAAACTTGTACGCTACATTATTAACTTTTAATCTTCATTTTATTTTTATATATATCGAAACTTGACTCTAAAAGGCAGTGTTAAAACCCGGGCAGACTTCCAGTATAAATTTGTATTTTTAATTCATTTGATCTTGTGCTAAAAATCGATATTTTTCCTTACAAATCTGTATGCCTCTCTGTTAATCCTCTAATCTTTAATTTTTAATTTTTATTTTTACTTCTCCGTTTATTGCATATATATATATATATATATATATGTATGTGTGTAGATATGTATGTGTACATATATATATATATATATATATATATATATATATATATATATATATATATATATATATATATATATATATATATATGTGTGTGTATGTATGTTATTTATTTATTTATTTTTTTTTTTCTTTTTTCTTTCTGTAACCTATATATATAGGCCGTAACCTTTTATGTACTTCAGTGTCCCTGAGGATGTCATTAGACGAAAGCGCTTGAGCACCTTTTTGTGTTTCCTTTCCTTCGTGGTTTATTCATCATAAATATTTTTCGTGTTACTTTCGTGAAATAATTTTCATATATATATATATAGTGAGAATATTTTGGCCAGTTTGGAAACACTTTGGATGCTTCAAAGAAAAAATATCAGAACCTCTACTTCATCACAGCGTAAGGTAATATGAGCCATTACAAAATTTTTGGAAATGATTGCACACCTAGAGCCCATTCACTATTCTCCAAGGATAACTAAACGCTTATTTATGTGCAAGCTTTAAAAGTTTCCCACCTATGATGGACAGTGAATCGTCTGTCAGTGGGTGTTTGTTCTATAACCGTGTGAAAATTGACTTATCATTCATAACATTATTTGTACTTTCAATAAAGTCTTCCAAGGTGAGGAAACATTTATATATATATATATATATATATATATATATATATATATATATATATATATATATATATATTAAGATACAGATACACTGTCGAGGTAATAAATACATATGTTAACATGTTAGCTTTCTTGCAAAACGAAGCCAATTAGAGTAGAAAATGTTTGTCCTAGTAACAGATTGTTTAATGCTCTTTTTTATGGACAGAAAATATAGTGATTTTTTATTAAATTACTTCCATGCTCGTGTATGGTTAAGGAGAGCTGAAGGATTTCTGTTACTGCAGTAAATGTCTCCATTCGATTTCTTATTCCTTCATTTATGGTACAGTTTCCAGTAGTTTCCAACATTCTGAATACGTGGTTACCTTTCTGGTGAATCTAATGTTATTCAGTTGTTGCAGACAGTTTTCCTTACTCGATCATACTTCCCCTTTAAATTATTGATAATATTTGCTTTCTTCATCATCATTTCATCATCACCATCATCATCATCACAGTAGCTAGCAATTATAGGCCTATTAGCTTAACGTCAATTGTCGGTAAACTTTTGGAATCCGTAGTCAGGGATCGTATGATCGATCACTTAGAAAGTCGTAATTTGATTAATAGTAGTTAGCATGGGTTTCGACGCCATAAATCTTGTTTAACTAATTTGTTAGAGTTTTATAGCGAAATAGTGGGCGAGTACGATAGGCATAGAGCGGCTGACATTATTTATTTAGACTTTAAAAAAGCGTTCGATACAGTTCCGCATAGGAGATTAGTTGCGAAGGTTAAAGCGTACGGTATACGCGGTCAGGTAGCTAACTGGTTAGAGGAATGGCTTCGTGCCAGGAAACAGATGGTCGTTGTTAATGGTAGTGAATCGGGGTGGTTGGATGTAGGTAGCAGTGTCCCCCAGGGTTCAGTTCTAGGCCCCTTGCTATTCATAATCTACATTAACGACATAGATGTAGGCTTGACCAGTAACGTGTCAAAATTCGCGAACGATACTAAAATAGGCGGTCAAGTTATTAACGTGGACGATAAAAATAGTGTCCAAGACGATGTAGGATTATGGATTATGGAGTGGACGGATAAATGACAGATGCAAGTTAACGTAGATAAATCTAAAGTTTTGCATATAGGTTCTCGTAACACAATTACACGTATACGATGGATGATAGACAGTTAGCGAACGTTGACGAGGAAGTAGATTTAGGCGTACGCGTATCTAAAGAATTAAAAGTTAGGAACCAGTGCCTGGAGTCTTGCGCAAAGGCTAATAGGATGTTAGGCTTCATAGCGCGTAATTTCGAATTTAAATCGAAGAATATTATATTGCCCCTTTACAAGTCCCTAGTCAGGCCTCAGAATATGCCGTTCAGTTTTGATGCCCGTATTTGCGTGAGGATATTTATAGGTTGGAAAGGGTTCAGCGACGCGCCACGAAACTAATTCCGTCCTACGCAACAAGTCTTACGAAGATAAGATTAAAGAATTAGACTTGCATTCACTCAAAATTAGGAGATTAGGGGGGAATCTTATTGAAGTTTTGAAAATCATTAATAAAATCGATAACGTCAATTTTGACAAATTGTTCATTTTCGATAATAACAATACTCGTAATAACGGATTTAAATTATGTGGCAGACGTTTCATTACTAACATCGCTAAAAACGTTTTTATGTTTAAAGTAATTGATAAATGGAATAATCTTCCCGCGTCCGTCGTGAACTCTACCAGCGTTAGTATGTTTAAAAACCGTTTAGATAGGCATTTTATAAATATTACCGTTTAGATAGGCATTTTATAAATATTAACGTCGTTTAAAATAATAAAACAATTAGCAACAGGAGCTCTGGGGGTAATGGTCGAGGTTTGAGTCTGTTGATGATTAATGCCAGCTTGTGACATGCCAACAATAAAATTATATTTAAAAAAAAATAGACTAACACGAACTTAGATGTAGCTCGTAGCGTAAACTAACCCACGTTTTGTTATATCTTCATACTTTTTTTTGTTCTTTTCTTATCCTCTCTTTACTTGCATATCTGTAGTTTGCATGGAATGACAGTGTCTGAGTTAAGACTGTGTTTGCATGGTTTGTAAGTGTTCTTATTTTACTTCTTCTCATCTTTCACCCCTTTCCTATTCTCTTCGACCATTTTCCAACTTGTCAGTAGTGGCCGGCGGATGATAATGGTGAGTCTTTCTCTCTCTTTTTCTGAATGAATGTTAACACACGAATGATAGGTTTTGCCACTTACTTAACCCCTTATTCTCTTATTTTAACCGCCTACTCTCTTCTTTCTCTCAGGCTAACCTTTGAATGGATCTTAGGGTCTTTGTTAGCCTTAGCTTCTGTAGATCTGTAGATCATTAAAAAACGTGCAGGCATTATTCACACACACTCACATAAAATTTCATATTAGTAAAATAGAAGTCTGGTTTAGCGATGTTTTTGCTTTAATCAAGTACGTTCCTTTTCAGTATTAGCAACCTTTTTTTTTGTTGCTTTTTTATCCTTTATCATAAAAACAAGACATAGAAATAAGATCAGGCAAACCAAAGTATAAAATAGTATGACAACATTACTTTTCATTCATGTAAAATTACAATCAATGTACGGACACGTCTTTAGAATGAATTTGATTAATTTAGTAAAGATAATAGTTCAATACGTATACGCACATTAGTAAAAAAAGCTTGTCAAAGAGGATGAGATATCTTGTAGTTTGAATTACTCGTACTATGGATTTTTTTCAAAGAGCATTGGGGATAAGGAATAAAATTGGATTTGTTGAGAAGTGGATATTGCGCAATTTCTTTTACCGTTATACACAAATGCACACAACGGTTTAAATTATTTCATTTTTCTGTGTTATCGTTTGAGCTTTCAGGAAAAATAAGGTATTATTTTACTGCAGAAGCGCTGTGGACATAGTTTGCCCAAGATGTTGTTACGTTTGATTTCATATAGTGATAAATATAATGAAATTAATAGCTAATAATAATATTTTTTTATGCAGGAAGAGGGGTCAAGGGTGACTGTCCACAAAACGCCCTCCCATAGGAGAAGATGAGAGCTAGAATTAAGATCCAAAGTTTTTGGAATGCCTGCACACACTGCGTTCAAAGGAATGGAAGTCAGAGACAGGGGAAAAGATGTATTTAGGAAGGTTGTTCCAGAATTGACTGATTGAGTAGATAAAAGAAAGAGTGAGAATGCCGATTAACCCTTGCGTTAGAGAGTTGGCCAGAAAAGGAATGAAAATGTGTCGAAAGTCTGTTACTCCGTGCTCTCCTTAAAGGAGGAGGCATGCAGTTAGAGAGTTCAGAAGAGCAGTGTTCGTTATAATGGCGATAGTAAAGAGAGAGTGGGGCAACATTGAGGCGAAGAGAGAGGCATTTGTTGAAGACAATTAATAAAAGGCGGGGAATAGACGAGACCAAAAGCCTTTGATTCCATCCGATCAAGTAGAACTGTGTGGGTTGAGCCGCCCAACACATGAGAAGCTTACTTCATACAAGGGCGGACAAGCAACTGAGTAGAGGTGAAGAAACTGTGGAACCGGTACAGCACACCTAACTTCTTAGAGGCTGTTTTGGAAAGAGAGTATACAGTATATGATCTTTCCAGGAAAGATAAAAGCTGATATAAAAGCTTGGCAGTAATAAGAAAGATAAGTGCTGAGAAATATATCCAGAATGTTGGGCCTATCTCCAAGGCGATCGGGATACGAGTATTGTGCTGTACAATCTGCTCTAGGTCATTCAAGATAGAGAAGTTGTAAACTAGTTCACCAGGGTTGTTAGTGAAATGGGAGGAAAATCAAGGGTGGTGGTGGACATTGAAATCTCCCGAAATGGAGATTTCAGCAAAAGGAGAGTGGGTTAGAATATATTCCACTTTAGAAGAAGTGAGGTAGTCAAAGAGTTTTGGGCACTCAATGGAATTAGGAGAAAGGTAAACAGCACAAATGTATTTAGTTTGAGATTGGCACGCAAGACGTAGCCAGAGGGTATAGAATTCGAAGGATTCAAGTTCAGGAATACGAGAGCAAGTTCGGTCGTTGCTTACATATACGCAATATCCGGCTTTGGAATGAAACTGAGTATAAAGTAGGAGGGTGCAGAAAAGTGGTTGCTGTAAGTTGTCTCAGACACCTGGTTTTCAGTAAGGACGAGATGGTGAGGTTTAGAGGAGGAGAGGTGGTTTTCAACAGATTGGAAATGTGAGAAAGGCTACCAATGTTGCAGAAGTTTATAAAAAGTGAATCACTCAGAGGCCCAGGACATCTGAAATTGGCAATAGCAGAATCAGCCCTACTGCCCGGGTCTGCGTTCGCGGTATCCTAATATTCTGCTGCACAGAATAGTTGCATAACTTTCTTTAGAAACAGTTACATATTAAATGCACCGATTTCTCCGGAGAATGTCGAATTTTGGCGTTGTATTGGGAGTAGTGTTTAATACCTGGGACAGGAATTCCGTGATCCCATGAAATGAATTTTAAAATTCCCTGGAAAGTGAGAAATTAAGGAAATTGGATAAAAACGTCACAAGTAATAAATGTGTTACTGAACCTTTCCAAGTAAGGCTTAATTATCAACCCTTAATATTTTATTCAGTATTTATTTATTTCACTTCTTTGAAACTTAGTTCAAGTAATTATAACTTGTAAAATTAATCAATAAATTAACTAAATATTAGTGTTCTTCCCACATATTATAGTTATACTCTGTTATTTTATTTAGTTATTTTATTTAGTTAGTTTATTTATATAGTTATTTTATTTAAAATGAAGATCTTGTTACAGTAAACAAAAACGTGAAGAATACAGTGCAAGCCTAAAATATCTTTTTAATATAACCTAATAAAATACGATGATATTATTAGAAACAAAGGAGAGGAGACTATAGTAAAAAATATTCACGTTTATTTTCAGATATCTTCACAACTCGGACACCTTCAATGAATAGAATGTTGATGATGACGATATATTTTCAATGCCTAGCCGTCCAGTTCTTCTTAAAACGACAAAAACCTTACTAGAACGTCTTTATGATCTTGATGATGAATCGGAAAAGGAAGAAAAGGAAAACAGCGATCAGCAAAGCAGTTCTTGTTCTTGTGTTTCTTCCTCTTGTCTAACTAATTTGAAAGAAGAGCTCTCGAATATCCTTGAAATGACATTTAAGGAATTAATAACTGAAAAAAAGGCCCCCCCCTCAAAAAAATTAAATAAATAAATAAATAAAACAACAAATTGGCGCAAAAGTCTGGCAAAGAGAATTTTCTCTTTTTGAAGCAACAAATCAAAAGACAGCCACTCTTCAATTGTTATACAGTGCCCGTGTACTATTCATCTACTTCTGTTGAGGCTGAGGGAGACTTCTCTGTGCGTGGTTTGTTTGTAACAAAGACTCGTAACAACCTTAATGATGCCTCTTTGTCAAAAACAGAATAATAAGCAAATGTTTAACAATATTTTAGATGCTTAATGCTTAGTCCACAATCCAAAGTTTAAACTTTAATCATTTTATTTTATTTTTTCTTAATCCATATTCCATAATCCATATATATGTATGCAGTTGTCAATGGCACGCACTAAACAAAATATTCATAGCCAGCAAAGAGTGACTTAATTTCTTTTGATTACACTCGTATAGATCTATTTTTTGGGTGAATCTTATACAAAATGGCTCAGTAAAGAACCGTTTTTATTAATTTAATTTAATTTATCCGTTTAGTTTTAATTGTTTTATCAATTTTCCGGGATCACGAGAGTTCCCGGGATATGCAATTTAAATTTCCCTGTTGACGTGAAATCAAAAACCTTTTCCGGGATTAACCACTAGTGGAGACTGAGGAACAACACTTGAATGCATTTATGCAATCGATTTTGGCCTATGAATTATTTGTACTTACTAATAAATGCAAACGTGCGTACAACGGCCTCTTTATTCAGATGGGTAAAGCATATTTGCAGTTTATTTCTTTTATACAATTCATGGGCGACTTAAATATAACTTTTAACTTGTATTTACTCCTTTTTCAGTTATGTTTGAAGTTGAAAACTGAGGAATATGTTTTTTATATTTTTTTTTATTTATTTATTATTTATTTTTATTGAGGAAAGAGGTATTAAAGTACGTTTCAATGATAGTTTTGTACTTTTTATACCAAACTTAATTTGCGTAAGTCATTTAGTTTTAGACTATTTCATAATTAAGACATTGGGAAAGTGAGAAGTAGCTTAAGTTATTGTTTATAGAGTTTGAGATAATTTTTTTTTTATGGATTTCATCAAAA
>JAJOZX010001363.1:597500-770000 GCA_023014485.1 Bathynomus jamesi | reverse complement strand
TTTGATAAAAAATATGTATTGAAAACGAGCACTACTGATTTAAAGCTGAGACTGTTCATTATGAACCAAAGTTTGTATTTAAAAAGAGACAGAAGACAGTTGCTAGTTTTGAGTTAGTATTTGCATTGAAAAGAGTAAAAATTAGAATGGATTTGATGTAAGGTATGTCAGCTTAACCCTTAATAATAGCATTGCAAATGAAACAAATATTGTTTATATTGAGACAGAATGTAATCGAAACTAAAAGCAAAACTGAATATATATTTCATATTTTCGAGGGGAAAGTTTAGACCAGTTCGTTTGAGAAAGAAAAATGCGTCACTACGAATTGAATAAATCCTAAATGAACGAAAAGAAATCCTTAAAATAATTGAAAAACAGTGAAATGATTTTCTAATTCATGACAATTTGGCTTAAGGAAAATAATTTGTCTGTAAATGCATTAATTTTGGTAAGGAAGTAAATGGGTGTTTTTCTAAATTCAAAATTCTAGTATACGTTCTCGTTGAAGTTGAAATCATTCAAATAAATAATTTTCATTTTCGATGAGCTTTAAGAAAAAACACCTGTTGAAGGAGAGTTGCTTTCATTTTATAAAGCAAATTTTTACATGTCATTTATTTAAATGGGTAAACAATTGTTCCATTGTCAATTAATTAAAATTAATTAAAATGTAGGTAAGGTTTTATTGTAAAACGTGTCCTGTTGTCAAGTGCATTTCCTATTACAGAAAGAATTTCAACCAACCAACGAAAGTTAAATTATTTCTTCCTAAGTTTTTAGTCTTGAAAACAAGCTTATTCTTAAGATATTTAATAAATAAACATTGGTAATACGAGAGAGAGAGAAAGGAAAAGACATTTGAGTGAGAAATCGGGGTTCGAATCCCCGCCGCGTAGTTTCCGGGTCAACGCTCTTACCGACCGAGTTAGCCTGAACCCTGAAAAACGAGCCGTTGTTTATGTATGCCTTATAAAGGCGAGGGACTAGAAGGGAACATGGTCAAAAAGCGCAAACATTAAACTTAATTAAACGGATCTCTTTCAGTTTCCTTTTTTTAGGGAATCCGAACTGGCATGGTTGGTAGCAACATTGTGACACCACGAATTCGAACCCTACTGATTCTAACTCCCCCATCATCGAAGGCCTTTCGCTTTCTTTGCTCCTAATTTAAATGGTGCGGTTATTCCCTTTTCAAGCATTCATAATTGCAACAAGAGTGCCTAGTGCATTTAGGGGTAATTTTTTGAGGGATTTGTAGACTTATCTTCAGCACTGCTACTTTCTTTTAAAAGATAACTATTAAACTATGATAATGACCAATAGCCGTATAAGTATCGTTCTATGTAGTTTATTTTCTTCATAAACACGAAACGTTTCAAAACATCACTTATCTTTAGTTATGGAAAAAAGATAACGGTTTGTATCAATATCTTATACAAGAATATTCACAGTTACGAGAAGTCGAATTAATTAAGGGAATAAAACCAGAATAAAAAATGGATTTATTACAACAAATCTCCTTCTGTCCTTCTTCACTCGCATCTGATGAAGACCTTATATAATATAAGGGCTTTTATGTAAGTTATATAACTATATAAGTTATAAAGTTTGTGCTCTAATGAAGCCATTTCTTATCGTGGTTATATTTATTTCTATCGGAATGTATTACTACTACTACTAGTTACTATTATTATTACTATTATTATTACCTCTTCCCTTCCTAATAATAATAATAATAATAATGATTTGAAACTTTCATTTTAATAAACTCTAAAACAAACCTTTTTACTTAAACTTAAGCTTGAAAAAGCTCACATAAATATCAAATATTTTTGCCATATAATAAAATATTCTAAAAATAAATTAAAAATAAGCAAAAAAAAAAAATTATAAATAATTATAAATAAAAATTTAATAAGCAAAAAAAAAATTAAATAAAAACAACCCATTTTTTCTCATCTTAACTAACTTTATACCAAATATTCAACATTAAAAAATATATTTAAACCCCCCCCAAAAAAATAAGATAAAAAAAAAAGGTTTTAATAACTTTATATCTATATACATCGAAAACAAAAAAAGGTTGGGTTTTATATCTAAATTTACTATCTTTTAAAATCTTGTCCGCTCAATTTTTATTTCTTTATCTTATTATTTTATATCTAAATTTTAATCAATATATCTATACATTGTTCTATTATCTACTTCTTTTAATACAAAATTTCAAGTTTTATATAAGTTTCGTGACGTAAAATGTCGACGAGGAATTAGAAGGATGATTTATAGGCAATATTAAAGGTATTTGTGAGAGCAATTTGGTTCTTTAAATACACGATAAAAACTGTTTGGGATAATGGGTAATCGCTGTTATAGATAAAGGGATGGCAAAGAGAGAGAGAGAGAGAGAGAGAGAGAGATGGTTTAATAGTAGGGAGCTGGAAATTAATATAATTATGTTCGTTTTTAATAATTTAATTAGGGTAAAAAAAAATTGTATTAATGAAGGCATTTCCGATTTTGCTACATAGAAATTAAAAATTATATTTAATTAACCAACAACTTGCCAACAAAATTCTAGCAATGTTACAAATTGGTATAGGCAAATTTGAATTTGAATGCTATGTTCTCCTTTATAGTATATAATCTTAACACACGTACATATTTATTTTTTTCAGACTTACGTAGCTAATGCGATTTATAAGTTCCATTAAATAGGGCGCAACCTTTTCTTCATAAACAATAATAATAGGAACTCCTCATAATTACACAAATTACAACGCAACGGAAGGTAAAACAATTAAACTTTTCCAAATTCGTTTGTGTGCAAAAATAATCATTTTCCAGAGAAGGAAAATTCTTCTCCTCAATAAGAATGAGTCTCCTAAATTAGCCAATAAATTACTCCCGTCCAAACGAGAATGAAGATATTTTAATGCCATTTATAAGAAGATGACAAAGGCAGTTCATAATGAAAGAATCACGTAAAATTTAGTCGTAATTTCCATTAGTCTTAATAGGGACTAATAAAGTCGGGGCCCAAAAATGAGTTTGAAAAGAAAATCACTCCACGAGACGTAAAAATTACAGGCTGTGATTATTCTCTCGCCCTCGAAAGTCAACTAACTGCATTAGGCACATTCATTCTTTTTAATTTTCTATACAAAATGTGAAGACGTTGATAAATGCTGATCAATGATGGTTTCGTTATAGGCCAAACCTTCCTATTCTGTGTACCTAACTTGGCGTGACTTCCATTGCATAAAGGCAATTTAGGCAAATACAAACGGGAGAGAAATTTAGATAAATTACTTAATATACTTTTATGAATAATTAATACGAATTGCTTTAGAAACGAAGGTGAAATATTGGTTGTTTGGGAAAGGGACTAATTTATACGGATTAATTTTGGTTCACACTGAGATATTACAGGGTTGTGCGGGGTTACAAAATATGGGACATTATATATACAGTGTGTGTGTATTTGTATATATATATATATATAATATATATTAATGTAAAGAACGACGCTTGTATAGAAGAACGTTCCGCACAAGATGAGGAGGGAGAACGAACAAATGAAAAATTATGACTTCTGATCAATCGAGGCCAATGGTGTAGTGGATAGCATATCTGACAGGCAATCGGAAGATCCCGGGTTCGATTCCCGGGTTACCTCATTTTTCATTTGTTCGTTCTCCCTCCTCATTGTGCGGAACGTTCTTCTATACAAGCGTCTTTACATTAATTATACTGTGTGTTGTTTGCAGTTAAAATGTATATATATATATACACCGTATAGTGTATATATATATATATATATATATATATATACGGTATCTCAAGAACCTTATGTTGTTTCGTGCGTTGGTCTCTCTTCACACGGAGGTCAAGCTGGTGGCACCCGCCTCTAGGTCTGGCTTGGTGGAGGAGCGAGTTGCTCTCTTGCGCTCTCCACCGAACATAGCCAGGCACGCCCGGCTTATCTGGTACCGTCCTGAGCCAGGCATCCAGTCTTCTCTTGAAGACTTCAACTTTGACCCCCGTTACGTTTCTGAGGTCCTTCGGAAGCTGGTTGAAAAGTCTTGGCCCCCTGACAACCAAACTATTTTCCTTCAGTGTTGAGAAGGTCCCTTGTCGGGCCTTTAATTTGGGAACACTACACATTCTGCCTCTCCTATTTTCCAGTGTTGTCTGAATGGTAATTGAGTTTAGTTTTAGGTTTGGTACCAGTTTTTCGATCATTTTCCATATGTAGATTACGATGTACCTCTCTCTTCTTTCCAGGGAGTACAGATTTAGTTTACGTAGCCTTTCCCAGTAGTTGAGTTCTTTGCAGCCATCAATCTTGACTGTGAAATGTCTTTGCGTTTCTTCTAGTTTATCAGTTTCTTCCTTTTTATATGGGGACGTCAAAACTAAGCAGTAGTCAGGTTTTGGTATGATCAGTGTTTTTAGCAGGGGAATCATTACTGTCCTGCCCCTTCTCTTGAACGTTCTTAGTACCTGTCCCGCGACTCTTTTTGCTTTATTTATCGCTATCTGATTTTGTGTTTCGAATTTCGCATCCTCTGTCATTACTACCCCCAGATTTATATATATATATTATATATATATATATATATATATATATATATACAGGGTTTCTCATAAGTCCAGCATCAGAGGAAAAATAATAAAAAAAGGCAAAACAAAAGCTTTTATTTACAGAACGTGCTCAATATGTCCACCATTGTTTTCAATACACAAATTCAAACGTGATACCCAGTCAGCAAGCACACGGTGAATGATGTCAGGAGTAATGGTGTTACATGCCCCAATAAAGCGCTGCCGGATGGAGTCTGTTAAATTCCGATTTCCCTTGAGTAGAATTATCTGGATTCGTTCTTCCTTGTTCACAGACATTATGGCCTGTAGAAAGAGAAAAATATGAATTATGGTTTGCAGAAATAGAAAAATATGAATTTCTTCTATGATGCCGGACTTATGGGACACCCTGTATATATGAAAAAAAACACTCTTCAGGAAGACTCAAATTTTTATTTCTTTATTTAAGTCTTCCTGAAGAGTGGTTTCCTTCTTCATATTTCGTCACGACAGTGCGTTATTTTATATATATATAATATATATATATATATATATATATATATATATATATATATACATATACTGTGTATATACACAAGTATTTTATTCATCGATACATTTATAGTTTATATAAAGCCGTCCCTGGTTCTTTCTTAATTTGTGAACGAAATTTAGTACAGATTACTCCCAGTCCACCCCAGGGAGGTGGGACTGGTAGGGGCGAGTATGTACTGAAACCTTCCCTGGTTCTCTCTTAATGTGTATGCTCAATTTCGTGCATATTACTCTTGCCGTTTAGGGGCGTATAAACAAACATTGAACAGACAGACCCAGAACAGATATCATCATCCCTGACATGTATAAATAAGATATATTTATGGTGTAGTGGTTAGCGTCGCTGACTACGAATCCATCGGCCCCGGGTTCGAGACCCGGTGACGGCAGCCGGCGCGCAGCAAAACCCAGCTGTTCATCCTTCCACACAATAAAGAAAGTGGTTGGTAGATAAATGGGTACCTGGGTGGTCTAGTGGTTAAGACGCTGGGCTGCTGGTGGGGCGTGGTTCGGATTCCACGTTAAACTGTAGGTCTAAGGTGGAGTGAAAAGCTTGACTTTCGTTAGAATGAACAATTCGGGCGGAAGCTAACCAAAGGTTATATTTATTATATACGAGTTTATGCTGATACAGGAGATAACAGAAAATACCAGGAAAAATAACTGCCTAGATCTGGTATTCACAAATAATACGAACTTAATTGCAGATATAAAAATAACTCCAACTATTATCTCAGACCACAATATAATCGAGTTCTCAACAAATATGGCGAGAACATTTAAAGACAATACACATACGGAAGGAAGAAGCAAATTTGGGGCTTTTAACTTAAACTCCAAGACCATAAATTGGGATGAAATCAGATCACACATGGCCCAAATAGAGTGGAAAACAGTTTTCGAGAATAAAACAACTAAAGAAATGCTAACAACCTTGGAAGAGAAGACGCTGAGAATTTTGGAAAAATATGCTCTGAAAGCACAGCCACAAGGAAAGAGGAACTGGCTTGAAAGGCAAAAGAGAAGAATATTCCGCAAAAGAAAGAGAGCGAGTAGAGACGAAGTTAGCTAATTGCGGAGACAATAATTCTAGGAAAATAATACAAGAAAAACTGGAGAGAATCGATTGGGAAATACAAACTCTGATAAAGGGCTATACAGAGAGGGAAGAGGAAAAGGCGGTAGAAGCAATAAAGGAAAATCCAAAATACTTCTACAGCTATGCGAAAAGGAAAACAAAAACGCGCGCTACCGTCGGGCCCTTAAGGAAAGGAAATAATGAACTAACAGACGATCTAAAAGAAATATCTGAAACATTGAGAGCCCAGTATGAATCGGTCTTCAGTACCCCAGAAAGTGACAAAGCGATACCTGACATATATGCATTTTTCAAAGAGAGATTGCAAGGAGAATGTATAACAGACTTTGATTTTACCCCAGAAGATGTAGCGAGAGCTATAGGACAAAGGAAATCACATTCAGCTGCAGGCCCGGACAAATGGAACGCACTATTAATTAAAATCTGTAAAAATGAAATAGCTACACCCTTATTCTGGATATGGAGAAGATCCCTAGACACTGGGGAAATACAGAGCATCTTGAAAAGAGCAAACATCGCCCCTATATGTAAAGGCGGGGATAGATCTCAAGCAAAGAACTATAGATCAGTGTCATTGACGTCCCATCTCACCAAAATATTTGAAAGAATAGTCAGAGAAAATCTATGACTTCTTCGAGACATTGGAAAAATTCAACGAAAATCAACTCGGATTCCGATCAGGAAGATCATGCCTCTCACAACTTATCGAGCATTATAACAATGTCCTAGATACACTGGAAGGCAATGAAAATTATGATGTCATATACACGGATTTTGCTAAAGCTTTCGACAAATGCGATCATAGTATAATAGCACATAAAATGAAACATATGGGAATAACAGGCAAAGTGGGAAAATGTATCTACAACTTCCTCAGAAAACGACTACAGGTGGGCAAAATTCAAGGTGTATCATCATCAGAATCAGAAGTACGTAGCTCAGTACCACAAGGTACAGTGCTCGCCCCACTCCTGTTCATTATCATGCTAACAGACATAAACAGTGGAGTAAACAACAACAGTATAGTAACATCATTTGCAGATGATACAAAGATCAGCAGAAAAATCAGCGATGCAAACGAAGTAGAGGCCTTGCAGAGGGACACAAACAAAATGTACAAATGGTCAGAAGACAACAATATGACATTTAACACCGAGAAATTTCAGCTCTTGAGATATGGTAGAAATGAGGAACTTAAAAAGACTGCATATTATGCTCCAGATAGACAAGAAATTCAGAGAAGCACGAAAGCGGTCGACTTGGGAGTAATAATGACCGATGATGCCAAATTCGACACACAAAATCAGATAGCAATTAGCAAAGCAAAAAGAGTGGCGGGACAGGTACCAAGAACGTTCAAAAGGAGGGACAAGAGAGTAATGATTCCCCTGCTGAGAACACTGATCATACCAAAACTTGAATACTCCTCAGTTTTGACATCCCCATATAAAAAGGAAGAAATTAATAAACTAGAAGAAACGCAGAGACATTTCACAGACAAGATTGATGCCTGCAAAGAACTCAACTACTGGGAAAGACTACGTAAACTAAATCTGTACTCCCTGGAAAGAAGAGAGAGGTACACCATAATCTACATATGGAAAATGATCGAAAAACTGGCACCAAACCTCAAACTAAACCCAATTACTATCCAGACACCACTAGAAAATAGGAAAGGCAGAATGTGTAGTGTTCCCAAATTAAAGGCCTGACAAGGGACCTCCTCAACTCTGAAGAAAAATAGCTTGGTTGTTAGGGGGCCAAGAATTTTCAACCAGTTTCCAAAGGACCTCAGAAACATTACATGCATCAAAGTTGAAGTCTTCAAGAGAAGATTAGATGCCTGGCTCAGGACGGCACCAGGTGAGCCGGGTGTACCTGGCTATGTACGGTGGAGAGCGCAAGAGAGCAACTCGCTCCTCTACCAAGCCAGGACTTGAGGCGGGGCCACCAGCTTGACCTTCGTGTGAAAGAAAGACCGACGCACGGAACCCAAACAAGGTTATATATATATATATTTTATATATATACAGGGTGTCCATAAATGTTTACCCTGAAAACAGTATGCTCTCATGTTTTAATGACGAATCTTACATCCGTTTTCTTTTTACAGGTGATCTCGTACACGCATAGAGATTCTGTGCTGGTGTGTTTCGTCTACCGCATTCGCCGCTAGTAGCGCTGTAGTAGCTGTTCAGTGGTACAGTCAACAGACACAATGTGCGTATTTGGGGATCGGAAAACCCACGTGCCGTAAGGGAGCATATTCGGGGCAGTCCGAAGATCAATGTCTGATGTGGACTAATGCATGACCAGATAATTGGTCCTTTCTTCTTCGCTGAGAACACTGTTTCCGCAACTGTGTACCTGGATATGCTCACCAATTACGCCATCCCCCAGCTGCAGGACAGGCAGCCAACAATCATCTTCCAACAAGATGGGGCACCCCCTCATTGTGCGCATGTTGTTCGTGAAACTCTCGACGCAACATTTCCAAATCGATGGATTGGCAGGACGGGCCAATCCCATGGCCCCCAAGATCACTAGACATTACCCCGCTGGATTTCTTTCTCAGGGGTCATGTTAAAGATTTGGTTTATGCAACAGTTGTTCCAGATATCAGGACATTACGAGAACGCATTACGGATGCAATTGCAACAGTTAACCCACAAATGTTGGAAAATGTGTGGCGTGAGTGTGAATACCGTTTAGACATTTCACGTGCCACTAGGGGTGCACATGTGGAAGCTTATTAAGTTCATTAACTATGTATCAAAACTTCGTATGTTTATCTACTTATGATTAAAACTGTGTTTGAATACGAGTGTTTATTTAAAAGTTATAGCAAGATTTAATCAGGGTAATCATTTATGGACACCCTATATATATATATATATATATGCTGCAAACCCACAAGGAAAAAGAAAAACGATTCCAAGGCCTTTCGTGTATTCAAAGCTACACCTCGTCATTCCCTGACGAGGTGTAGCTTTGAATACACGAAAGGCCTTGGAATCGTTTTTCTTTTTCCTTGTGGGTTTGCAGCATTCATTCATTTCACGTGTTTTATTGTGAAATTCATCCCATATATATATATATATATATATATATATACACTGTATATATATATATATATATATCGTCAATACTAAACATTTTTATTAAGTTTATTTTATTAAAATCACATATTTTAATTACAAGCATATTAAATTTTGGAATAAAAATATTAATTTATGTCAAAACAGGAGTATGGTACACATAATTCTTTACAAGTTGCCGTGAGGCGCCACGAACGGACTTTCGAGGCCTCTGTTGGAAAGCCTGTTGAACACTGGCAACCATTTCGTCTGAAACACTGGGACGTCCACTCCTATGCTTATCCATCACACTGCCTGTCTCCAGAAACTTGTGGTACCAGTTCTTAATGATATGATTGGAAGGAGCGTTCTTGCCATAATGACGCCGGTAGTTCTGTCGAAGGATAATCACGGACTTTGACTCCGCAAACCAAATACATTTGGCCTTTTCCTGCGGAATTGCCATTTTGCTTCGGTCACTTACCAATAGCCCCCATTCAGGCACAACGGGGCCTGACTGTACCGCTCTAGGACAACATAGAACACAACACATCACTAGTTCGCTGAACCTCTGGTCCACTCCGGAGAGGGCGACCTGCGTGCCGCCGGCTTGCTCGATCAGGGTGGGCTGATCGGCTAACCAACAACAACAGGATCTGAAAATAAGTGAAAAAAAAACTTGATGTGTTACGCAACCACATGCAAAACTAAGCATTACTGCGTCTTCTTTGGATTTCGTGTAACTATTAAAGTTTATAATTGGGAAAGAACTGTGTGTACACCCTATAATTTCAGACTTTACCTTTAACTCAAGTTTTTACCTTTAAACCACAAATATAAATTTACACAATTATTATAAGACACCATTGTTGTTTTTATACTTTTAATAGTGTTTCTCACAAGTTAAATTAAAGTACACTTACATTATACAGTTAATAACGGGAATAGGTTTTGATCGAAATTCAAGTAGGCCTAAGGAAATGAAGAATTTGGCCTAGCGCGGTATTTAAGAGTAGGCCTATGGCCTGAAGAAAAGTCTCCTTTCAAGATGCCCTTGGAAAGAATTGAAATTACTTTATTGTTAATGAATTCATCTTAAAAGTGGACCACCCTAATTTAAAATAAAAATAATGAAATTTCTGAAGGACTGCTGTACGACCTCTCTCCGTAACAAGCTCTTCTCTACTTCTAGAAATTTTTGTACGCTCCGTCTCGGCGCCTTGAGAAGAAAGGTTACTTTGTTTCATTCGCACCTTACACATGATCTTTTGTTCAATCTTCATTGAATCTAAAACTTAGAAACACTAATTAGTAAATCATTTTAATAGTTTTTACTGTCCTAATCATTTTATATTAGTTAACTAATATATTTGGCCTATTTAACGGTATTAAATCCTTTTATTATATTTATTGGATACTGTCCGAAAACTAATCTGTTTTTAATAACATGATTGGACGACAAAGAAGGCATTATATCACGTGACTATTAAACTGATTTCTGATTGGTGGAACATTACTTCGTTCCTATACACGTATGAACGTGTTGGAACTTGTTTGCCTGTTCTCGTGCCAGGAGTGACGTAGTATGTTTTCTAATTCGTTTTAGGCCTATATGAACTTTTAAATGATAACTAACTATTTCATTATGTTACAAAATTTTGTTATCATAAATCATATTATTAATTAAGCCCCAAATTTACAATCTCAACATTAGATTTTGTACAAAATTTTAATTTAAAAATTTAATAGTAGTTCCATTTTCTTCATATATATATATATATATATATATATATATATATATGAAAGTTTTAAAAGTTAACATAATCTATGCTTAATTTAAGACGTTTTTGGTTTAAATTAAACAAATTCTTTTCCAAGCTGACTATTTTTTAATTAAGGTTTTACGTAATTAATGTTAAATAAATGATTGGTTTTAATGTAGAAACTTAAAATTTTAATTTAAAAAATATATATATTTTTTTTAACATCATAAAAAATTAATAAATACATTTTTATTTAATCTAAAAAATATATATATATATATATATATATTTGTTAATGAATTATTCAAATATTATTTTTTGTTTACACACACACACACACACACTATATATATATACAGGGTGTCTCAGAAGTCGCACACCATAGGCCTTATTCAGATTTACGGGGTTTACGAGTGGAAATGGTCTATTATAAGTGATGTTTAATTACAATATATGTTCGATAATGTTCGAATAATAAAATTAATAATATGTACAGTTAATAAAAAAAACATCTTAAAATGATTAAATTGAATGAAGCTATATTAGACAATGGTGCGCGACTTCTGAGACACCATTGGCTAATGTAGCTTCATTGAATTTAATTATTTTAAGATAGTTTTTTGATTAATTGTACATACTATTCATTTTATTATTCGAACATTATCGAACATATATTGTAATTAAACATCACTTATAAACCATTTCGACTCGTAAATCTCATAAATCTTAATAAAGCCTATGGTGTGCGACTTCTGAGACACCCTGTGTGTGTGTGTATATATATATATATATAGTGTTCGACACCTTAACGTGTTGAGGAAAGTCCGAAGAACTAATTAATATACTAAGAGTGTTGATTGTAATAAAGAATAAGGGGGACCAGAAGCTGGTACAGCACTCGGGCCAAAGAAACGCGGCCCATTGCGCTAACTCCTAAATTGATATTAACCAGCACCATCGGGATTCGAAGCCCCGATCTTAGTGTTCTCACTTCGTTTATAGGAAAACGGCGTTACCCACCAAACTACAGTCGCTGGTAAGAGTGTTTTAGCAAATGTATTTCAATCTTAATCATTAACCCTTAAACCCTACCCGGGGTACTGGTGTACTCCAGTACCCCGGGTATGGCTAGCGTAACTTTTATAATGAATAGGGATTAAAGGTTAAGATAATTATAATTAAATTCATTTAATAAAGAATTTACTAGAAACTTCTTCATCAAAGATGACTTTATATTAACTTTGTGATTTGTCGGTGACTATACAGATTCACGATCCAAAAAGTCAGTTGTATACAAAGACCAATGAAAGGTACCCGAACCCCTCTATGACGAAATAAAATCATCTGGCATCAGCCACAATAAAATCAGCAACTGGACGCTATGCGTTGAGGAATAATTAGAGAATTTTCTCATTGATTATATCTGATTATTTACATTATATGCCTCGTCTCTCAGACTTTGAGACTTGGTCGCATGCTAACAAGCCCTTTGGGGAGAGTGGGATTCCTTATTAATGGAAATATAGCCAAGCCTGTAAAACGTTTGCCTATAAATAACTCCAACTTTATATATATGTTAATGTTAAATTCGGCAGAAAGAGAGAATGCATGTTAACCTTCAACCATTATCTCTCGAACAGCACGACGGATAACCTTGAAAATATATTATGTAGATCACGTAATTATTAGTACAATTAGTGATGACTCGGGGCGACCGTACACAGGATCGTCTCGCGACTCACGATTCACGACTCGGGTCGTGACGACTACAGTCGCGTGTGATTTTACAGTGACAAAATGGGAGTCCCCTGCACTGCAACGACCGCAACTACTACTAATAATTGTAATCAGATATTTCAGATAAAGAGGAAACGTTATTAAAAAGAAAATATTAACATTTATTCATCAACACAAATTTTCAGACATGTGTTGTATGTTAGTGCAGATTCCGAAAATGTAAAAGCCCAGAAGATTATATTAATTTTCACCACTCTCAATAGGTCTACTCTGTCTATATACGAGTACAATCCTCAAAATACACCCTAATTTAACTTCCATGTCCGATTATCTTCTCTCTCTCTCTCTCTCTCTCTCTCTCTCTCGAGTTTAACCAGAAATCTTATAATTTGACCCTATTTACTGCATTTTCCCAAATTTTCATTGCAATTGAAAGTTTTTTAAAAGTTCAATTGCCGAATGAATAAGAGAACATACAATGAAGCTTCGAATTCAGTTTACACACACACATATATATATATATATATAATATAGTTAACTAACTAATAAATTAAGTTGTATATGCAATCATAGTGATAAAACCTGCGTGTTTTGCATTTAAATATTACATTAATATTATATTACATATATAATGTATTCTTTATTATGAGAGTTTGTGGGAAGAAAAATATTATTGTAAATATATTGCACGAGTATTGCGTTACTTTATTAATAATGTTACAGTTTATTTAAAGGAAATTCCACATTTCCTTCACTACAAAGCAGTTCATATATATATATATATATATATATATATATGTGTGTGTGTGTGTGTGTGTGTGTGTGTTCTTGGCTCTCTTATGTTTTCCGATAATATTTAGGATACACACAGAACTTATCGCGACACGAACGTGCGTGTAGTGACATTAGAGGTAGTGTCGCTATATTTTCAGATTTATTTTATATTGAAAAATTATTAAATATCGAATAAAACGGGATAAAATGAAGGTTAGACTAGGTTAGGTAAGGTGTCGCTAGGTTAAATTAGGTTATTTAGATTAGGTTTAATATCACCACCCACAATTAAAAATGTGAAAATGTCGCTGTTTCGTAAGCCAAACACGCGTGTTAATCCCAAGTTCTAAAACAACTTGAAGTGAATACTTAAAGAGGAACCGATGTGGGTGGCTGCGCGGATTCATCATCAAAAAACACTCGTACACAAAGACCAATAAAAGGTACTCCTCCACCCCTAGCCCCTGATACTCCAACACTCCTAAAACCCGACTGTTTCGACCAACCCTGGTCGATTTATTTAGCCTCAAAATCTACTCCAAATGTCCTAAATTGCAGTTACCGTAAATCGCCTATATCCTGTCGATGCCTCTTGTATGTCGAAGAAACATCGATTTTCGCGTCTCTCCTGTAGGATCGAACCCTGTAAAATCGCGTCTCATTTCTCTTTTAAAGAAGCAAATACCACTGACTTTTTACCTGCCCTTTCGGGGGTGATTGGCAGGACCCGTAATTAGAACAGGTACAATTCTACCTATATTGATTATAATAAACAGTTTGGCAGAAATTGTACCATCATTTATCGGCTTCCGTAAGGTACCAAACTCGATGTTTTTGTCTTCTTCTTAAGTGATGCTTATTGCTACACGCAGGTTTATCTCATTAAATGATACAATATACTGTATATATGTATATATATATATATATATATACATATATATATATATATATATATATATATATATATATATATATATATATACGAGTATATAAAAGGTAATTTTATAAGCATGAAATATAAAGTTAACATAATTTATATAATGAAAATTAGCTTTTAAGCTTTTTAGTTTCTGATGATTACATGTTCAAAGTTATATTCAAAAAGTGAATTTAACTTCGGAATTTATATCGTAGATTGTCCATTTTAACCATAATTTCCCTTTGTTTGTGTGTGTGTGTGAAATAGTTCATACACAACTTCACAAAAAAAAAAGGAAAAAAATCCTATTACAAAAAAGTAGCCTCGAGGAGTTAAAATTAATTAGAACTAAATATAGTGGGTATATATATATATATATATATATATATATATATATATATATATATATATATACCGGTATATGAAGTTTGGTAGACACTCCTTTCGACAGAAAGATAAAACACCACACACACACATATATATATATATATATATATATATATATATATATATATGTGACAGATAATTTATATTCTGGATCTCTAGGTTAATTATCTTTAAAGGAATGTATATACAATAATATATATATATATATATATATATATATATATATATATATATAATATATAAATATATATATATATATATATATATATCCGTAAGTATAATAAAAAGCAATCAATTAATTAATCTACGTTCCACAAAGCGTCAAGATGTCAAGTTGTAATGGTTAAATTAACTTCTTAATGGCATGAACCTCCGTTTCCTTAGCAACCAAGTTTGAAATAGGAAATTCCATCTAATTTAGTGAGGAATTATTTTAATTAGCTTCAGGTTATCAAAGTGAAGTTTTTCTCCGTTGACAAAAGTGTCCACTTTTGCTCTTATTAATGAGTCTCTCGAATCTCGTCAGGTGAGGACTAATCTTACATATTTATAACGTTTTAAGCTTCGTTTGTACGTTAATTATTGTGTAGAGGATAAAAAATTAGGATGCCCTGATAAAGAACTGGACTCTGTTCTTCAGGTTGTATATATATATATACGATATATGTCGTCTGGCACTCCTTCGTTTTACAGGTATCGAAATGAATTCATCAAAGTACTTTTACTGATTAGAAGACATTAGTAGTATGGATGCAAATATACCGAGGGGGTGGGGGGTAATGGGGGAGAGGGGTAATTGGGGGATGACAAGATAAGGGGATGGGACAGTGGGGTTGGGGAGCCTGATAAAAAAAAATTTCTGCGTGTGTGACGTCATACTATGAACTTTAGTGGCAAGCATTTTAAAAATTAAATAAAATTAAAAAAGTGGGGAGAGGGGTAATTGGGGGATGACAAGATAAGGGGATGGGACAGTGGGGTTGGGGAGCCTGACAAAAAAAAAATTCTGCGTGTGTGACGTCATACTATGAACTTTAGCGGCAAGCATTTTAAAAATTAAATAAAATTAAAAAAGTTGTGCATATATACAGTGTGTGTATATGTATATATATGTGTGTGTGTGTGTGTGTGTGTGTGTGTGTGAAACGTCATACTATGAACTTTAGCGGTAACCATTCAAATGTGTCTTAGGCTATTACACCAGCAGGAATCGAATCCCCGACCTCAATCTTTATATTAATGTGGTAGTTAAAATGTTTTAATAATCAGTATAGATAAATATATAGTTTTATTTTTCATTTATTTTCCGTATCTTTTTTTCTTATTTCGAGCGACAGCGTTCACCAAAAACACCTTGTTGGCCAACAATCTTATTAAGACGCATACATAGACATAATTTAAAAATGAATGATGAGTAAATAGAAACACATCTGCAAACAATATTCATTAACATGCCACGAGATTATTTTTTATTAGTACAGCGTGTTTATAAAGTCCCTATCTATTTCAGTGAAAACGTAGCAAAAGGGATAAAATTCAATAACAATATAATAGAAGGCATACATTTATGAATACTTAAGCATATAATTCTACATGAGCACCATCAGTATCTCTACAGAGTTCGAATCTGTCAGTAGCATTGCTGAACATATTTTGGAGCATGACAGGGGTTATTTTTTAACTGCTGTTACGATACGAGCATGTAAATCTTGCAGATCTGTAACCCTCGTTTGATAGTCGTTTGATTTGATAAAGCCCCATGCAAAGAAATCCAAGGGCGTTAGGTCAGGAGATCGAGCCGCCCAGAGGCTGTTGCCTCCACGTCCGATCCACCGACTTGGAAATCGTTCATTTAGGTACTCCCGAACAATGTTTGCGTAATGACAAGGTACCCCATCTTGTTGAAAGACGACGGTGTTTAAAATGCCATCTGAATGAAGCTGGGACATTTACGTGCTCGTATCGTGACAGCAGTTACAAAAATATCCCGTCATACTCCAAAATGTGTTCCGCAATGCTGCTGACAGATTCGAACTCTGTAGAGATACTGATGGTGCTCATGTAGAATCATATGCTTAAGTATTCATTAAATGTTTGCCTTCTATTATATAGCTATTGAATTTTATCCTTTTTGCTACATTTTCACTGAAATAGATAGGGACTTTATGAACACTCTGTATAGTAAACTTACAAATAATGGTGGACATAGTTATATCCTCATTGTTTTGTATCATACAATCAATTATTTTTAGAAATAATCACCCGTTTAATGTATGTGGCTTTCTATACTCGATATATAGAACTTTAAGATCATTTAGGATTATTTTTGTTTCTATTTTACACTTTTAAATTAGGAACAAAGTCTGCAAAGTGTAACACTTCCAAGGAAGTGTTACACTTGGATGTAACACTTTCATATTCTTAATCTTTGAACACAATACGTTCTGTACGAGCGCGTATCGTCTTTACACTTGTTTTTTATTAACTGTAAACTGTTCAGAGTTCATCTCGATATATAATTAAATCCTCTAAGTAGTGACGGCAGTTAGAGCGAATATAAAGAAATAGCTCCGCCGGATGAACGGTGAAGGCGAGAGAGTGCTTGTAACGCTCTAGATCAGCGTCCCAACGCGACTGGTGCTTCTCGGGGGAAGTGTCCTCTAAATAGTCTCTAATATTCAAGCCGTTCTCACCCTGTTCACCTTTACACTTCATAAAATCATCAATTAATACAGTGTAGGGATGCTCGAGAACTGCGACAAAATAAAACATGTCATTTACGCGCGCCCTTATTAATAATTTCAGGTTGAGGAAAGCGGCTGTTTCAAATATTCTATCGAGGATGACACGGTAACGAGTAGGTACTTGCCTGTTATTAACATTGTTTGTAGTGAAGGGTTTTACATTACACTACTTTCCAAATTATTAAGTAGATTGCATTTTATCCAAAGTTTTCAAAAGTTTTTCACCGATTTCAATGAAATTTATAGCAAATAATTACTATACAGTATATAGAAGCACTGATGGTATTCATTTCGATAAAATATTTTGATAATTAAAAAAATTATCTTTTTACTGAAAAATATCATATGTAAAATATGATGTTCCGAATTATTAAGCAAGTATTCTATTTACAGATCTAAATGGTGAAAATGGGTAAGAAGAAGGATTTAACACCAACTGAGAAAAGAAAAGTAGTCAAGTTACTCGCTGAAAAAATCTATTGAAATTGCGAAGCAGTTTGGCAGGGCTTATCGAAATGTAAACAAGTTCGTAGCGGAGAGTACCAAACTGAGGCGGCGAAGTGATAAAGGAGCTATAAGAAAAGTGACAAGGCGGCAGATATCTGTAATCAAGCGCAAAGTTGCAAACATCCATTGTCCTCAAGTAAAGAGGTTTTTGAGCAGGCTGGCATACATAATGTACCAAGAACATCTCGATGTGGAATCCTCCAAACAATTGGCAAGACGTGTAAACCTACGATTCAGTCATCATTAACACCCAGGTACAAGAAGCAGCGTGTTGAATGGGCGCGTCAGTACGTGAAAACAGATATTAATACTGTATTGTTAACCGATGAATGAAGAGCAACCCTTGAGGGATCTGATGGTTGGTCAAGAAGATGGATTGCTAAGGGTCAATCTCTACCATGGAATGAGGTTTTCTTTTAGAAAGTTTGTGTAAGACTGGGCATTCGTTTTTACACTATCAGGCACTCTGTATGGGACAGCTACTTCATTGCCTATCAATTCTGCCCAAAACATGACACTACCTCCACCTTGTTGGCGTCTTAATCTCGATGGTAGAAATTGGCTCTCAGCAATCCATCTTCTTGACCAAACATCAAGTCCCTCAAGGGTTGCTTTTCATTCATCGGTGAACAATACAGTATTAAAATCTGTTTTCACGTACTGACGCGCCCATTCAACACGCTGCTTCTTGTACCTGGGTGTTAATGGTGACTGAATCGTAGGTTTACACGTCTTGCCAATTGTTTGGAGGATTCCACATCGAGATGTTCTTGGTACATTATGTATGCCAGCCTGCTCAAAAACCTCTTTACTTGAGGACAATGGATGCTTTGCAACTTTGCGCTTGATTACAGATATCTGCCGCCTCGTCACTTTTCTTATAGCTCCTTTATCACTTCGCTGCCTCAGTTTGGTACCCTCCGCTACAAACTTGTTTACAGTTCGATAAGCCCTGCCAAACTGCTTTGCAATTTCAATAGATTTTATATTTTCAGCGAGTACCTTGACTATTTTTCTTTTCTCAGTTGGTGTTAAATCCTTCTTCTTACCCATTTTCACCATTTAGATCTGTAAATAGAATACTTGTTTAATAATTCGGAACATCATATTTCACATATTTTTCAATAAAAAGAGATAATTTTTTTAATTATCAAAATATTTTATCGAAATGAATACCATCAGTGCTTCTATATATAGTAATTATTTGCTATAAATTTCATTGAAATCGGTAAAAACTTTTGAAAACATTGGAGAAAATGCAATCTGGTTAATAATTTGGAAAGTAGTGTACTGTAGTTTTCCATATCAACCGCGTCTCAATGTGGGGTTGGCTGGTTTCACAGCTCACAGTTAACATGAAAATAATATTGTATGAGTGGGTGTCACTGACCGTTACTTTTGTTTCACGTGCTGGTACTTTATAATTCTCTTCCTCCCACTTCTCAACCAAAATAAAGATTTTCGCCATCTCACCAACACTGAAATACTCGTAAGTAACTACGCTTGGCGAAGTCTGTACATTTGTAGTTAGTTTCGAGCACATAATTAATTGGGCCACAGCTACGTTTAAGCATTCTCGTTGATTTGTAAACAACTACGACATATTGAGCGTTAAGGATACTGCTTAGCGGTAGCTCCATCTTTCTTTGTTACTGTAGGCGCAGATGTTTCTTGGCGGTACTACTGCTGTGAGGAGGCTTCTGAATAGCACGTCACGACTTTCCATGCTCAGATGCTGTTATGAGACGGACTGATCGCTTCAGCTCGTGACACAGACCTGGTGGTGAGTTATGAGTCTTAGCATCGAGGAACCCCCTGTTGTTTGCTTGGTGACTCGGAAGCGCTGGACAAAACATGAAAGTCTATACACCAACCTGAAAACCTAGTTCCGGGCGGGGAGAAAGTATATACACAAAATTACTTAACACTTTAAATGATTCGAGAGTAATTCACTTAACATTGAGGAGCAAAAGGTACAAAGGGGGACAAAAGGTACTCAACCAAGTTCTATTAAAAATGTACACAATGCTTTTGCTATGACCTCACGAGACACCTCACCGTGGTAAACTTTGATGTAGTGGTAAGAAGATTTTAAATCATCCATAATTACTAGGTTCACGTTTTTGTTGCGGAGGTGTAACATGACGCAATAAGAGTTTTCGTACCATTTGTCAACGAGTTTCATAATCCAGAATCTCTTTCTCTTCACTGAGCGTCGACTCCTTCACTTCAACATGGTTATATTCTTTAACACAGCTTAAACTCGATACATACTACAAGAAGTCTTTAGCATTACCAACCTCTGTGATACTCTCGTTAGGATAGCCATAAAGTACTTGAGCATCCTCATTCGTCATCCTTGCGTGAATTAAGGTTGATTTAAAAACTTCACAAGAGGCGTGAAAAGACGCCCGACGAGTATACACTATGTCTTCAGATTTTACAGAGTACCATTTTCTAAGGCTGTTACAAACAATACCAGAGGCTGCCATCATTGATAAAAAGTTAAATTCAGGAGTGCAGTATAATCACATGCACACACAGTAAATTATAGTAAAACATCAGGAGCTGAGCGTATCCACGACAGCGATGTGTGCGAATGACTAATGAGATTAAACACAGTGAATAAATGATGACACCGTTTGTGGGTGGAGCCCATACAGTATGAACAGAAAGGAAATCTAAATCAAGCACAGCTATTCGTGCTATCATCGATCCAGTAGACGTAGTCTATACACCATGTTCAAACGGGAGTGTTACATACACACACATACACACACACATTCAAAGGTTAAAAGAAAATGATACCCCAAGTCTATTAAGGAGGAGATTGTAGACACCAATCGACCATGGGAGTACTCTGGAAGGGGGGTACGTGAGACAGAAGATAGGAAGCGCTGGAACTCCCTTTTCTACTGTCACTGTCCTCCTTAGTTGATCTTTTCCCGTGTCTCATCTACCCTGTGAGAAGTCTGCCATGTATTTTTTTTAATAAAGATAATAATGTCAAATAAGAATTTAATAATGTTTTGTTTTTCGTTTTTTATGTAAGGAGGGGCCAAGGGCAAACGCCCGCAAAAGCGCACCCCCTATAGAAGAAGAAGAGAGCAAAAACCAAGGTCTGGGGTTTTCGAAATGCCTAGACACTCTGCGTTCGAAAGATAGGAGGTCATAGACAGGAGGAAAGATGGATTTAGGAAGATCTACAGATCTACAGAAGCTAAGGCTAACAACGAACCTAAGGTCCACTCTAAGGTTAGCCCGAGAGAAAAGAAAGAGTAGGGGGTTAAAAGAGGAGAATAAGGGGCTAAACAAGTAGCAAAACCTATCATTCGTGGGTTAACATTCATTCAGAAAAAGAGAAAGAAAGACTCCCTATCATCATCCGCCGGCCACTGCCGACAAGTCGGAAAAATAGTCGAAGAGAATAGGAAAGGGGTGAAAGATGAAAAGAAGTAAAATAAGAACGCTTCCAAACCATGCAAACACAGTCTTAACTCAAACACTATCATACCATGCAAACTATAGACATGCAAGTAAAGAGAGTTACAGACATGCAAGTAAGGAGAGGATAAGAAAAAAAAAACTAGGTTGAGTATAGCAAAAAGTGGGTTAGTTTACGCTACGAGCTACATCTACGTTCGTGTTAGTCTAATTTTTTTTTTTAATAATTTTATTGCTGGCATATCACACGCTGGCATTAATCGTCAACAGATTCATCCTCGACCATCACCCCCAGAGCTCCTGTTCTTAATTGTTTTATTATTTTAAATAACGTTAATATTTTTTTAAAATGACTATCTAAACGGTTCTTAAACATATTAACGCTGGTAGAGTTCACGACGGACGCGGGAAGATTATTCCATTTATCAATTACTTTCAACGTAAAAAGGTTTTAGCGATGTTAGTAATGAATCGTCTGCCACGCAACTTAATTCCGTTATTACGAGTATTGCTATAATCGAAAGTGAACAGTTTGTCAAAATTTACGTTATCGATTTTATTAACGATTTTTTAAATTTCAATAAGCTCCCCCCTTAATCTCCTACTTTCAAGTGAATGTAAGTCTAACTCTTTAATCCTATCTTCGTAAGACTTGTTGCGCAATGCCGCAATTAGTTTTGTGGCGCGACGCTGAACCCTTTCCAACCTATCAATATCCTCACGCAAATACGAGCACCAAAACTGAACTGCATATTTTAAATGAGGCCTGACTAGGGACTTGTAAAGGGGCAATATAATATTCTTCGATTTAAATTCGAAATTACGCGCTATGAAGCCTAACATCCTATTTGCTTTTGCGCAAGAATCTAGGCACTGGTTCCTAACTTTTAAATCCTTAGATACGCGTACGCCTAAATCTACTTCCTCGTCAACGCTCGCTAACCGTCTATTGTCCATCGTGTACGTGTAATTATTGTTACGAGAACCTATATGCAAAACTTTAAATTGCATCTGCCACTTATCCGTCCACTCCACAATCCTATTTACATCGTCTTGGAGCCTATTTCTATCGTCCACGTTAACAACTTTACCGCCTATTTTAGTATCGTCCGCGAATTTTGACACGTTACTGGTCAAGCCCACATCTATGTCGTTAATGTAGATTACGAATAGCAACGGGCCTAGCATTGAACCCTGGGGGACACCGCTACGTACATCCAACCACCCCGATTCATTACCATTAACAACGACCCTTTGTTTCCTGGCACGGAGCCATTCCTCTAACCAGTTAGCTACCTGACCGCGTATACCGTGCGCTTTAACCTTCGCAATTAATCTTCTATGCGGAACTGTATCGAACGCTTTTTTAAAGTCTAAATAAATAACGTCGGCCGCTGTATGCCTATCGTATTCGCGCACTACTTCGTTATAAAATTCAACAAATTAGTTAAACAAGATCTATGGCGTCGAAACCCATGCTGACTACTATTAATCAAATCGCGACTTTCTAAGTGATCGATGATACGATCCCTTCCTACGGATTCCAAAAGTTTGCCGACAATCGACGTTAAGCTAATAGGCCTATAATTGCTAGCTACTGTGCGGTCGCCTTTTTTAAAAATGGCCATAACGTTAGCTAATTTGAAGTCTTCAGGAATAATCCCCGCTTCTAGTGACTGATTAAAAATCTTCGTTAATGGGCCTACGATAACGTCTTTCAAATCTTTCAGATGTCTAGGATAAAGCGCCTCAGGGCCTGGAGCCTTGCTAAATTTTAGCTTATCGATATAATGCGCAATCTCACCCTTGTAAACAATTATCTCATTCATAGTCTCGCTACTAAATAGAACGATATCGTCCACATCGGGGACATTATTTACGTCTTCTACGGTAAAAACTGTCGCAAAAAAGTTATTAAAAATACCCGCCATCGCCTGAGCGTCGGAAGCCAAAGCGCCGTTAGCGTCCATTAGAGGGCCTATATTATCTTTTATCGGCTTACGATTATTCACGTAGTCAAAAGACTTTTTTGGATTATGTTTACTATCCGCAGCTATAAGTATCTCTAAATTACGCCTAGCATTCCTAACTGATCTTTTAACCTGACGTCTAAGCTTGATATATCTATTAAAGTTATCTACCGTGCTATTGTGCTTATTAAAGCCGGGTTTACACGAGGCTAGTTTCACGATGATGAGCACGCTTATTTCACGCTTTCGTAGTCTTCGGTCGTGGTCTAGTCGTGAAAGTGTTTACACTATGAAGTATTCACGACACTGAAAATATGTCAGTGTTTACCATGGACTCAATGGTGTCGGACGCATGCAACATTGTCAGTGCATTATTAGCTCACGAGCTGCTTCTAGATACCTCTGGTGCAAGGAAACGACGTCGCAGAAGAAGAATATGGCAAAGAGATTGGATTTCTAGGTGGAATAGTTTAGGTGCCTCAGAAAATCTATGTAAAGAATTGACTGTGGAGGATCCATGTGACTTTCGGAATATGTTTCGAATGAATTCAGATCAGTTGCAATATCTACTCGATCGTGTTTCGCCAATGATTAAAAAAAAGAGATACTAATATGAGAGAAGCTATTCCAGCGAAATTAAAACTTGAAATAACTGCGATTTTTGGCCTCAGGATATTCCTATGAAAGCTTAGAATGCTTGTTTAGAGTCCCCAAGTGTGCGATTAGTAAATTTATACCGGAAGTTCGTGATGCCATCTATACTTGTTTGAAGGAATTCATCAAGGTAAGTAAAACATTGTACATTATCAAATTTCATTAATTAATTAATTTCATTAAATAATTTTAATGTAGCATATACATAGTATTTACTACAGATCTGTATAAATCAGTGCCCTTCAACCTTTTTATGCCTACCGCCCACTTTTACTATTTTTATGTGAGATAAATTAGCCAACCGCCCACCAAAATTAAAAATGCAACAAACATATATTAAAAATTATGTATGGTACATTATATATATTATATAATAAAACATGATGCATTTACCTTTAATTTAGTGAGATCCTTGTGCTTGATGCTTGGAAACTAAAT
The DNA here is from genome assembly GCA_023014485.1 of Bathynomus jamesi. Lineage (NCBI taxonomy): Eukaryota > Metazoa > Arthropoda > Malacostraca > Isopoda > Cirolanidae > Bathynomus > Bathynomus jamesi. The sequence continues at coordinate 745,345 of JAJOZX010001363.1, read as the reverse complement.
TCCGAATGTTTGGCTCGAATTTAGTGAGGAACAAACGAATGTCCCCTCTTTCAGGGATTTTTAAAGTATTCCTGTTTTTGGTAAGAATGTGATTCACAGCACTAAAACCTGATTCAACTAGGTACGAAGTAGGAAAAGCGATCAGTAATTTAAAAATCTTTTTCCACATATTGGGATATACATTTGACATCTTTTTATTTTGCCAAAGCTGCATATAACCACCGTTATTGAAATTTCCCTTGCTTTCCTCATCATGTCTGAGTTCTAATAGCTCCTCTTGACATGTTACATCAGCTTCAGTAACATTTGCAGTAAACGGGTTTACCATCCAATCATATACTTCCATAGTTAAAACATCACTGAATCGAGTTTCAAAATCCGTTTCAAGTTTATTGAGATGAGTAGTATAGCCGCAAAAGGGGAGAGTGCAAGAATGTTGCAAGTGATTATGTAATGTTGCAAAGAGGGGTGGGGTTGTTGCAAATGGGGGTGGGTGGTATTGCAAAGGGGGTGGGGGTGTTGCAAAAAAAAGAAAAAAATTCCCCCAAAGGGGGGATGCTGCAGGTGCAACAAGGAAAACTTGGAGGCGGCGTTATCCCCCAAGAGAAAGGAGAGAAAGGAGAGAAAGGAGGAGGAGAGGTGTTCACCTGGCAGGAGCCAAGTGCACATTAAGACTTCAGCCGAGTAGGCGTTGTTTTATAGGCTCCTAATCAGCCAGTTGGCGTAAATGGCTTGCGTTGCCAGATAGCGCCATGTATTCTCTAATCGAAGACTGAGTTGCCAGATACCATTGTATACATTATTATAGACTCCTAATCAGCCAGTTGGCTGTAAATGGCTTGAGTTGCCAGATACCAAAGCTGGGCACAAACCGTTAATCCGTTAATCGTTAATTAACGAAGTTAACTTTTTCGTTAACGATTTAACTTTTAAGTTAACTTTGAAAATCATTATCGGACTAATTAACTTCCGTTACATTTAACTTCCGTTAACTCAAGTCCGTTAACCCAAAAAATTCATAAATAAACGTTTAAAAGTTTATATTATTTTCAGTGCTGAGCAGGTGCGCAATTAATCCGCTACTGTTAATAGTGATGAACGAATTTCCATTTCTGCAGTGCAAAATCAGGCGATATATTTGTTTCCGTCGCCACAATTTGTGTCTTACCAAATATGGTAGTTATTTATGGCATTGGTTTGAGCAAAACATGGTCGACTGTAAAATCAGGCGGAAAGATTTGCCATTTGAGTTGAATGTTTCAACTTCTTTCAAGAAATATCACGAGCATTTTAAGGCACTTTCAATAATATATATGTAACAATTACAACAAATAACTACATTCGTTTCATTTGCAGTCTGTCTCTTGCGCAACATGTTTGTGCTAGTGAATATTTAAAAATAATCGTTGTCAAGTAAGTCATGTATATTTATAATATGTCTGTGAGTACCTTATTAGTAGTCTCCTTGATACATTTCAAGAACCATAAAACTGATCAGGTAAGATTTCAATTCTCATGTCACTTTGATGACATAAATTAAGTCAATTGATGTCTTACAATGGGAGCGTTTTCACCTTAACCCTTTATGTCCTGGCGGTACTTCTAGGTACCACATCTTTAAAATCTCCATAATTATTTTTCTACCCGATTGATCCTGCCGGTACTTTCAAGTCCCAATGTGAATTAGTTTCTTTATGAGATAATAGATGGCGTTGAGAAGTAAATGTGAGCGTGTGGCGCCAGAGGCTGTTTACTCTTTAGTACAGTCGAGGAGGCCATGAAGCAGCAGTCCAACGAAGTGGGCAGCAACAGTGGAGGCAGCAACAACGAGGAGGAGGAGGAGGATGACTTCTTCAGTGCTGTCATCCAGACAAAAGAGAGCAGCAGAAGCCACAGGTCACTCAAGGGCAAGGCCCAGAACTTGGTCAAGACCTGGCTGGAGACCAACTCCAAGGACTTGCTGACAGATGCTGCCTTCTTGGGTGAGCAAGTGTTGGTGGACTTGTTCATCAAGTTCAACACAGCCATCCCCTCCAGTGCTGCAATGAAGTGTTTGTTCTCTATGGGCAAGGACATCCTGAGGGCCAAGAGATCATCCCTGTCTGATGAAAACTTTGATATGCTAATTTTCATGAAGGGCAACATGCATCTCATGGACAAAATGGAGAACGAGAAGAAGAGGGAAAATTAAATTATATATATATTGTGTTTTTCATTTTTTTTATAATAAAAGTTAACGTTAACGGTTTATCGGTAACTTCCGTTACATGTTTAACGAATTAACGGATTAACGGTTAACGAAGTTAACTTTTTGGTTAACGGATTAGCGGTTAACGAAGTTAACTTTTTGGTTAACGGTGCCCACCACTGCCAGATACCATTGTATGCATTATTATAGACTCCTAATCAGCCAGTTGGCTGTAAATGGCTTGAGTTGCCAGATACCTCTTTTTAGCAGTATTATTGTATACATTATTATATACGCCTAATCAGCCAGTTGGCTGTAAATGGCTTGAGTTGCCAGATAGCGCCATGTATTCTCTAATCGAAGACTGAGTTGCCAGATACCATTGTATACATTATTATAGACTCCTAATCAGCCAGTTGGCGTAAATGGCTTGAGTTGCCAGATAGCGCCATGTATTCTCTAATCGAAGACTGAGTTGCTAGATACCACTTTTTAGCATTATTATAGACTCCTAATCAGCCAGTTGGCTTAGAAGGCGTAAATGTTGCCAGATACCGCAATACCACTGTATACATTATTATATTTCTTAAAAGAATACCGGTAGTAGAAGGCGTAACAATTAAGTAAAACAACATTGCATCATTCTGTTTATTATAAATATATAGAAAATAAATATACATTTCAATTGAGGAATATGCATATAACAGTACAGGAAATATATACACACAATTATGGATATATATAAAATAAAATATACATTTCAAATAAATATACACTTCAATAGAAATATGTACATAACAGTACAGGAGAAATATCACGCAAAATATATATATATAAACACAAATCAATAGAAATATGCGTATAATCAGTACAGGAGAAATGTCAAGCAAAATATATATAAAATACAATTCACTTTTTTTTCAAAATACTAAACTCGGTCTTAATCGAGTTTACAATTACATCATTATTGCTCTGCATTACGCAGTATATGCGGCTTAATAATATTTCACCGCTTAAAGTATAGGGAAACCTGTACTCGATATGAAGGGCTTTCATATCGTTCAGTACTATTTTTGTTCCCACTTTACAACCGGTTGGTAAGTCATCTTTAAATACGTCTAGAATACAATCAAAAGCACGCACAAAGAGTTCATCGTTAGCTACATTATTAAACACAAGTTTATAAACACGCTTTTCCAATCGAGGGTTTATTTCTACCGACTCGAGCTTTTCAATCGTGAACTCACTCAACATAGCGGCAATTGAAATAATCTTCTAAATCTTTACGACAACTGCGCGTTATATAAAGAAATAGTTCTTCAGGGTGAACGGTGTAGGTGAGCTCAGCCTTGTACCGATCAATTGCTTTGTACCAAAGTTCATGGTATTTCAAAGAGTCTAAACTTTTTAAATAAACGTCCAGCTCTAGACCATTCTCACCAGCCCTACACTCGGTAAACCCATCGAGCAGAGCGGTGTAGGCGTATTCAAGTACTGTATCAAAATAAAGCATGTCCGTAACACGCGCGTCTAATATAGGTTTCAGTTTACGGAATCCGACGATTTCAAACATACGTCGAGGATGAAACGGTTTCGCGTAGGAACAAGAGCGTTATTATCAGAAGCATTCTTCCACATCAGCCGTATATCAATGCACGGCCGATCGTTATTTATACACAACGTACATACAACGGCGTATGAGGGTGCGTCACTAATCTGCTCTCTTCTTGTACCTACGTTAGCAGGTATTTTATAACGATCTTCACTCCACTTCTCAACTATCACAAAGATTCTATTCATCTCCTCGATACTTAAATAAACCCGTTTGTTTGTCGGTCTACATTCCGTTTCCAGTACATAGCTAATGGTACCGGAATTACGCCTGAACACGCGCAACGATTTCGTCACGGACACATCGTACGAGGCGTTGAGAATGCTGCTCAAAGGAAGTTCCATCGTATTCGAGGAGCGCACGTCCACTCGGCTCAAGCTCTGAGATAACTATGAGCCGTGTGAGGCACGCAGGTAGGCAGGAATGGTTCGACGGGCGGCTGACTCGATGATACGTGAATGGGCTTGATCGTATGACCGCGAGTCGAATTGTTGTACATATTTCGGTACAAGAATATCACTACCAGCCTACGCACCAGACAGTTTGGATAAGAACTAGGAACATTTTATGTTTTACTAAACATCTCCACACTCCGGCGCACTATTTGAGAGGAACATATGTTCATATTTTTCCTTTCTGCCCATCAAACGATACTCGTCTCTAAACTCTGTTAAAAATTCACGCAGGGCACTAGCCACAACCTCACTACGAACCTCATCATGATATACGTTAATATAGTGATAAAAATACTTAAGATTGTCCATGATCACGAGATTCACATTTCCAGTCGTAGGGTATGAGTAATCGACATGGTGTAGCATGACGTAATACCGCTTGTCACACCACCCATCAGCAAGACTCATTATCCATACCTGCTGCTTCTCTTCTGCACGCGTTGTTTCTTTTACTTCACGGTGTATGTGAGACTTTATAAAGTTTAGCTCTGCAGTATACTTCAGCACATCGTCTGTGCAACGAAAGCCTTCAACGGTCTCACCAGAACATCCGTAGAGTATTTGTACATCTTGGAACTTCGCACAATCCAATGTGTTTTTAAAAGAGGCATAGGAGGGAGGAATAGGAAGTTTTTCGGTATCCACCACATCCTGGCACTTTACTGAATACCATTTCGTAAACGTTGTACAAGCAATATTAAAGGTAGCCATTTGAATACACGTCTGATCTGAATACACGTCTGACCTCTCGGGCTTACTGCGGTCGACTGACCACGCAGGGATTCCCAGATAGTGGCATGACTCACGGTCTTACAGTGGGCGGAGCTTAGAACTTTCACCTGCACACACACACACACACACACACACACACACACACACACAAAGGAGAAAGTGAAACGCTATTTGAAACATGATTTATTTAATAAACGAGATATTCAAGTTATATATATTTACAAATACGATTTAATAAACGAGATATTCAAGTTATATATATATATATTTACAAACAGATACGATTATATACAAGACGTGTGAGTTAGAAGCATCATTGGTATCCAAAGGGTACGGTATCATAGGTACCAGGTAACTGGTAACGTTTCCTATAGGTGTTACGGCACACCATCGTACCCCTAAGTTCCTTCACGACCCCAGCTTCTGCGCCCGAAAATTGTGGGTGCCTACAATTAGTTGGGGAGGTTGTTCATCATCGTCCAAACATACTAGATCCTTCAACGACTCAAAGTTAACAACCCCCCGATTCGCATGATTGAGCGTAATACCCTTTGCCTTCACGATATATTTCATTTCCTCCCCCACCCTGACCCGTACCCCATAAGTCTTAGGTCCTGTTGAGGCAAAAGAGTCGGTGTATGCGTTGTCCCCATACTCATCCTTGATCTCATCAGTGAGCTCGCCGAGGAACTCCCCAATAGTGGGCATGTATTCACCCTCCCTCTCTGTGAATATCACGCTATCTGTATCGGCATACAATACTCTCCGCCCAAGAGAATGCAATAGACCCCAAAGTTTTATACGGGCGTAAGCTGTTGTGAAGCTGGCCACAGGTATGTTTGTAACCCTTGAGGTTTCTGTGGCAAATTCAGTGTTGTTGTACTTTATTACGTAAGTATTACCTACATTTACGATCTCCATGACCTCTTTATCGGGGGCATTGGCATAATCCCAGACATCGCTATAACTTTGTGCCAAATGAATGCTCCCTCTGCCGGTATTCTGCGCAAATTTTCCCCATAGACTGTTTAGACACAACTTTGCACTAAAGCGCTTGCCAGGATTCTTTACAATTTGGACACGATCAAGTTGTATACCTTCGCGGTCGCGGTAACGTTGAATATAGGCAGACTTTTCATCTTCGGTAAACTCCTCGCGGATACCCTGATGCCTCAACCTTATCCTTCAAAAAGGTGTTTATATATGGTGTGAAAAGGTTGGGTAGCTTCTGAAACCTCCACACCTCATGTATCTTCAGTATTCTATAACCATGGCGTACGGCTAGGGCCAACTCAGGACTTGTATATACGCCTCTGATCTTACGCTGGTGGGGTATATGGTTACATTCGCCGTTATCCTCTTCCGCGCACTTCACGCACAGGGGAAACATGAGCTTGTCGTCGATAACGACAGGTAAGATCGGCATCCATAAATTGCGTGGGGGGAGTAGGTCTACGAAAGAGAGCCCAAAGTAACGATCATTCAAATTTTTTGAAAATTCATTGATGGAGGGTAGGCTAGGTCCCACCAGTTTCTCAGGAGCGCCCACGGGGTACGGATTGCTCTTCATCACGTATGGGTATAAAGAACAGAAATCGTAGTAATGGAGCTTCACGCCCTCCGTAGGTGGAAAGTATAGTCTGAAAGGATTTGAACGTCCTCCAAACAAGCTATCACCACATTTGAGAGGATCCAGCACCATTGAACGCTTGATCGTTTTTATTTCCTCACGGTACACCTCGTCTGTCTCCATCCGTGCATCATGTTCATGCTCCCACAAGACTTTGTGAGTGAACTGTGATCCTATAAGTTGATCGCTGGTGCGGGTTGATGCGAGACAGTCGGCAGGAGACCTACCGTGGATATCTCCGGTGATTCCGCACTCAGGACGGGGGCATCCATGCCACCAGCAACCGTTAAAGGAGTACACAGTCTTCATACCAGTGACACGGTTTTCACTTAACCCATCAACCCAAAAAACACGTCCATTAATCTTAATGGGTACTTCACCCGTGTTGCGGGCGTGCTTTATGTATACACCTGTCTGTTGTTGTAGGTGTATGAGCCAGTAAATAGCCTTGTGCCCGTAACTGCGGGGATTGTTTCGGTGAATAATGGCTAAGGTGTCTTTCGGCATGAAGTTATTCTTGAACACCGTAAAACATAATGATGCGATGGTGGTTGCGACTTGCAGTGGATCGCATTTGAAACGGGCTATGTACATCCTTCTAAGGCCTGGAAACATACTCTAAGCACGCGCACATCATTCACGCAATAACGCTCACATTCATCAGCTATATTATAAGTGTTACTTTCATTAAAACTGTCGTAGTATCGATCAAAGTCTTCACGTTCATCCATACAGTCAAAATAATGTTTGGGGGGTGGTGGGCCTACGTAGTTTAAAGTCTCGCTGGTGAGGAAAGTGTAAGGGAAGTATCCTTTGGAAACTTCAGCTGCTACTCCCATCACCTTGGGTAGCTTTGCTAATTTACAAGGTGTGAATAATAAAGTATCTTTAAATTGTACATTGCCTCTTATCTGCATCTGTATTAATTTGTTGCCTCTTTTCAATGGATCACCTGTAAATATCTCAGAGGATTCGTGTTCAAGCAACTCCTTATAAAGGAACTGCGTGTCAAACTTTGCCCCGTTATGGGCGAGAATATACACAGTCATTTTTTTTAACTTGTCGGCTAACTTGACAATATAGGACACAAATAGTTTCACAGGACTATCGCTGACATTCGTTTTAAAAACGTTTGTCCGTTTACCACATTTGGGGCACTCGTCACATTCGATATCCATACACTCATCACAGATAGTCTGGCTCAAATAAATGTGGAATTACCTCTTTGGTTTCAGCGTTCGTATATGTTTCTATATCGTAGTATACAGTTATACAAGGGTTATTTTTAGGCTTAGCATCTTTCATATAACATACATGCTTTACTCCATCCGCCTTTATTCCTCCTGGCATGTAGGACAGTGAATTACGTCACACTTGTGCTTAAATTTTCCCCATTATCCATTGTGTGAAACATACCACATTCACAGATTCTCATTTTCCTGCACGTGCCAATTGATTTATGGAAATCAAAACAGCTATTATTGAAAAATGTGCGTCTACACACATCACAGTCTCTCTTCTCAGCTTCAACTACACGGCTTTCACATTTGGTGCTTTTACACTGCTCACATACAATGTGACATTCTTTACAATGTCTCACTATATCATCCGCAAACTCGAGGCACCCCTTACACAAATCATGATGTCTCCCATATTTTCGACTTTTGTCATAACTCGCGTAAAGCCACCTTATATTACGGATGGGGAGATACGTTGTCCCTGACAATCCTAAAATAAGTAGGGGCCTTGTACGATCTCTCACACAGCTTTTAAAAACATACAGTCCTGCGACGATCATCCAACCCAAACACAACTATGCGGACATTCATTTCCTGTTCTACCCTTCTCAGCTCTTCAGGACCCATATTACAGTCAAATTCAAGTTCACAGTCTACAGCTAGTTTACGGGCACGCTCCACGACTGTAGGCAACCAAATTTTTTGAGTTCGTGTATTTTGTACAGTAAACATACGTGCTAAGAGTACTGCTATAAAGCCGCAACCACGATCGACGTTTATATGCCGTCTATAAATAGCTTGAGAATTGAGGTTAAGAGTATGCGGTATGGCACTATGACCCGCAACACGGTATACATGGTCAATATTTACCGTGAAGTTGTCCATATTGAAGGCTATACTACTTTGGGCGGCTTGCATTATACGCCCTAATATATATTCTACATCTTCAGCCGCCAAACGTCTAAATGGCACTATCACCCAATAATCGTCTACATCACCGTCATCTGACCCGAAACCCAAGGACAGACTCGTCCTGACTTCACGCTCGTCGCGATTCTGAAGAGCAAACTCTATAATACGCTCTACAACCCGGCGTAGTCCGCGCTCAATACCATTGCTATACATGACTCTAGGGTCGACCCTGACTCTATACCGATTTCTAGTCAAGGCTGGGGTGGGGGCTGCGGAGCGCACAATTCGGGGGTATATTCGCGGAAGGTGCTGCTGATGGGGGGCCTGTTGCGTAGGAGGTTGATGGTTGGGGCTCTATTATTGTAGACTTAACAGAACGGGGGGCGGCGGATGAATAAGGGGATATATTAGGTGCTGCTGGGGGGCTTGTTGCGTAAGAGGTTGAGGGTTGGGGATCTATTACCGCTGCAACAGGCGCGTATTTCGGTCGCTTTATACCTGACGCGGGGGTTTCATACCTCCGCTTTGGACGTGTTACCGGTATCGCTGTTGAGGGTTCAGGGGAGGAGATCACAACTACACTGTCGTCGAGGTCATCCGTAATGATGGGCTGCTCTACCTCATCGTCATTCACGGTTCTGTGGGAGAAGAAATATAAGGAACAGCACTCAAAATTTGTAATATTTTGTAAATGACCCACTTAGGAGTGTGACGTGTTAGAAATGGACTCTGTAGAAAAATTCAGATTCACGAGCCCATCCACATGTATTATATCTGGACCTACAGGATGTGGTAAAACTGTGTTTATGCTTAAAATCATTAAAGAAAAGGGGAGATGTTCTCGAAATTTGTGCATAAAGTTATATGGTGCTATTCGACGTATCAATCAGTGTTCAACGAGTACCAAGATGATATTTTGTTCCACAAAGGCGTATATGACGTTAATTCGTTAAAGGGAAATGAACATACAATCATTGTAATTGACGATCTCATGTTGGAGATGGATAAAACGTTTGCCGAGACATTTACAGTATTCTCCCACCATCTTAACATAAGCGTGTTCTTCATCAATCAGAATCTATTTTTCAAAAATAGATACATGCGCGATGTGTCGTTAAATACGCAATATCTAGTCTTATTCGCGCAACGTAGAGATGTATCACAAATTGGGGTATTAGCCAATCAAATGTTCCCGAATCAGCGTAAGGAGTTTTTGGAAGTTTATAAAGAAGCTACAAGCACGCGTTACGGATATTTGCTTTGCGACCTTCATCCGCGAAACACGTTTAGAGTGCTTCTGCGAACGAATATATTTCCAAACGAGCCTGAAACGGTGTATATTCCAGAATGACAAAGAGACTAAAGAAATACCGTGAATTAATAAAAATCTATCATCGACTGCCCCGGGCAATGCAGCAGATGTTTATTAAAAATATCGATGCCGACTTTTTAAAATGCATCTGTGAAATCTGTCTTAACGTTATAAATTGCAATGTATCAATGAAAACCCATCAGAAGGCTCGCCTACGCCGCTACAAGAACATAATACGTGCACTCGCTCGTAAAAGCCAAACTGTAGCGAAGAAAAAAAACGAATTATTGTACAAACAGGAGGGTCATTTCTCCCCATCTTATTTTCAGTTTTGGGTCCTTTACTGACTAGATTAATATAATGAAGAAAGTGGTAGTGATTCCCCACGAGGTGTACGCCTCACTGCAAAGGAATCCAGACACGTATCTAGATCCCCGTAAAAGCAGACTTAAAAGAATGGAAAGCGAATTGTTAGCCCTATTAAACAGTGAAAAAACACCTGATGAGAAAAGAATCTTATACCAAGAAGCTCTGCAGAAATTTCTTCACGAGTACGAAAATTATAAGAGCCCTACAGAGATTCCTGTGGTTATTAGGCACAGCACGGGGACGATGGGCGACATAGGATCTGTGCCCGACGACACAGCTGACAACCAAAAAGATTAGCCACACAACATATCGAACATGTATTAAAAAATACCCTCCCACTTACATTGAGGAGTAAAGGCTTAAGTCTTTATAATCTATTGAATGAGGATCCCGCCGTACAATGGACCGATACAGGGGAGATCATTGTGGAAGGATCAAAGGTACAGGGATCGAATATCGTAGACATTGTCCATGATCTGGTGAGAAAGTGGGATAGGCCATCACCATCAGGATGGAAGCATATTAAAGCAAGACTACAACAAATAAATGTCCCTAAAACGTTGATAGGAAATCTGAACAGGTTAAAAGACTTGGAACATGCAACGCCTGTGACACAATTGAAGGCGCCGTCACCCCCGGCGGTAACACCTTTGAAGAGGAGCAAGAAGAGGTTAAACCAACCCTACCCACGTGCCTCTAAAATACGCAAATGGCTAACGTATTAACTAAACGCTATTATGACATTTCTACCCCATCCTCTTACGGCGGCGTAGATAGACTGTACAGAAGTGTTTACGGAGTAGGAAAAAAAGATTTGAAAGATTTTTGAGGGAGCAGGACGCTTATACGCTTCATAAGCCAGTGAGAAAAAGGTTTAAAACAGCCAAGACAACGGCTTCCTCGATTGATTATATTTGGCAAGCAGATTTAACAGACATGCAAAGATATTCTGTGTATAACGATGGTTACCGCTACATTCTATTCATAATAGACGTATTCTCTAGATATCTGTGGCTAGTTCCTCTGAAAAATAAATCACCTGAAACAGTTGCTAAAGCCACCAAAACGCTAATGTTAAAAGAAAACAGGGTTCCTGGCTATTTTTGTACGGATATGGGGAAGGAATTTATAGGCCGTGCTTTTCAGAACATGTTGACAGAGTTTAATATCAGCTATTACACAACCAATTCTATACATAAGGCTTCTTTAGCTGAAAGAGTTCAGCGCACCATAAAGGAACGCATGCACCGTTATTTTACACATAAAAACACATACAGATTTCTAGACATTCTGGAATCATTGGCATCATCCTACAACCGCTCACACCATCGCACGATTGGGACAACACCTAACGAAGTTTTAGAAAGAGGTACGCTCCCGAGAGAGATGGATCACCACCAACACACTCTGCGCGCTTCAAAATCAATGATTATGTAAGGCTGTCGCGTTCGGGAATAAATTCGCAAAGGGTTTTGAGCAAGGATGGACACGCGAGATTTTTAAAGTTAGGGCTGTGAGACCTAAAGGTGAGATAATGATGTATTACATTGAAGATTTGAATGGGGAAGAAATCTCAGGAGGCTTTTACCGCGAGGAATTGCAGAAAGTTGCGTTTAATTTAGAAAAAAATGTGTTTAAAATTGAGAAAATTTTAGGAAGCAAAGGTTCAGGAAGGAGAAAAATGTACCTGGTGAAATGGCTAGGGTACCCAGAAAGCTTCAACACCTATATAAAAGCTGATGCAATAATGAAGCTTAAATAGTATGCAACATGGCTCCTAACCATTTCTACGTCACACTCCCGTCCTCCTCGTCCCTGTCTGTACACCCTAACAACACACTAGCCAACTTTGTAACAGAACTCCATGGGCACATTGAATTGGGTCGTGATTCGTATGAGGTGGGGATATGCGAAATTCAGCTGGACACCGTCTTTTTAAATATTGAACATAAAGAAACCGTTTTTACGATTCTTAGAGACATTGACGAGTGTGAAAAAGCTGGGGTAGCTATGGATGAAACTATGCGCATCGCTCGGACTAAGATTGCACGGTATTACAGTACAGAAGTAAGACTAGGGCCGGGTCAATATGGTTCGGCCGAGGATGTTGTGAGAGGCTTAAACGTAAGTTTAAGAAACTCAAACCTTACGAATGATTTAGTATACGAAATCGTAAACAACCCTGCACATACACTAATCCTAAAATCAAAGACTAACAGACGTCTTAAAGAACATAGAAAGTTCAAAATTCTAACCAACGGCCGATATAGCGCAGCCTTCCAAAGAGACACATTTCACGAGACACAGTATAACTTGTCCAGATTAATGTATCAATTGAAGATGGAGAAATTGGCTGAAAGGTCCCCAGACATGTGCTATATTTACAGTAATATAGTGGAGCACCAGTTTGTTGGGGATACCCAGGCACGCCTGCTGCGCATTGCTCACATCCCCAACCATAGAGGAAGGAGTTTGAGTATTACATATGACAGACCCCATTATGTGAATGTCGCAACTAATTTAATAACCAATATCACAATATATATAAGAACGATTGAGGGTGAAAACTTCCCATTCGGTAACGGGAGCTTAACAGTGAAGCTACACTTTCGACGCACTGAGTTATAATGGATAGAAAGCCTTTCACCGTCTATCGAGGGATGCGATACCAGCGCGGTAGTGGACTTGGATCCATTTTTTCATCCATACTACGTACGGCTGTTCCTTTGCTGAAGAGGGGTGCCAGATACCTTGGAAGGAAAGCGCTACAATCAGGCCTTAACACTGCAGAAGACATATTGGCCGGGGCTAAACCTAAAGAAGCTCTAAAAAAACATTTAAAGCGTACACGGACGAAATCATCAAAGATGCAAAGAGAAAAATGCGTGGTGGCGGGAAGAAGAAGAGGGCTCCCCGGAAGAAGAAGGGGTCACGTGGTATTAAACGTAAAAGGCTATCAAAAAAGAAGTGCTGTAAGCGAATGAAACCTATGGTTGACCACTTTTTTGACTGATATAAGCTAAGGACATTGATCTCATGAATCATAGTTTGTTTACCACTTGTCGAGAGAGGAGTCACTATTTCGCCATGGCACGCTTCATCCACCCATGTAGTTCACAATGCTGTAAATCGGAGCTGTCCCTTTTTGAGCTCCCGCCAACCCAAGTTTCTATTGAGCACAGTGACTTTATTACAATTAACCCTTTAAACACAATTAGTTCCCCGAGTGCACCTATAGAATTCGTGATACCCAGCTCAGGTCCTTACTTTTTTGATCCAAGCTGTGTGCACATGTACGCTAAGCTACGTATAGCCCATTCTGATGGAACGGTCTGCGATGACAAATATGCTGTATACCCTGAAACAAACTTTCTGCACGCCATATTCAACCAGTGTGACGTATATTTAAATCAGACCAACATATCGGCAGGCACGGGGTACTATCATCTACGAGCCTATTTGGAAAATGTCCTCAACTTTTCCAAAGAAGCGAAGGCTACCTTTTTAAGTGCGGAGGGATATTATCAAACTAAAGATGAAAATAGTATAAAGGACAAATTTAAAAATTCTAAAAAGAAAATATACGAGTGTTTTGGACGGTTGCACACAGATTTCACTTTCCAGGAGAAGTTGCTTGTGAACGGGGTGGATATGAAAATAAAGCTCACCCGCACGAGTCCTGAGATCTGCTTAAATCTGGATGCGAATCAAGAAGAGGGTGCAAAGCCCGTTGTGGTTCACATTATGGACACATACCTCCGCGTACGGCGAGTGAAATTAAGTTCACCAAAACAACTAGAAATTGAGAAAAATTTACTAAACGCTACAGTGAAATATCCTATTAACAGAGTGCAGATCAAACTATATACGGTTCCTGCAGGGTTGGCATCGAAGCAGATAGAAAACATTGCCCTGGGAAATCTTCCTAAAAGGATATTAATCGGCATGCAGGACCACGCTTCGGTGAATGGAAAATATAAAAAGAGTGCCTTTAAATTCGAGAATTTCGGACTTAAAAATATAACTCTATACGTTAATGGCACTGCTTTGGGTGGAACAATGGGTACGGACTATTCATCAGACGCTGTGTTACCTCTTTGTGCCAGAGCCTATAGTAATCTGACCCATATTGCAGGTGATTGTGATGAGCTTGGTAATGGGGTAACGCAGGAAGAATTCATTGATCAATTTAACCTTTACCCGTTTGACATTACACCTGACTTATCTGCTAGCGTAAATACCCATTTAACCCCACAGCAGAGCGGAAACATCTCAGTGCGGCTGGAATTCGCCAAGCCTATAGACGCTCCTATTAGTGTACTAGTATATCTCGAATCGCAAGCCCTAATAGAAGTAGATAGATTTAGAGCGTTATCACTGACTTTTAAAATGGATGCTAATACACTTCAGAAAGTAATGGAGCGAGTCACACGTTCCAAATTTATCGGCGTGTTTGCGAAGAATGAAACATTGAGTTTGCCAAGTACGCGAGAATGCGGTAGTCTTATTGTGAACACAGACATCATCGGTAATGAAGGGATTCACTGGATCGCTGTCTATTTTAAAAATAGACAGCGCCTGTACTATTTTGATTCACTCGGTACTCAACCCTGGAGTGACCCTATTATTGTAAAATTTCTCGCTCAGTTACATATTCCCGAAGTTGTGTGGACCCCATTTCGCATGCAAGGATATTTTACTAATGTTTGCGGAATGTACTGCGTCTCATTTCTCATGCATATGTCAAATGATAAAGAATTTATAAATTTTTTAAATTTATTTGACCCGTGTCACACTCGCCGAAACGATGAAATGGTATGCAGACAGATAAAAAACCGTTTTCCAATTGTACGTACTCGTTGTATATTATAATGTTTTTGTTCGTATATTTGTAACGATATATTCTGTAGTTGTTTATTGTACTGATTTCTTTCATTTAATAAATTTATGAAAATATATTGTCTTCTTATCCCAAAAAGATCGAAAAACACTTACATTATTTCGGTGTGACATTGTTGACTGATCAGTATATCCTCCCTATTCCGAGATTCTTCAAAAGATTGTATAACACGTGTCAAATCCTCATCGGACCTTAAAGGAATAATGCTTTTAAAACATATACAGAGTATACAGACAGATCCCCATTATGTGAAGATATCTTTGGTTCGAGGAATAACATTGAATGCCATAAAAATTTCGATTTTAGCATAATGGGGTAACAAATAACATTGATTGACATTTTTGGCGAGTATCTATTTGACGAGATACTACAACTCTCCATATATATATAAAATTCTAATTATAGACACTTACATTTCTATGGTAGTCCCTTGCGTCGGATTGTAAGGAGCGTCACTGCACATGTCTTCTACGGTTTGCGTTGTAAATAATTCATCACGGTCAACCGCATTAAAAAGGCTAATTGCGTTAATGCTGCAGTATCACTCTCTTCATACAAGTCTGGGGAGACGTACAGGTCCATGGTGGAGGGAATGATTATTCACTGACGCGAAAATAGCTACTGTTACTCCAAACTGAAAAATATCCCCTTTTATATGCACAATCGCCAAGCTCCGCCCCAAAAGACCAGATGTTCGTAGTGATTGGCTGCCGATGTAGCTGGGTGGAGCTATGACGTGTACCAATCCGCTATAACGGGACCGGACGAGTAACATATATATATTTTCACCAATAGATTTAATGCTCGTATTCTCCTTTGAAAATTATTTGGTGATTCGTATAGAACTTTTGATACTGATTCCAAATATGGTTTCAGAATTTTTCTATCACCCATAGTTTTCGAGAAAATATTTACTCAGAGTTTCCCGCATCATTAGTCACTAATGTAATCGAGAGGATATAAAGAAATATATCCTAATTATATTTTAAAAGAACATTCGGTTTCAACGTTAAACTGTGGGTCTAAGGTGGGGTGAAAACCTTTCCAATTGCGCTAGGGGACGACGAAAATTATTTGGTGTTTCTTATAAAACTTTTGGCACTGAGTCAGGTTTCAGAATTTTCTAATGTTAAACTGTGGGTCTAAGGTGGGGTGAAAACCTTTCCAATTGCGCTAGGGGACAACGAAAATTATTTGGTGTTTCTTATAAAACTTTTGGCACTGAGTCAGGTTTCAGAATTTTCTAATGTTAAACTGTGGGTCTAAGGTGGGGTGAAAACCTTTCCAATTGCGCTAGGGGACAACGAAAATTATTTGGTGTTTCTTATAAAACTTTTGGCACTGAGTCAGGTTTCAGAATTTTCTAATGTTAAACTGTGGGTCTAAGGTGGGGTGAAAACCTTTCCAATTGCGCTAGGGGACAACGAAAATTATTTGGTGTTTCTTATAAAACTTTTGGCACTGAGTCAGGTTTCAGAATTTTCTAATGTTAAACTGTGGGTCTAAGGTGGGGTGAAAACCTTTCCAATTCAATATAACGTCGAATAATTCGAACAACTGTTTTTCGAACTATGGTTTTCGAACAATTGTGCTCGAACAATTGTGTTCGAACACAATGGCAAAAGATACAAGCATATCCCGTTATTTGAACAAAACTCTCTCTCTCTCTCTCTATATATATATATATATATATATATATATATATATAATTGTGGGCATATCTAAGAAATGGAGTCGAGAGAGGTTTTGTTCAAGCTGTCTAGGCGAAAGGTCATTATGGTCAATCGAGTTGGGCAGATTCTCAGAATTCCTTTCCTCTAACGGATTGTGTTTTGGTTAATTTCAAATTTTAATTGAATTGTTTCGTAAATTTTCATATTGTTTCAATTTTTTCGCATGGAATGAGAATCGTGTGTTTCGTAAATTTTCATCTCGATACAACTTAGATATATATATATATATATATATATATATATATATATATATATATATACGGGTTTGGGGAATGACCATCGTCGAATTGTTTCATAAATTTTCATTTCCGTTCGTTTTTCCCCACTGATATTCGAATGTTATAATGAAATTGAGTGTGTAAAATTATTTATTTCATAAACAGAATTTAATTGGATTCACCCCAACGTCAGACCATTACTTCGGTCTTATATAATTATTTTAGGATTTATTTCTTGTAGTACTTGTGTTACCTTATTTCTATGCAATAATGTCTTGAAGTGCTATTTTTGTACGGATATGGGGAAGGAAATTATAAGCCGTGCTTTTCAGAACATGTTGAAAGAGTTTAATATCAGCTATTACACAACCAATTCTATACATAAGGCTTCTTTAGCTGAAAGAGTTCAGATATATATATATATATATATATATATATATATATATATATATATCATAAGCTGTTTAAAAGACTGTATATATATAATTATAGTGAACGAAATAAACTAGTTAACCATAAAATTAATTATTTTCTATTATGAAGTTTTCGAATTATGTGTGGTAAACTATGTTATTTGTTTCGAAAAGTTTAACTTCAAGTTCAATGAAGTTGAAGTTAATGTTAAATTTGCTTCTAAACGTTAAACTAAAATTAAATGTTATAATATGAAAAATAAATAATATATATATATATATATATATATATATATATATATATATATATATATATATAAATTATTTCACGAAGGTAACACGTGAAAAATATTTATGATGAATAAAACCACGAAGGAAAGGAAACACAAAATGGTGCTCAAGCGCTTTCGTCTAATGACATCCTCAGGAACACTGAAGTACATAAAAAGGTTAAGCCTATATATAGGTTACAGAAAGAAAAAAGAAAAAATAAATAACATACATACACACACACACACACACATATATATATATATATATATACATACATATCTATATATACAAATACATACATACATACATACATACATATATATACAATAAACAGAGAAGTAAAAATAATAAAAAATTATAAAAAAAATTAAAAATTAAAACCTTAAAAGATTACCAGTGAGGCGTACAGATTTGTAAGAAAAAATATCGATTTTTAGCACAAGATCAAATGGATTATAAAAATACAAATTTATACTGGAACTCTACCGGGTTTTAACACAATGCTGCCTATGGTCAGGTTTCGATATATAAAAAAAAAAATAAATAAAATGCAAATTAAAAGTTAATCGATTTTTAGCACAAGATCAAATGGATTATAAAAATACAAATTTATACTGGAACTCTGTCCGGGTTTTAACACAATGCTGCCTATGGTCAGGTTTCGATATATATAAAAAAAAATAAAATGCAAATTAAAAGTTAATAAAGTAGAAGAGAAGTTTACCAAAGATTTAATGTTTTACACTTCTTGTCTAAATCTGTTTTAAAGGAATTCAACATAACAGGATCGAGTTGAAAAAGACCTTTGCTTATGTTGAAGTTATTTGAAAGTTGGATAATGGCAGACTCAAGAATATTTCTATTAACAATGGAAGTGATTTGTGTTATCCATCTGCGTTTATGGAATCTTGTCTCAACAAGGCAAAACGAACTTTCTATCGTGTCAATATTAACACTCGTACTTTGTCAAAAAATATTTTAGTACTTCCATTTTTCCCGGGCTTTTTAGGCATTGCTAATGTACTTAAACTTTTGGATATTAATGTAGTATTTTCATATAACAATATTGTGTAAAATATCATAGTAAAAAATAGCCCTACCAATAATTCAGGCATTATCTATAAAATTGGTTGTAAACAATGTGATTCCTTTTACATAGGTCAGACGGGAAAGGATTTGCACACACGTATAAAACAGCATCAATATTCCGTTAGAACAGGACAGTTGTCCAGTGCCCTTTTTGTCCATTTGTCAGAGTTAGCCCACTGTATTGATTGGAATAATGCTTCAGTTTTATTCCATTCAAGCAACATTGTTAATAGAAATATTCTTGAGTCTGCCATTATCCAACTTTCAAATAACTTCAACATAAGCAAAGGTCTTTTTCAACTCGATCCTGTTATGTTGAATTCCTTTAAAACAGATTTAGACAAGAAGTGTAAAACATTAAATCTTTGGTAAACTTGTCTTCTACTTTATTAACTTTTAATTTGAATTTTATTTTTTTTATATATATCGAAACCTGACCATAGGCAGCATTGTGTTAAAACCCGGACAGAGTTCCAGTATAAATTTGTATTTTTATAATCCATTTGATCTTGTGCTAAAAATCGATTAACTTTTAATTTGCATTTTATTTTTTTTTTTTTTTTATATATATCGAAACCTGACCATAGGGAGCATTGTGTTAAAACCCGGTAGAGTTCCAGTATAAATTTGTATTTTTATAATCCATTTGATCTTGTGCTAAAAATCGATATTTTTTCTTACAAATCTGTACGCCTCACTGGTAATCTTTTAAGGTTTTAATTTTTAATTTTTTTTATAATTTTTTATTATTTTTACTTCTCTGTTTATTTATATATGTATGTATGTATGTATGTATGTATTTGTATATATAGATATGTATGTATATATATATATATATATATGTGTGTGTGTGTGTGTATGTATGTTATTTATTTTTTCTTTTTTTCTTTCTGTAACCTATATATAGGCTTAACCTTTTTATGTACTTCAGTGTTCCTGAGGATGTCATTAGACGAAAGCGCTTGAACACCATTTTGTGTTTCCTTTCCTTCGTGGTTTTATTCATCATATATATATATATATATTTACCTAACATAAGATGTTTAAGAAGATATATATATATATATATATATATATATATATATATATATATATATATATATATATATAGCATAATAATATATATCTAGCAAGAGCAATCCGATCATTGCAAAAAAACTGGAAAGGTATGCAATTAATAAAGATTGAGTGTGTATTTATTTAATAAACAGAATTTAATTGGAATAACTACCGTCATATTGTGTTACACAATGGATGATTAATATTTCTGGGATACATGGCGCTATCTGGCAACTGAACACATTGCGCTATCTGGCAACTCAGCCAGAATAGAGGCTTATAAAAGACCGAGAAGTTGGTGAAAGACTCATTCAAGCTCGGCTCCCAGCCGAGCAAGGAATTTGGTCCTTCTCTTTCAGGCCCTTTGGTAAAACCCCTTAGTGGCCTCTTAGGTTAGGAAAACGAAAATAACTTTGGGGAGAACTCCTCTCTCTCCTTCAGGTGTCTCTCTCTCCTACAGGTGTCTCTCTCTCCTTCAGGCGTCTCTCTCTCCTTCAGGCGTCTCTCTCTTCTTCAGGTGTACCCCTCCCCCCTTGGCTCAGTCAACTGGCTGATTCTGGCTGATTAGGAGCCTATAAAACAACGCCTACTCGGCTGAAGTCTTAATATGCACTTGGCTCCTGCCAGGTGAACACCTCTCCTCCTTTCTCTCCTCCTTTCTCTCTGGCCCTTTGGGGGGAATAGCTTGGGGGAGGCCCCCAAGTTGCATGCCCCTTGCAACCTAGGTTGGCAACAAAGGCCAGTACTCTTTTTTTCTTTCTTTTTTCTTTTTTTTTCTGTTTTTTGCAACCCCCCCCACCCCCTCCCCTTTGCAACAACCCCCCCCTTTGCAACATTACATAATAACTTGCAACATTCTTGCACTCTCCCCTTTTTCGGCTATATTACTGAGATGATCAATAAACCTTTGTGTATCAATTGTTGTTATGTCATCCTTAATAGATAACAATTCTGGAAAGATTGTGACTGAATAAATCCAGCTTTTCAATGAATAATGAGATAACTTTTTGGCAGTTCATGAGTGTCATATTGGCTCCTTGAAGCTGCAAATTACAATCATTGCATTTCTTAAATATTCCTGCCAAATAACAAGCATCATTTTTTATCATTTTTAACTTTTGGCTAAGATCAACTTCATTTTGGTCTTCTAGAAACTGCACTACGCTCTCATATAGTTCAACAAAACGAGTTAAACATGCACCCTTCGAGAGCCATCGGACCTCTGTGTGTAATAATAACCTAACAAATTGTTCATCATTGTCATGACACAACTGACGAAACATTCGATCATTTTTTGCATACAATATTGTAAATTTTGTTGAATTTTACAAGAATTTTATAAATTTTCTTGCCGCCCACCTAAAAGCTCAAATCGCCCACTAGTGGGCGATATCGCCCAGGTTGAAGACCGCTGGTATAAATCATGCCCGATAAATCGGATTCAAATAAATCAACAGGCGTTGTAGTAGCACTTGTAGACGGTGAACAAGCAGTATATGGTGTTGTAGCCACTGGCTTTCTGAATCTTCCAAAGAAGCCATTTTCTCCTTCAAAACCAGTTCCATTATGCGACGTTGGAGATTCAATGATCGTAATGGCGGAAGTTCAGAAAGAATGGAAGATATATATCTTCCAAAATGATCACACGCATTGTCCTTTCGCGCCGCATCAGCCTTTCGTGAAATTTCGTCCAGCTTCTCAATTGCTGTGTTTATGTAGTCACGATTTCCATCAAGTTTGCCCTGTTTTCGTGGTGCATGGTCATGCGTCTTGTGCAATTGGCGTTTCTGCGTCTGATTGTTATCTGTTGTAGCTGTAGTTCCCGCATTTTCCTCTTCGTCTACAATCCCACATGTATTGGCAGACTCACTCGAAATCTAGGACACAAAAAAGAATAGTTCAATATATAATCTATACCTACCTAAAATACTCACACACACACACACACACACATATATATATATCTCGGTGGTGTAGTGGTTAGCGTCGCTGACTACGAATCCATCGGCCCCGGGTTCGAGACTCGACGGCAGCCGGCGCGCAGCAAAACCCAGCTGTTCATCCTTCCACACAATAAAAGAAAGTGGTTGGTAGATAAATGGGTACCCTAGGTGGCCTAGTGGTTAAGACGCTGGGCTGCTGATGGGGCGTGGTTCGGATTCCACGTTAAACTGTAGGTCTAAGGTGGAGTGAAAAGCTTGACCTTCGTCAGAATGAACAATTCGGGCGGAAGCTAACAAAGGTTAATCAAAGGTGTGTGTGTATATATATATATGTATAGAAACGACGTAAGTATAGAGGAGCGTTCTGCACACGAGGAAGAGAACGCTCCTCTATACTTACGTCGTTTCTATACATTAATATACTGCGTGGTCATTGCAGTTATATATATATATATATATATATATACTCATTTATATATTTTCAGATTTCAGAAACAGTGGATGACTGGAAGGTGATTGAACATGGTTTTAAGATGAGGTGGAATTTCCCTGGCTGCATTGGAGCATTGGATGGGAAGCACATCACATTTAGAGCCCCAGCCCACATTGGATCAGACTACTTTAATTATAAGAAATCTCACAGTCTTCTGTTACTTGCATTGGTTGATCATGATTATTGTTTCACCTATATCGATGTTGGGGCCAAAGGACGGTCGTCAGATGGGGGTGTTTTTCAAAATAGCTCACTATACCATCCTTTGGAAAACTCTACCTTGAACATTTCGCCAAAATGTGTAATTGTTGCAGACGATGCATTTCATTTGAAAACTTATCTACTAATGCCATATTCAAGAAGAACCCTAACAACAGAGCAAAAAATATTTAATTATCGATTATCACGAGGAAGAAGAATTTCTGAGAATACTTTTGGTGTAATGGTGAGCAAGTTTAGAATATTTGTAAAACCTATCAATTTGGAACCATGGAAGGTTGATAAAGTTGTCAGAGCATGTTGTGCTCTTCATAATTGGTTGCGTAAAACATCCTCCACTTATTTCACCCAAGGGCTTATTGATATCGAGGATGTCGACTGTTGTATTGTTACTCCAGGATTGTGGAGGAATTTAGATGTACATATAAATGTCAGGAACGTGTCATCGCCTGTAGGTGTCCGCAATTATGCTAGGAATGCAGGTCTCCTACGGGATGAATATTGTGCGTATTTCATGGCGGATGGGGCTGTTCCATGGCAAGGGAATATGATTCACAATACAAGCATGAATTAATACACACGCACACACGCACACACACACACACACACACACACACACACACACATATATATATATATATATATATATATATATATATATATGCATGCGTGCGCGTCTGTATGTGTCGCATCCATCATGCAATATAAGCAATGTAAATGTATCATGTAAATTTATAAATAAAAACTTACCAAATTTGACTGCGTTTCCCTTTGTTGAACATGGGGTCTGATAAAGGAATTCATTCTCTGGTACCACGGCACTTTTGGCTTATAAACGTTATCCTCCAATGCACGTTATCCTCCAATGCACGTCTTTCGCAATGCGTTCTGCTGCAGCTGCCCTTTCATCTCTGTTTCGGTACGTTTCCGCCTGGGGATTCCAAAGACATTCTTCTGCTTCATATAAATCTAAAAACTTCAATGTTGTACCATCACTGATTTTTAAAACGTTTACTTTCACAGTGGTATTCATTTCTAATTATTTTTATGAATGATTTATCTATAACCAATCGCCGCAATTCACGACACACGACTGAAAATTTCTAACATGTTGGAATGCACACGAAACAGTCGTGAAGGAGTGTCCTTGAAAGCGTGGTGAACGATTGGGTAGTTTACACGGGGCGTGGCATACGAAAGTAAGCACCACGATCGTGAAACTAGCCTCGTGTAAACCCGCCTTAAGTCTATATGCTGTTACGCTCGTTTATGAACTCGCCTATTTCCCTAGTCCACCACTTGGGCCGACTATGATTTCTAGCGCGCTTGGGCCTACGAGGAATAAACTCCCTTTCGATATTCAAAAAAACTTTCTTTAAACACCTCCCAATGAAAATTTGCGCCATTACGCATAAATAAGTTTCGCAGTCCACTACTCTCATCCTGTCCGCAAAACTATCAAAATTGTCCTTACGAAGATCAGGGACTTCTATTACGTTACTATCCTTAGTGTTTTCTATCAATAACTTAAACCTAATAATTTGGTGATCACTACATCCCATACTCTCACCTACTTCGAAACCTTCAACTATATTTTCGCAGTTCGTCATCACGTCTAAAATATTAGCACCGCGCGTTGGTTCGGTAACCATTTGTCGTAAAAAATTATCTTCCATGAACTCAATCAATCTCAAACCTTCATCATTACCAGCAAAAGTCTCGTAATTAACGTTAGGGCAGTTAAAGTCTCCGACAATTATACTATCCTGATTATTAATAAAGTTACCAAGAAGTGTGTAAAATCTAGTATCGGTATCGAGGGGTTGAACGGGAGGTCTATAAACAACAACAAAATTTAAGCTAATACTACACGCCCTAACTTCAACGCATATCGCATTAATTGCTGCCGGAAAATCTACCTTAACCTCGGTTGCCCTAAAGGAATTACGCATGTACAGTGCTTACAATAAGTCTCGCGCCTCTGTCTCGTCCCAAGCTAGTCTGTTAGGTATAAAATGGGCGGTCCTTATGGCAGCGGAGGTGTGTTTGGATTGGTGCACATAATTGCTCTAACCCCATCAATGACGTCCACATTATCATTGTGTCGATCACTCTATCTATTTATATATAGGGACATACTGTATATAGATATATATAGAGTATGCAGGGGATAACGTGTCTCAGTCCCAGCTATGGTAGTTGTCTTATAATTAACAGTCCCAAGTGCAAGTTACGTTAACACTTCCACATAAACTACCCTGGACTGAAATAACATACCTGAAGCCCTTACCCACAAACCATTTAAAAGCTCTCTCTCTCTCTCTCTCTCTCTCTCTCTCTCTCTCTCTCTCTCTCTCTCCCTCCTCTCCCCCTCCCCTCCTCTCTCCTCTAAACCTAAATAATAAAGTAGTGCAGCTACTTCTAGTATATAGACCACCTCACTACCCCGTTGATAAGGATATAAACTTGTACAACAAATTAAGCAGAATAGTGAATAATAAGATCATTGTGATTTTTGGTGATTTTAATTGTGGTAATGTAAATTGGGAAAACAAAACAGCTGATGCTGAGAGCTCAAGACTGTTGGAATTTGCCGATGATAACTTATTAAGTCAATGGGTTGACGGGCCTACTAGGGGTAATAATAAACTAGACCTCATATTCACGAACGAAGATGACCTAGTCTCTAACCTGACTATTGGTGAAAATTTAAGTAACAGCGATCATAATTTGATTAGGTTTGACCTCAGGGTTCCAGTTAATACACGCGAAAAGACTCGTGAAAGACTGGATTTCTCGAGAGCAAATTTTGAAAGCTTCCGAAGTAGTTTAGACACACTTGAAGTTCTAATAAGTGAGGATGTCAGTGTCACCTGGAGCTCATATAGGGATCAATTTAGAATATTACAGAACACTTTTATACCCACTAAAATGGTTTCCTTGTCAACAAAGTCACCGAAATGGTTTAACAACGAAATTAGGAGGGCTATTACGGGAAGAAATAGAGCCTACAAACTACTTAAGTCGCATTTCAACCACACTAATTCAGAAAACTATATAACCCTACGTAGGAGGGTTAAGTCCTTAATTAGATCAGCCAAACGTGATGAAGAAGCTAGAGTTGCCTCACTGTAAAGTTAACCCTAAAGAATTTTTTGCCCATGTTAATAGCAGAAAGCCAATTAAAAATTATGTAGGCCCCTTAAAAGATAGAAATGGCGTACTGAAATTCGGTGATAAAGGTATAGCTAATACGTTAAACGAGTTCTTCGTTACAGTCTTCACGGAGGAAGACACAATAGAGGTGCCAAGTCCTCGGATTACATATGACGGTGACCAGCCCGTAGAGACCATAAGTTTTACGAGAAATGAGGTACAGCAATTAATTGATAAGATGAACAAATACAAATCACCTGGCCCCGACTTATTTCTTCCAAGGGTATTAAAAGAGGTTAGCCACAATGTTGTTGACGACTTAGTAACCATATTCAAACAATCAATCGAGTTAGGGAAAGTTCCAACCGACTGGAAGTTAGCAAATGTAACACCAATCTTTAAAAAGGGTGATAGGGAAAATCCTTGTAATTATCGCCCGATCAGTTTAACATCAGTTGTCGGCAAACTGTTGGAATCCATCATTACAAAACGTATTGTGTATCCTTGAATCTAACAATCTAATTTTTTATTCTCAACATGGATTTAGGCGACATAGATCCTGTCTGACAAACCTGTTAGAGTTTTTCCATAATATGCATACACTGTACGATGCAAGTAGGGCAATAGATATAGTGTATCTCGACTTTCAAAAAGCCTTTGACAAAGTCCCTCACGCTAGATTGATAGCTAAAGTCAAAGGACTAGGAATCACCGGGCTCGTTTCCAACTGGATTGAGGATTGGTTAAAAGATAGAAAGCAGAGAGTGGTAATAAATGGAGTGGCTTCGGAGTGGGCGCCCGTCACGAGTGGTGTCCCACAGGGTTCCGTTCTGGGTCCTTTACTTTTTATCATCTATATTAACGATATAGACATCGGGCTTCTAAGTGCAATCTCAAATTTGCAGACGATACGAAATTAGGAAGTAGTGTAGGTACTGAGGAGGGCGTAAGAACGCTTCAGAACGATCTTGACAGGTTGGGCGAATGGTCTGCTACTTGGCAGATGCCATTCAACTTGGACAAATGTAAGGTAATGCACATAGGTTATAAAAACCCGAAGACCGATTACTCTCTCTTGGGAAGGAACTTGACTGAGACCGATCTAGAGAAAGACTTAGGAGTCTATATCAGCAACGATCTGAAACCGTCGAAGCACTGTGCAGAAGTCGAAAAGAGGGCCTTAAAATTATTAGGTTATATTAAAAGACAGTTCCAGTTTCGGAACAAGGAGACTGTAATGTGTCTTATAATTCTCTAGTCAGACCTCAACTGGAATACTGTGCGCAGTTTTGGTCTCCATCCCTCAGGAAGGACATAGAAAGGTTAGAAAAAGTACAAGCAAGGGCTACAAAATTGATCCCTTCAATGAGAATGCAAAGCTACCAACGGAGATTGGAGCGCCTAAATCTGTTTAGCTTAGAGACGAGGAGGTTGCGGGGTCAGCTTATTCAAGTCTTCAAGATGCTCAAAGGAATAGACAGGGTAGATTACAGAAACTTATTCTCACTTAATGCCAATCCGACAAGAAATAATGGGTTTAAACTGGAACTAAAGACATTTAGGACCTCTGTCTGCGGAAATTTCTTTTCCTATAAAATAGTTAATATCTGGAACCAACTTCACTCAGAGGTTGTTTCCAGTCAAAGTGTAAATGTGCTTAAAAATAGGTTAGACAAAGTACTGAACACACTCATAGTTTAAGATTAAAACCTCAGAAAACTCTGCAGGAGTTCGCTTGCACGGTGTCTCTGTGAGCAACCTAAATATAGAGCTATTTATATATTCTCCACTTTCCTGTAAAATTTCCTTGGCTACTTTTCCAGGGTCAAGGTATTTTCTTCAACCTTTTTCCGTACCTGCCTCTGGCATGGAGGGAGCGGAGGGTGGGGAGAGAGCCTTCTACTTTTCTATCCAGTTTTCTACTACTATTAGGATAGTTGAAAGAAAAATAAACTTTTAATAACAGGAACCTCCCAGAGTGGACCGAAAGGTCTTTGAGGCTTCCTCTTGTCCTTGTAACTTCTTGTAACTCTCTCTCTCTCTCTCTCTCTCTCTCTCTCTTCTCTCTCTCTCTCTCTCTCCGCTCTCTCTCTCTCTCTTCTCTCTCTCTCTCTCTCTCTCTCTCCTCTCTCTCTCTCTCTCTCTCTCTCCTCTCTCTCTCCTCTCTCTCTCTCTCTCTTCTCTCTCTCTCTCTCCTCTCTCTCTCTCCTCCTCTCTCTCTCTCTCTCTCTCTCTCTCTCTCTCTCTCTCTCCCCCCCTCCTCCTACGTTGGAGGGGGCTCAGTCTCCTGTGGAAGTTGCCCCCTCGTTAGTGAGGGGCTCTTCAACTCCCGACAGCCTTGGCTGTTCGGGAAACGGGTCGTGCTAGGGGGCGGTCAGAATAGGGAAGGCTCCCTCCGTGCAATGCTTTTTAATGCTAGGTCAATTAGGAACAAGTTTCGCGAGCTACGGGCGCTCTTAGCATCAGAATACCAGGATATCGTTGCTATCACCGAGTCCTGGATTCATACTGATCGTAGGGACTACGTTGGGGAGTTCGAAATTCCCGGGTATAGAATGTTTCGCAAAGACCGCACCCGTGGGAGGGGGGTGGGGTACTAATATACGTCAGAGACACGTTGAGTCCGGTTGACTGCCAGTTCCGGTCGGAACGGGAGCTGCTTGGCGTCGATCTGAACGTGGGAGGGACGAACTATAGGTTAATCTTGGTGTACAGACCTCCGCATCTCCTCCTCGAGGAGGATACAGCCCTGTACACCGAACTCAGTAGCCTGCTAGGGGATAGGGTGTGTGTAGTTTTAGGAGACTTCAACTGTCGCGGCATAAAGTGGGAAGACAGGACTGCCGATGCTGAAGGGAGGAGGCTAGTTGACTTTGCTGATGAGAACTTCCTCACTCAGTGGGTCAACGAGCCTACACGAGGCGAAAGCGTTCTAGACTTAGTATTCACGACCGAAGACAACCTCGTCACTGGCCTCACCGTTGACGAATCGTTGGGCGGGAGTGATCACGGTATTATTAGGTTCCGTGTGTGCGTCCCTCGGGTGAAGCGTAGTAACTCGAGAGGCAGTAAGCTCGATCTCCGGCGGGCGAACTTTGTTAGCCTCAGGGATAGCGTAGCAGAGATGGGGTTAGAGGTTGGCGGCGATGTTGAGGGAGTGTGGAGTGCATTCCGGGATGAGTTTATGGTGCTGCAGTCTGCTGCCATACCCTCAAAACTGGTCACCCCTGCTTCAACGCAGCCTAAGTGGTTCAATCGTGGCATCGCTTCGGCTATCCGAAATAGGAAAGTAGTGTATAGGAGGGCGAAGGCCAATCGTTCCCACGAGAACACTGAAGCGTATGTCCGCCTGTGTAGGGAAGTGAAGGCGAAGGTTAGGCTAGCGAAACGTAACGAAGAACTACGGGTGGCAAGCCTCTGCAAGAGGAACCCTAAGGAGTTCTTCAGTTATGTTAATAGTAGAAAGCCTATTAGAAGCATGATAGGTCCTTTAAAGGACGGAAGCGGCGTTCTGCGGACCTCCGACGCGGACATCGCTAAGGTGCTTAATGAGTACTTTGCGGGAGTGTTCACCAGGGAGGATACCCGCGTCATCCCCGAGCCAGCTGTGAGGCACGAAGGTGCTGACCTGGATAGTGTTAGATGTACCGCGACAGTCGTTGCTCATAGAATAGACAAACTGAGCGCGTTTAAGGCTCCTGGGCCAGACCAGTTTCTCCCCAGTGTTTTGCGAGAAGTGCGCGACCAGGTGGCTCCCCACCTGGCTACAGTCTTCAACAAATCGTTGGAGACGGGCCAGGTGCCTGGTGACTGGAGAGAGGCCAACGTGACCCCTATCTTTAAGAAAGGGGATCACGAAAGTCCAGGGAACTATCGTCCTATTAGTCTCACTTCAGTTGTAGGTAAATTATTAGAAAGGATAATAGCTGATAGAATCGTTGACCATTTGGATTCCTACAAGCTGCTTGGGGACTCCCAACATGGGTTTAGACGGCATAGGTCGTGTCTCACCAACTTGCTCGAGTTTTTCCACGTCATGTTGAGTGAGTACGATAAGAGTAGGGCGATTGATATACTTTATCTCGACTTTCAGAAAGCCTTTGATAAGGTACCTCACCGCCGGCTAATGGCGAAAGTGCGCGCGCTGGGTATCGGTGGGGAAATAGGTAGGTGGATTGAAAACTGGCTAAGGAATAGGCGGCAGAGGGTGGTAATTAAAGGGGCTAGTTCGGGTTGGGCCTCGGTCACTAGTGGGGTTCCTCAGGGTTCCGTTTTGGGGCCACTGTTGTTTACCATTTACATAAATGATATCGACGGTGGCATCGTCAGTCGGATCGCCAAATTCGCTGATGACACCAAACTTGGGGCCAATGTTGGGACGCCCGAAGCGATCGAGGAACTGCGTGCGGACCTAGGTAGGATAGGAGAGTGGTCCGAAAAATGGCAAATGCCGTTTAACTTGGGTAAATGCAAAGTGATGCACATTGGCTACGCCAATCCCAAGTCGGACTACTCGATGTTGGGCTAATATCGAGGTGACTGATTTAGAAAAGGACTTGGGTGTGCTAATTAGCAGCGACCTTAAGTTTACGAAACAGTGTGTAGAGATGGAAAAGAAAGCCCAGAAACTATTGGGTTATATCAGGAGGCAATTTCAGTTTCGGAACAAGGAGATTGTGCTCTCACTGTACAATTCCCTTGTTCGGCCGTACCTGGAGTATGCTGTGCAGTTCTGGTCGCCCACCCTCAGGAAAGATATTGAGAGGCTGGAGCGAGTGCAGGCGAGGGCCACAAAGTTGATCCCTTCCGTTAGGCATATGGGCTACAATCGACGGTTACGCGCCCTGAACTTGTTTTCGCTTGAAACTCGGAGGCTGCGCGGTCAACTGATCGAGGTTTTCAAGCTCTTACGAGGGTTCAACGATGTCGATTTTAGAAGTATGTTTAGTTTAAATGATAACCCAACTCGCAACAATGGTTGGAAGTTGGATTTGAAACGGTTTAGGACTAGCGTGTGTGGGAATTACGTTACGTATAAGATCTGTGACACATGGACAGGTTACCTTCGGAAGTTGTGAACAGTTCCTCTGTGGATCAGTTCAAGAAAAGGTTAGACGAAATCTTGCACACTATTTGAGTGTGTAAAGGCATTTAGGATCTCAGTCTGCGGAAATTTCTTTTCCTGTAAAATAGTTGATATCTGGAACCAACTTCCCTCAGAGGATGTTTCCAGTCAAAGTGTAAATCTGTTTAAAAATAGGCTAGACAAAGTACAGAACACACTCATAGTTTAAGATTAAAACCTCAGAAAACTCTGCAGGAGTTCGCTTGCTCGGTGTCTCTGTGAGCAAGCTAAATAGAGCTATTTATATATTCTCCACTTTCCTGTAAAATTTCCTTGGCTACTTTTCCAGGGTCAAGGTATTTTCTTCAACCTTTTTCCGTACCTGCCTCTGGCGGGGAGGGAGCCTTCTACTTTTCTATCCAGTTTTCTACTACTGCTAGCATAGTTTGAAAGACAAAATTTTCCCTGGCACCCGTTGCCATTGGTACCTCCTCGGTATGGGCCGCAAGGCCTTTTGAGGTACTTCTTTTCCTTGTAACTCCTTGTAACTCTCTCTCTCTCTCCTCTCCCCCTCCCCTTCAGTTTCGGAACAAGGAGATTGTGCTCTCTCTGTACAATTCCCTTGTTCGGCCGCACCTGGAATATGCTGTGCAGTTCTGGTCGCCCACCCTCAGGAAAGATATTGAGAGGCTGGAGCGGAGCGAGTGCAGGCGAGGGTCACAAAGTTAATCCCTTCCGTTAGGCATATGGGCTACAATCAACGGTTACGCGCCCTGAACTTGTTTTCGCTTGAAACTCGGAGGTGCGCGGTCAACTGATCGAGGTTTTCA
Source organism: Bathynomus jamesi (assembly GCA_023014485.1). Classification (NCBI taxonomy): domain Eukaryota; kingdom Metazoa; phylum Arthropoda; class Malacostraca; order Isopoda; family Cirolanidae; genus Bathynomus; species Bathynomus jamesi. Next base: position 713,506 of record JAJOZX010001363.1, on the reverse strand, counting down.
AGCTCTCACGCGGGTTGAACGATGTCGATTTTAGAAGTATGTTTAGTTTAAATGATAACCCAACTCGCAACAATGGTTGGAAGTTGGATTTGAAATGGTTTAGGACTAGTGTGTGTGGGAATTACTTTACGTATAAGATCTGTGACACGTGGAACAGGCTACCTTCAGAAGTTGTGAACAGTTCCTCTGTGGATCAGTTCAAGAAAAGGTTAGACCAAATCTTGCACGCCATTTGAGTGTGTACAAAATTTTCCGTGGCACCCGTTGCCATTGGTACCTCCTCGGTATGGGCCGCAAGGCCTTTTGAGGTACTTCTTTTCCTTGTAACTCCTTGTAACTCTCTCTCTCTCTCTCTCTCTCTCTCTCTCTCTCTCTCTCTCTCTCCTCTCCCCTCCTCTCTCTCTCTCTCTCTTTGCTAGGGGATAGGGTGTGTGTAGTTTTAGGAGACTTCAACTGTCGCAGCATAAAGTGGGAAAACAGGACTGCCGATGCTGAAGGGAGGAGGCTAGTTGACTTTGCTGATGAGAACTTCCTCACTCAGTGGGTCAACGAGCCTACACGAGGCGAAAGCGTTCTAGACTTAGTATTCACGACCGAAGACAACCTCGTCACTGGCCTCACCGTTGACGAATCATTGGGCGGGAGTGATCACGGTCTTATTAGGTTCCGTGTGTGCGCCCCTCGGGTACAGCGTAGTAACTCGAGAGGCAGTAAGCTCGATCTCCGGCGGGCGAACTTTGTTAGCCTCAGGGATAGCCTAGGAGAGATGGGGTTAGAGGTTGGCGGCGATGTTGAGGGAGTGTGGAGTGCATTCCAGGACGAGTTTATGGTGCTGCAGTCTGCTGCCATACCCTCAAAACCGGTCACCCCTGCTTCAACGCAGCCTAATCGCTTCGGCTATCCGAAATAGGAAAGTAGCGTATAGGAGGGCGAAGGCCAATCGTTCCCACGAGAACACTGAAGCGTATGTCCGCCTGTGTAGGGAAGTGAAGGCGAAGGTTAGGCTAGCGAAACGTAACGAAGAACTACGGGTGGCAAGCCTCTGCAAGGGGAACCCTAAGGAGTTCTTCAGTTATGTTAATAGTAGAAAGCCCATTAGAAGCATGATAGGTCCGTTAAAGGACGGAAGCGGCGTTCTGCGGACCTCCGACGCGGACATCGCTAATGTGCTTAATGAGTACTTTGCGGGAGTGTTCACCAGGGAGGATACCCGCGTCATCCCCGAGCCAGGCGTGAGGCACGAAGGTGCTGGCCTGGATAGTGTTAGATGTACCGCGACAGTCGTTGCCGATAGAATAGACAAACTGAGCGCGTTTAAGGCTCCTGGGCCAGACCAGTTTCTCCCCAGAGTGTTGCGAGAAGTGCGCGACCAGGTGGCTCCCCACCTGGCTACAGTCTTCAACAAATCGTTGGAGATGGGCCAGGTGCCTGGTGACTGGAGGGAAGCCAACGTGACCCCTATCTTTAAGAAAGGGGATCACGAAAGTCCAGGGAACTATCGTCCCATTAGTCTCACTTCAGTTGTAGGTAAATTATTAGAAGGGATAATAGCTGATAGGATCGTTGACCATTTGGATTCCTACAAGCTGCTTGGGGACTCCCAACATGGATTTAGACGGCATAGGTCGTGTCTCACCAACTTGCTCGAGTTTTTCCACGTCATGTTGAGTGAGTACGATAAGAGTAGGGCGATTGATATACTTTATCTCGACTTTCAGAAAGCCTTTGATAAGGTACCTCACCGCCGGCTAATGGCGAAAGTGCGCGCGCTGGGTATCGGTGGGGAAATAGGTAGGTGGATTGAAAACTGGCTGAGGAATAGGCGGCAGAGGGTGGTAATTAAAGGTGCTAGTTCGGGTTGGGCCTCGGTCACTAGTGAGGTTCCTCAGGGTTCCGTTTTGGGGCCACTGTTGTTTATCATTTACATAAATGATATCGACGGTGGCATCGTCAGTCGGATCGCCAAATTCGCTGATGACACCAAGCTTGGGGCCAATGTTGGGACGCCCGAAGCGATCGAGGAACTGCGTGCGGACCTAGGTAGGATAGGAGAGTGGTCCGAAAAATGGCAAATGCCGTTTAACTTGGGTAAATGCAAAGTGATGCACATTGGCTACGCCAATCCCAAGTCGGACTACTCGATGTTGGGTAGTAATATCGAGGTGACTGATTTAGAAAAGGACTTGGGTGTGCTAATTAGCAGCGACCTTAAGTTTACGAAACAGTGTGTAGAGGTGGAAAAGAAAGCCCAGAAACTATTGGGTTATATCAGGAGGCAATTTCAGTTTCGGAACAAGGAGATTGTGCTCTCACTGTACAATTCCCTTTTCGGCCGCACCTGGAGTATGCTGTGCAGTTCTGGTCGCCCGCCCTCAGGAAAGATATTGAGAGGCTGGAGCGAGTGCAGGCGAGGGCCACAAAGTTAATCCCTTCCGTTAGGTTAGGCATATGGGCTACAATCGACGGTTACGCGCCCTGAACTTGTTTTCGCTTGAAACTCGGAGGCTGCGCGGTCAACTGATCGAGGTTTTCAAGCTCTTACGCGGGTTGAACGATGTCGATTTTAGAAGTATGTTTAGTTTAAATGATAACCCAACTCGCAACAATGGTTGGAAGTTGGATTTGAAACGGTTTAGGACTAGTGTGTGTGGGAATTACTTTACGTATAAGATCTGTGACACATGGAACAGGTTACCTTCGGAAGTTGTGAACAGTTCCTCTGTGGATCAGTTCAAGAAAAGGTTAGACCAAATCTTGCACACTATTTGAGTGTGTACAAAATTTTCCCTGGCACCCGTTGCCATTGGTACCTCCTCGGTATGGGCCGCAAGGCCTTTTGAGGTACTTCTTTTCCTTGTATCTCCTTGTAACTCTCTCTCTCTCTCTTCTCTCTCTCTCTCTCCCCCTCCGCAGGGGGTATAAAGGTTATGCACGTTCCTTCTGGGTGTTGTAAACTTTATACTTGGGGTGTGACAGCCCTTCGGTCCCGAGTCGTGGGATTCTAGAGAAATTGGCTGCCAATTCCTTTAGGTTCTCTCTCTTTCGGGAGGGCGGGTGAAGTCTGTTGTACAAACCTGTCCCGTGGGTTACTAGGACCCGTTCCCATCCCTACTCTGTCGTTTTAGCTTAGGTTAAGGATGCTCTCCTCTGACTAAATACTATTTTTTTTTTCCCCCTACTCTTACTATTAGGACCCTACTGCTACCTCATGCGTGGGAAGAGAGGCTTTGGAACCTCTATAAACAACACCATTTCACTTCAGTTGGTAAATAATTAGAGGGGATAATAGCGGGTAGAATTGTTGACCATTTGGATTCCTACAAGCTACTTGGGGACTCCAACATGGGTTTAGACGGCATAGGTCATGTCTCACCATCATGCTCGAGTTTTTCCACGTCATGTTGAGTGAGTATGATAAGAGTAGGGCGATTGATTAGAAAGCCTTTGATAAAGTACCTCACCGCCGGCTAATGGCCGAAGTGCGCGTGCTGGGTATTGGTGGGGAAGTAGGTAGGTGGATTGAAAACTGGCTGAAAAATGCCACAAAGTTAATCCCTTCCGTTAGGCATATGGGCTACAATCGACGCTTACGTGACGCGGGTTCAAAGATGTCGATTTTAGAAGCATGTTTAGTTTAAATGATAACCCAACTCGCAACAATGGTTGGAAGTTGGATTTGAAACGATTTAGGACTAGTATATGTGGGAATTACTTTGGCAAACTTACTAGTGAATGCGTAGCTACAAAATTGATCCCTTCAATGAGAATGGAAAGCTACCAACGGAGATTGGAGCGCCTAAATCTGTTTAGCTTAGAGACGAGGAGGTTGCGGGGTCAGCTTATTCAAGTCTTGAAGATGCTCAAAGGAATAGACAGGGTAGATTACAGAAACTTATTCTCACTTAATGCCAATCCGACAAGAAATAATGGGTTTAAACTGGAACTAAAGATATTTAGGACCTCTGTCTGCGGAAATTCTTTTCCTATAAAATAGTTAATATCTGGAACCAACTTCCCTCAGAAGTTGTTTCCAGTCAAAGTGTAAATATGTTTAAAAATAGGCTAGACAAAGTACTGAATACTCTCTTAGTTTAAGATTAAAACATAAGAAAACTCTGCAGGAGTTCGCTTGCACGGTGTCTCTGTGAGCAACCTAAATATAGAGCTATTTATATATTCTCCACTTTCCTGTAAAATTTCCTTGGCTACTTTTCCAGGGTCAAGGTATTTTCTTCAACCTTTTTCCGTACCTGCCTCTGGCATGGAGGGAGCGGAGGGTGGGGAGAGAGCCTTCTACTTTTCTATCCAGTTTTCTACTACTGCTAGGATAGTTGAAAGAAAAATAAACTTTTAATGACAGGAACCTCCCAGAGTGGACCGAAAGGTCTTTGAGGCTTCCTCTTGTCCTTGTAACTCCTTGTAACTCTCTCTCTCTCTCTCTCTCTGATCACACCGCATGGCAATGTATCCATATAACGTTAATAATAACCGAAACTCAAGAAAATATACTCTCTGCCTTCCGCTCTATCCCAAATCCTTTTCTCTTAGTAACCTCTTAATACAAACTAATCTATCATATTTTGCGACTTTTTAACTCTGGTGGGATTCAATTCCATTCCTATAGTGTAAGATACTTAAATTCATGTGTGTATTATGCCATATGATGTGCATAATAAATAATCATTTTTAAATAGTTGGAGCATTCAAGGTCATCTGTAATAATCTATAGACTACCCCTCAAACCCACTCTCAACACTTAGATTCCCCAAAGACACAGGCGTCTTCAAGTAACATGAATGCGTAGAGATCTAAGGTGTTAGACTTCATATTACATAATTTATGTGCTTGGTTTAAGAACGCTGGCATTGAAGGATGGAAGGAAGGGACAGTAAAAGCGATAATAGGTTTAATGAAGGAAGTAGAATGAGGATGGAAGTAAGCGTTGCTATGTCGAAGGAAACGAGGTTGGGTGGGGAATTACGAAGGGAGGAGGAAAGGGAGCCAGAGATTATTAATCTAATTCTGCCACCACGTTCTCCTGATATGAATCCGATTGAAAACCTTTGGGCAATAATGATTAACGAATGGAAGCAACGCAATGAAAGAACATCTGAAGCACTTTTAGCTCACACGAGGAATAGTTGGAGAGCTTACGTCGAACACCAAACATTCCCTACAATCTGGCCTCTTCTATGCCGCAACGATTGCAAGAAATTATTGATGCCGGAGGGAGCTATACGAAATACTGATGTTAAAGCCATGACGTAAATGTGTATCGAATATATATTATGTTAATATAGAATTTTATTATATTTATGTTTGACATCTATAAAAGTAGATATTGTGACCATGAAAGAACTTTACTTATCCTTAGTTAGAATCTTTTCTTGCAATGTCTACGCTCGTGGAGATGATAATATATGCATTGTTGAAACAAACTATGAGAAGGTAATAGTTTCAGGAAAAAAAAAAAACTGGCAACATCGAGGCCATCACATGTTTATGGGAATTGTCATATGATATGCTATCAATAAACTCTTATATACTACTATACACAGTATACTATATTACGTAATAATTACGATGAACAAATCAAATGCAAATTTTTCTGATTCACGGCCCACCAGTCTTGCTTTAGACTAATGACTTTCATAAGATGGAATAGGTTACCACTTAAAACAATGGATAAACTATCTATTAGTGAGACGACCGTGACTTCCTCGAAATGCGAGCGCGTGAGAGGTTCACTGAGAAATTTGGTCATTAGATTCTTCACGTAGGATATGTATCACAAACAATAATACTGACAACAATTCCCAACAATTACTTAATATCAATCATTGCATTTGAGCAAATAATTTAGACCTGCGTCAAAATAACTTAAGTATCATGCCATGATTTGGGATATTTGCTGAATTAGTCGTTCTCTATAGTCTACAGTGTATATTGAGACGGTATAATGTAATACCCAGCTAATATTATGATGACTAGGATTGCTCCATAACCATCCCAACATCCCGAAACTTGGTCATTCTGCTTCTTAATCATTTGTATTTTAAACACTAAAATGTAGCAGAAGTGACGTAATAATGGACGTCATTGATGGGGTTAGAGCAATTATGTGCACCAATCAGAACACACCTCCGCTGCCATAAGGACCGCCCATTTTATACCGAACAGACTAGCTTGGGACGAGACAGAGGCGCGAGACTTATTGTAAGCACTGTACATCAAAATGCCACCACCAATCTATGTAACCTATCATTAGTAAAAAGTTTAAAACCCGCTATATCAAGTTCCCCCAACAAGTCCCAAGTCACTGTATTTAACGACGTTTCGGTTATAGCAACTATATCGTAGTTCCCGGAATAAATTATCGCCTTAAATTCGTTCAATTTATTTCTAATACTACGCGCGTTACAATAAAAGACGTTTAAATTATTTTTTACCACGGATCAGCGTTTTGAGTTATTTTTCACGTCGGACCCGCGTTTCCGGGACCCACAACGTTTAAAGAAGGCTTCGACCTATACAGCTTTCGAACGTTCTCATCGATTAACCTACCTAGCCTAGCATTCCCTATTTCATTGAAATGCACCCCCATCTTTTATATAAAGGCTAGGATCACTAAATTCTGACCACAGTTTTACGAATGGTACATTTTCCTCAGCACAAATCTTTTCTAGTTTAGTATTCAAAAATATTGTTTTTAACGTAAGCCTAAGACCAAAACCATGCCTAGGGGTAATACCTGAACTAAAGACCTATTTGACCTTGCCTTCAGGGACCTAATTAACCCCCTATATCTCTCCAAAAGGTCAGGCACTCTCGTATCGGGCCTATACGAGTCGTTGCTCCCTATCATCGTCAAACATCGAGTGACGGGAGGCAACATCAATCCTATCTACTTCGTCTCTAATTCTGTCAACCCTGGCCCCTGGTAGACAGACCTTCCTCCTTTTGGTTGGATTCCGTTCAACGAACTCGTTTATCTATATGGCGCACTAAGGAGTCCCCAATTAAAATAGTTTCCCCCTCGTTCACATCCCTATCCAACTGGGCGAAAGGGTTCGAAACCTCGATATGGGGGGGGGGATTCCTATCACCTAACGTACGTGACCTAGCTCCACCCTTAACTTCCCTAAATCCCTCCCCGTCTACTAATCTCGGACCAACCTTAACCCCTTCCTCAACTCTGTCTAATCTTCCCGATAAGCTACCTATATTAGAAACTAGGTTCCTCACCTCACCCTTCAAATTACTAACGTCTTCAACGTTAGTATAGGTTCGGCCTTCGTCAACTGTAACCCTACCCCTGCCCTCATCAAGCGTTGCAAGTCTTTCCGTCGCCTCGCGTACGCTACGTTTTATATCAACTATTTCTTCCCTTAAATCACAAAAGAAACAAACCGATCTCTCGGTAATCGCCATAGGACGGCCGTTGTAATCCTTAAAATCCGTATACCACCGATTAACCCCACACCTAGCACACGACGCAAGTTAAAGTAGTTAACATTTATAACCGTCACAAGTTTAAGTTAAATTAAGCCGGCACACAGTGAAAACTTCTAAATCGCTAAAAACCACTAATATTCAGTTACTTAACTAAAACAATGTGAATATAAAAGCAAGTTTATAAAATTCAGAACTTTCCAAGAGTAACGTTATCGGCAATATCCAAAAGTAGAAACAATATCAGAGAGCCCAGGGATTGAAAATACCGATTAACCCTTGCGTTAGATAGACAGACAGAAAAGAAATGGGAATGAGAGGGACGCTCTACTGGCGATCTTCTTGTATATCTCTCTGACTCTTGGTCATCCTCCTTTCGGGGTTTCGGTGAAACTGTTGCTATTCCGTTGGAAATATCGAATGTTTTTGATGGAGTCTGGTACAAATCTTTAATTTCCAAACTGCCCTCTTTCGGTTTCTATCCTTCTATCTGTGCCTTCATCTCTAATTTCCTTTCTGGCTGATCTATAGCCGCGGTTGTAGAATGTAGATGGCCACTGTTCTTCTCCTAAAGCTATCAACAATGGTGTTCCTCAGGGTTCTGTCCTGTCACCCACTTTTTCCTTTTATTTATTAATGATCTTTTAATTCGCACTTCCTTCCTATTCACTCCTATGCCGATGATTCCACTTCTCAATTCTCCGTGTGCTCCCCAAAGCGTCCCTCCCAACAGTCACTCCATGATTCGCGTAGGACGGCTATGGAGCACCTGACCTTTGATCTTTCCGCTATCTCTGACTGGGGCAGAGAAAACCTTGTGGCTTTCAATGGCTGAAAAATTGAATTCCTCCATCTGTCTACTCGTCACAATCTTCCACACGACTATCCCCTTATCTTCAACAACACACAACTCAATCCTTCCTCTTCTCTTAACATTCCTTGCGTTTCCTTTTCTCGTGATTTTTCCTGGAAAGGTCACATATACTCTCTTTCCAAAACAGCTTCTAAGAGGTTAGGTGTGCTGTACCGGTTCCGCAGTTTCTTCACCACCACTCAGTTGCTGTCTCTGTACAGGGGTGTTGTCCGCCCCTGTATGGAGTGTGGGGTGGCTCAACCCACACAGCCGTAGTTGACACGGTGGAATCAAAAGCTATTCGTCTCAACAATTCCCCTCCTTTTACTGACTATCTTTAATCTCTCTCTCTCTCTCTTCGCTGCAATGTTGCCTCACTCTCTCTTTACTATAGCTATTATACCTGAACTCTCTAACTGCATACAGTACTTCCTCCTTTAAGGAGATCACGCAGCACCAGACTTTCGACACTTTCTCATTCTTTTTTTGTCCAAATCTCTAACGCAAGGGTTAATCGGTATTTTCACTCTTTCATCTACTTGACCGGTCAACTGTGGAACAATCTTCCTCAATCCATCTCTCCCCCTGCCTATGACCTCCAATTCTTCGAACGCAGAGTGTCTAGGCATCTCCAAAATATTGGACTTTGATTTTCGCTGTTTTCTTTTTCTGTTGGGGGAGGGCGCTTTTGCGGACATTCGCCCTTGGCCCCTCCTTCCTGCATATAAAAAAGTCTGAAACGCAAAATAATTTATTTAAAGTACACAATTTAAATAAACCAAAATAAATACAAGTAAATAAACGTTCAATAATAATAATGATGAAACAAGTAAATAAATGAGTTAAAACTTGTAAAATAATTTATGAAATAAATAAATAGTAATAATTTTTAAAAAGTATATCAATAAACTAAGTCAAAATATGTACACCAATTAATTACTCCACATGGAAACCTGTGTTGCGACACACCTTACTCTCTCAAAGGTCCTTCACACTCTCTAGTTTCTGAGCGCGAAAATTATGCGTTCCCACAACCAGATGAGGAGACATGGCATTGCCACCATCTTCAGGTTCCTCCAGACACATCAGGTTTTTCAGTGATGTGAAGTTGATGATTTGACGGTTTGCTGGGTTTAAAGTAATCCCCTTCACCTTCACGATGTACATACCTGAATTCTTCCCCATTCTTCACACATATTCCGTAGGTTTATGGCCCGGTTGAAACAAATGAGTCTGCGATGCATTCTTCCCATACTCGTCCTTGATCTCTTCAATGAGTTTTCCGAGGAACTCACCTATATGAGGCATATATTCATCTTTCTTCACCGTAAACACCACACTATCGGTGTTGGCGTACAGGACCCGTCGACCAAGAGAACCCCCAAAGTTTGATGCGTCCGTAAGCTGTCGTAAAACTAGCCACAAGGATGTTTGTGACGCGGGATGTGTCTGTAACCGACTCCGTTCTATTGTAATGTATTCTATACTTATTACCTACGTGTACAACTTCAAGAACCTATTTGTCGTCAGCTTTGGCGCAGTCCCATGCTTCATCAAAACTATGATCCAAGTGCACATTCCCCTTATCAGTGCTCTATGCAAACGTCCCACAGATACTTTAGACAAAACTTTGCACTAAAGCGCTTGCCAGGGTTTCGCGCAATAGGTTCCCGCTAAAGTTGTATCCTCTCACGGTCACGGTAATATAGTCAGTTTTTTTATCCTCGTTCTCAGAACCTCGTGGATACCCTGGCGTCTCAACTTTCTCTTTCAGGAAGGTGTTGATATAAGGCAAGAAGAGGTTATCCAGTTTCTGGAACCTCCACACCTTATGGAAAAAATGGGTCCTGCTCCAACCAGAGTTGCCTAAACACAACCTAGGCTACGTTGGAGATGGAAGACCTAGGCCAAAGATGAACCAGCCTAACTATTTGTCTATAAACAGGACTTCCGTACTCTTTTGTTAAACAATTACAGCTGAAATGTCAGCTTATTTAACCTAAATTTAATAACCGAAGGGAAATTTATGAACTTCTTACCTTGAAACTTTAATATGAGTTTTATTTCTTGACACCAATAATGAACATTTTTATTCCGGCTTCTTTCGTCTTGCCTTCCTCCTCTTATCCTGCTTATTCAGCTTATCCCGATCTTTTTCTTCTTCTTCCCAAAACCGTGTTGCTATTTCTAGCTATGGGATCTTTTTTTCTTTTCATCCCATATTTGTTTCTTCGTTGGTGTTTTTTTAATTTTTCTCAGCAAGAGTTCATGTTCTCCTTCTGAGTTATTTTTTATTGTTATTACTTTTTTTAATGTCAATATGGCTTATCCAAGATTAGGTGGGTCTTCCATTTTGGTACTCCCAAATTTTCCACACATTGGGGCCAGCCAGAAAGGAAAAATTACATGTGAAACCCAATTTTTTCTTTAATATTTGTCAACCCATCTTAGATTACCTATAATTTATGTTTTATTTGTTATTCCATTTTTGTTTTTCCTCACTTTTTCATATGAAAAGTGTAGCATTTTATAAAGTCCTCAGAAAGGGTGTTGCATTTTAATTTATTTTCCATAGGAAATATTACAATACTCCAGCCCTTATCTTTTGTTGTAACATCTGTCTAGCTCATAGAGTAGTTGAACGTTGTGGTCTACTATTTGTGGTATAGGTTATTGTAGTAGTAGGACTAGTTACATCATTTATTGAACAGGTTAGGTTTGGTATAGTTTGGGTCAAATTTTGATCATCATCAGAATCTATTATAGATTCATCTTCATGATCATTTTTGTTAACAGTAGTTGGTCCTACTTCTAGGGGGTATAAGAGTGATACATCTCTTATAGTTTCACCTGAAGCAGTTTTAAGTTTTACAACCCTGGTTAATCCATCTTCCCCAGTTTTTAGTTCTAAAACTCTACCTAATGGCCAACACTGTCTTGGTGTATTTTGTCTAATTAGAACTACATCTCCTACCCTGATTTCATTAACCCAGTCTTTGTTTTGTATATATTTATGTCTTTCTCTCAACCCAACAAGGTATTCATCACTCCATTGCTTTTTAAATTTTGTTTTTATATTTGTTATTTGTGATAATCTATTTTGCAAATCATGATTATCACTCCAAGGTGGATCATCCAAGGAGATATTGTAATCAGGTAGAGGGTTAATGACTTCTCCCTTAATCAAATGATTTGGGGTGAGAGGCTCTACATCATTAATATTATCCCCTACATAAGTAAGAGGTCTGTTATTGACAACATTCTCAATTTCACTAATGAGAGTGAGAAGTTCAAAGAATTCAATTTGTTTTTTACCTATTGATTTCTTTAGGCAATTCTTTATTGTTTGGATATTCCTTTCCCAGATTGCTCCATACCATGGTGATGCAACAGGGATGTATTTCCATTTTATTTTGTTATTTTGTAGATATGTTATGGTATGTGAATTTTGTAATATGTCATTTATTTGGTTTTCACCAGCCTTGAAATAGGTTGCATTATCTGTCCAAACAATTTTGGGTACAGAATGCTTAGCACAAAATCTTCTAAAGCTATAGACAAATGATTCTGCGGAGAGATCACTCACTATGTCTAAGCTGACTGCTCTAGAAGATGAACATGTGTAAAGTATGATGTACATTTTTTGTTCTGTTGTTCCCAGACCAACAGTCAAACTTCCTGTATAGTCTATGCCAACTGTTTCAAAAGGCCTATTAAAGGTGACTCTCTCTGTTGGCAAATCAGGAGGATTGGTCTTCCTGAAAGATCTGGAATGAATCCTTTTGCAGGTGACACAGTTATTCAAAACTGTCTTTACAGTCATTCTGCCTTTGGGTATCCAATACAACTTTCTAATGGCATTTAATGTTTGTGGAACACCCATGTGATAAAGTTCATTGTGTTTCTCTCTAATAATTAGGGTTGTAATGTGATGGAACCTAGGAAGAAGAAGGGGTTGTTTACTGTTATATGTGATTTGTGATTTGTTTAATCTACCCTTACATCTTAATAAGCCATCTTTGTCAATGTAAAGATTCAAGTTTATTACCACAGAGGGTACTTTGTTCATTTGTTTACCAATTGTTAGAAAATCTATTTCATTTTTGTATTCTGTTTGTTGTATGTGGTTAATCCAATATTTGGTAGCTAGACTTGTATACATTTCATTATCATTATTTCTTTGTTTATTTATTTTCTTTAAACAGTTGTGAATGAATCTGAGACAGTAAGATGTTACCCTTACAAGTTTGCCAAAGTCAGAATAATTGTTATAATCTAATAGTGGCTCAACTTTATTTGTGGTTATCATGTTAAGTTTTACATTAATTTGTTCTGCTGGCCACATTGTTTCATCCTGAATGAATTCAGGTCCATGAAACCAATTTTTGTTGGATTTTAGTAATTTACAGGATAATCCTCTTGTAAGAAAGTCTGCAGGATTTTGTTTTGTTGGAATGTATCTGAAGGTTATGTCCAAATTTTGTCTAGCTTCTTTAATGTCTCTTAATCTGTTACGGACAAAGATGTTTTTTGAGTTTAACTCATCAGAGTTGATCCATGCCAAGCAGATTTGACTGTCAAGCCAAATATATGTATTGTGATGTTTACATCATGATAGACTTCATGGAGAAATACTGTTATTTTTACAGCTAGATAACCTGCAAGTAGTTCAAGCTGAGGAATAGTTTTCTTTTGTTTTAAGGGTGTTACTTTCCCCTTGGCATAGATCAAATGGCTGCCATCCTCACCTACAAGGTAAGCGCAACAGCCATACACCTTTTCACTGGCATCGCCAAATACATGCAAGGTTTGAGGTGTATCTCTGTGTCCACAAACTCTGGGAATATTTATGTTTTGTAGTTTATTGAGATCTTTAGCTAACCTTTTCCAGCTATCTTGTTGTTTATTGGTTATAGGATCATCCCAGTCTACTTTCTGTTTCCAAAATTCTTGTAAAAGAACCCTGGATCTGATAGTAGAAGGAAGGAGTAAACCCATAGGATCAAATATTTTTGAACTTTCGGATAAGATCTTTCTTTTTGTGTTAGCTGTTGTATCTAAGGTGTAGCCTTTTGTGCAGAGTGAGTCATGAACTTTAGAATCTGAGTTCAAATCCCAGATCATGCCTAATGTTTTCACCCTGTTTGTTGGTTCTGTTAATCCTTTGTCTTCTGATTTTATTTTTTGATTTAGTCTCTCATTATTTGTGATCCACTCTCTTAATTCAAAATTACCTTCTTTCATTATTTTATCTGCTTTTATGTAAACTTCATTTAATTCTGACTCTGTTTTGGTTGATCCTACAAGGTTATCTACATAGAAGTGATCTTTCAAGAACTGAACAGTTAAATCATTTTCATCATACAAATTTAAGTGATGTTTGATGGTTAAAGCCAGTAAACTAGGACTTGCATTTGCTCCAAACAAAACCACATTAAATTTAAATGTTTTAAACCCTTTATTTAAGTCATATGGATCATTAAACCACAAGAATCTTAGTTGATCTTTGTCATAGTTATTTTTCAGATGAATTCTCAAAAAAGCTTTGCTTATATCACTTTGAACTGCATAGTCATCTAATCTAAATCTTAGAAGGATTTTTACAAGGTCTGAAATAAGATTAGGCCCCTCTATGAGACAGTCATTCAAGCTATGCTTATTGCCATCTTTAAGACTACAGTTATACACAACTCTAAGTTTTGTTGTGGGTGCATCCTTTCTATAGACTCCTGTGTGAGTAAGATAATGGCAGTTGTCTTTTTTAAAGGGGTGATCTTTAACTTCAATGAAGCCTTTTTCTAACTGGTCCTTGAAAACATCATCATACATTTTAATTCTCTTGTCATTTTTTAATCTTTTCATCAAATTATAGAGATGACCTTTAGCTACCTTTAGATTATCATTTAATTTTGGACTATTGATCTTCCAAGGTAGTTCAATTGAATAATGGCCATTTTCATACATGATGGTATTTTCAAAATTTTCAACCATTAATTGATTTTCATCTGTATGATCACCATCTTGCACCCCCACTGACTCTAATAGCCAGAGCTGTTGTACACCTTTATCTAATTCTTCAGTTGTTAATGATTTATTTAATATTTCAGTATTTATGTCATTATTTGAGTTGTGTAAGACCTTGTCATAATAGGGCAAGTTTGTTAGTCATATATTTTTATTTTTCATTGTTATTTTATATTTATCTATGTGTCCCAGTGGAGCTATACCCCAGTGAGTATCTAGAGCCATCCCATCTCCTATTCTGACTATGCCCTTCTGAATTAAGTGAATATAATCAGCTCCAATTAACATTTGAACATTATCTATTGTATCATCATTTAAATTTCTATCTGCAATTTTATATTGCTTTTTAAGTTGTTGTATTACTTGTTTTAAATTTGGTATTTTAAATTTTTGTTGACCAACTTGTTCAATGACTACTGCTTCTATGTTTGTTGTTTTATTCTCTGTGGGTATATCCAGATCTAAATTGACTGTACTATATTTTTCTTTCTGTTCATTTTCTTTGACAAATGATGTTATACACAATTCTTGTTCATTTTTATGAGTTTGTAGGCCTAATTGATTAACTAATGATTGATCTACAAATGTTTGTTGGGAACAAGAATCTATTAGACATCTTATAGGAGTTGTCCCACCTTTTTATTTTTTAAATCCAAGGTTATTGTAGGTAGGAGTACACTAGAATTTTTATTGACATTATTTATTGATATGTCCATTAAATGTTTTTTCATTTTTCTTTGGTTTTGTTTATTTGAATTTTTAAATGAATCACAAAGACAAGAGACATGATTTAAACTTCCACAATTAACACATTTGAATCTTATTTTTGTTTTGCAGTCTTTGTTAGTATGTCCTGCAGCTGTGCATTTAGTACAAAGGTTTAACTGAGAACACCTGTTTATCCGGGATTCTAAGTCTACATATTTAGTACATCGTGTGCTATTGTGATCATCAGCCGAACAAAATTTACACTTACGTACAAATTCTGTCGTAACATTAAAATTTTGTAGTGTAGGAGTTAGACCTATCACTTTTTGTTCTGATTTGTCTTTTTGTTGTTGTTGCGGTTGTGGCTTTGGTTTTGTTTGAATTTTCTTTGTTTGGTTTATTTGTGAATCAATCTTTGTTTGGTTTATTTGTGAATCAATCTTTGTTTGAATAATCTTTGAAGATTTGTACATTGACAAAACATTTGGAAATTCATTCCTTATTTCACCAAGGGTAGGGTATGTATTTCCCGTTATTCTTTGGAAAATATCCCTAATTTGGGTAGGTAAACAATCAAATATTATGGCTTGGATAAACCATGCTGATTTCTCTAGATCTATGTCATTATTTTGTAGATGACCTAACATGCATTCAATTTCACAATAGAAATTGTACAGATCCTGATGGTTATCCTTGGCTGGTTTTATATTTTTTAATTTTATTGCTAAATCATTTACTATTTCTTTTCTATTTAGGAAATTTCTTTCTAGTAATTTGAGAGCTATTTTATACGAACTGCCTATTGCCGGTAAGGCATCAACCAGTTTTAGGGCTGGGCCCTTTAAATAATTAAGCAGATAACTGAATTTGTCAACATCAGATATATAATCTTTGTTGCCAATTAAACTATCAAATTTTTCCAGAAAAGACTGAAATTTTGTTCGATCACCCTCAAATATTGGTACTTGTAATGTTGGTAACTTGGCTTTTAGTTGTTTATTGTCATCATTAGAAATGGATACATTTCTGAAGGCCTCAATCAAACTTTGATTTGTAGCCTCTAAATTATTTGGTAGATTATCTAAAGCAGCATATAATTCATTTATGTGAGAATCTATTTCAAAAATATTCTGTTCTTGTTCACACAAAAGTGCTGTATATGTCTCTTCACCAACATTTAACCCATCAGTTTCTGTAACAATTTCCTCGTCTATAATTATTATTTCCTGTTTAATTCTATTTAAACCACCCAAAATAGTATCATAATCCCTTTTATTTGGATTTTCTTTGCTATTAAAGTAGTTAAAAGCCTGGTAATGACTCCCTTCCTTGCTGATCTCTTCCTTTTTAATGATTTAATCTTTGCCTCAATTGCTTCACATTCAGCCATATTTTGTTTATTTTATTTTTCCAAAAATAAGTCCCCAAAATCCTAAAACCCTTTCAACTCTATAAATAAGCTTTATTTTATATTATGTATACAATAGTTAAGCTTTATTTTGGTTAAATAGGCTAGGCTTCGGATTACCCTTATTCTAGAATTTTACCACATTTATGACCAAATGATAAGTTTTGAAGCATTTGAATTATTTCTTATTTTTATTTTTAGTTAGGGCTTCGTAATTTATTATTATTTATATGTAGTAAATATTTGAAAAAGCCAAACATGGAATAAATTCTGTTCAGATGTCAAAATGTTTGATAAGGCGTAATTTTATTTTTTTTTTTGTTTTAATTTTATTTTATTCAAGGTTAAGGTTTTCACAGCAAATAACCCTTCCCCGCACGATCTTTTTCTTCTTCTTCCCAAAACCGTGTTGCTATTTCTAGCTATGGGATCTTTTTTTCTTTTCATCCCATATTTGTTTCTTCGTTGGTGTCTTTTTAATTTTTCTCAGCAAGAGTTCATGTTCTTCTGAGTTATTTTTTATTGTTATTACTTTTTTTAATGTCAATATGGCTTATCCAAGATTAGGTGGGTCTTCCATTTTGGTACTCCCAAATTTTCCACACACCTCATAAATATTTAATAGTCTGTATCCGTGACGAACGGCTAGATCCAGACCAGGACTTTTAAAAACGCCGCGGATCTTCCTCTGATGAATTGTGTGATTACACTACCCATCGTTCTCTGCACACTTCACGCACAAGGGAAACATAAGCTTATGGTCTATAACAACGGATAAAATGGGCTTCCATTAATCACGAGTGGGAAGTACATCAACGAATGATAGACCAAAATAGTTCTTATTTAAATTGTCTGAGAACTACTCGATGGTTGGTATGGCAGGTCCAACGAGCTTCTCAGGGGCACCTACGGGATATGGGTTATTCTTCATAACGTAGGGGTATAACGAGCAGAAATCGAAGTAGTGAATATTTGCGCCCTCCGTAGATGGAAAGTATAGTTTGAATGGGTTTGTACGACCTCCAAACAATCTATTACCGCACTTGAGAGGATCCACCACCATTGAACGTTTGATAGCCCTTATCTCGTCACGGTATTGCTCGTTAGTTTCTATCCACTCATCATCCTCGTGCTCCCTTAATATCTTGTGAGTGAACTGAGAACCTATGAGCATAAGTTAACTTCGAGTACGGGTCAGGCAGACTATCAGCAGGGGATCTGCCGTGTAAGTTACCTGTGGTGCCACACTTAGGACATGGGCAGTGGGCACCTGTGCCAAAGACAGCCGTGGAAGGAGTACGCTGTCTTCCCTCCGGCGTGGAGGTCCTCACTCAATCCGTCAACCCAAAAAGTACGGCCGTTGGTTTTGATAATCACTTCCCTCGCGTTATGTGCACACTTGTCTGTTGTTGTAAGTGTGCGAGCCAGTAAAGGGCTTTATACAGTGGTGTAGTGCTGTGGGAACGCGTGTGAAAGGCGTTCCCTTACTTTTTTTGGTAGACGGAACGGCGTTCCCTCACTATTTCAAATAAATCCGAACTTACAAATCTCTAACGTCGTGAAATTTTAATTCCCACCCCTAGAAGAAATATGAGAAAGAATCATTAACTGTTTCATTTCTTTTAGCTTCGACTGAAGCAATGCTAGCCTATAAAGATCTGGTGAAACAGTCACCACGGCGTACCAGTTGTTAACTTTTTTTAGTTAATCATTCCAGTTGTTAGCTATTTTTATTGATCGTACTGGATGTCATATATCTAATGACACTGGAAATACTGCATCTTCAACCTTGGAATATATCCTAATATCCAGTGCATATGACCTCAAAATATCCCTGAAATTGGTCAGATTTCAAAAGATTTCCCGGGGGGCTTACAGTGCCCCCGGATCCCCAGCTGTATGGGCTCGCCGCGCTCGCCATTGTCCCCCCCCCCGCATCTGAGTAACACTTTCAAAATGCGTTCCCTCACTTCTTTATTTAGCACTACACCACTGGCTTTATAACTATAACTGAAGGGATTCGTGGAATGATATCAAGTGAGTCCTTTGGCATGAAAATGTCCTTTAATAGTGAAGCACAGAGAAGCAATAGTGGTTGCAGCCTGTAGCGGATCGCATTTGAATCGGGTTATGTATATATTTTTAAAGCTTTGGAAACAAACTCTAAGCACATGCACATCGTTCACACAACAACGTTCACATTCAGCCACTATATTATATGGGTTATTTTCATTGAAGCAGTTGTAATAGCGATCAAAGTCTGCTCGTTCACTCACACTCATACTGTCGTGGTTAAAATAATGTTTAGGGGGTATTAGTCCAATGTAGTGTAAAGTGTCGCGAGTGAGAAAAGTGTAAAGGACGTACTCTTTTGAAACCTCATCATCCACTCCTATCACCTTGGGTAGCTTAGCTAACTTACAAGGCGTGAACAGCAATGTGTCTTTGAACTGTACATTATTCCTTATCTGCATTTGTATGAGCTTATTACCTCTTTTCAAGGGGTCACCCATGAATATTGCTGATAACTAATGTTCAAGTAGCTTCTTATAAAGAAACTGTGTATCAAACTTTGCGGCATTATGCGCTAGTACATACAGTTCCTTTTTTTTAACTGATCAGCTAGCCTGACTATAAAATCCAGAAATAGCTGCACGGATGATTCTGTCATAACCGTCTTAAAAATATTGGTCCGTTTACCACAATTGCGACATTTATCACTAGAGCCCGGATGTTCATGCAAAATGTTATAAATACCTTTTTTGGCCTATTTTTGCTTTTTTGGCCTATTTTTGCGTTTACAAGAAAATGTGCCTTTTTCGTCATAAAGTGCCTAATTTGCCTTTTTTCCATTATTTTCTCCTATTATTTCATTAGTCCCAAAATAGGCCGAGCAGTTTCTGTTATATATTTCAGTTTTTATATACTGTGTATATATATATATATATATATATATATATATATATATATACTGAAATATATAACAGAAACTGATCGGCCTATTTTGGGACTCTAATGAAATAATATATATTTCGTGTTACTAATCATTCATTAACGAATATATTTCATTTATTGACTTTATTCAATACCATATTATTTGATTAAACCAGGGCTAGTGCACGTGGCTTGTCTTGTTTGTTTTTCGAATCTATTAGAAAACGAGGTTTCATAAGGTTCATTTTCCCTTGCTACGGGGATCAAGTAGGGTGTGGTCATCCACCATGGGAAAAAGGAAAAAAGGAAAGAAAAAAGTCGGTCGAATAGTGGACAGATAAGTTTTATCAATACTTTTTCTTTTACAGATCATTCGTCGGTAGCTTATTTAATTATATATTCATTTAGTATAAATTTGTTACAAGAACCTGTTTCTGCGTTTCAAGAACATTTTGCGGGCTTGCGCAGGTGACGGCACAATAAGCACGCGATAGACCTACGTTGTAATTTATTAATTTCCAAACGCTCGTTTTTTGTTCTTTTTTTTTTATTAATTAATTAATAGCATGGCACGCCCTTGTCAAGTACTTGCAGTCGCTGTGAAGGGAAATTTTCCGCTTACGCGTTTACTTTGTCTAATAATAATGAACAGTTAGTTTGCAGGCGGTGCTTAAGCATGGAAGTGCTGAGGAACGAGTTAGAACGTGAAATGGAGTCCAGAGTGAGGCTTGAAGAAAGGGTGATGCTTCTGACGGCAAAATTAGAATCTCTTGGGACTTCAGTTAAAACCATTACTGCCTCAGTTTCTACTAGTAATATAAATATCACTAATAGCCCTCTCTCTTCCCCTAGTTCCCAACCCTTCGTTCAAGTGCATGATGGAGCCCCATTGAGAAAACCTAAGATTTGTCAACCAGTAATAACAAACTAAGTTTTCTGTTTTAGGTTTCGAAGATGCTGATGAACCGGAAATACGACTCGTTGGCGATTCCATTGTTCGAGGGCAGCTCGAGGAATTCTGTAGGAGAAACCCTCGTCGTAGGCGCCGTTACTGCTACCCTAGTGCAAGGGTGGAGGATATAACTAATAGTGTTGACCATTTTACAGACGAAACCTCTGAGGACACAACTTATGTTATTCATGTCGGTACTAATAACGTTTTAAATTCTAGATCGGAAGAGCTGCTGGCTAGGTACAGGGACTTACTAGAGCGACTAAAGGAAAAAAACTAATAAGATTGTTTTAACAGGTATACTTCCTCGAATTACCCAACGTAGCGATTTCTACAGCAAGGCGACCTATATCAACAATAACCTAAAGTCTCTTTGCCAACAGGAAGGAGTGCATTTTGCAAATTTTTGGAACAGTTTCTACGGCAGGAGGGAGTTGTTTCTTGGAGATGGACTTCATCTTAATGACGTTGGAGCTGCGCGTTTAGGAAGATTTTTTCATAATACTGTCTCTTCTTTTCAGGCTGCCGTAACTCGAACGGTCCCGGCGTAATTTCCTCAAATTTCCTTTGCACTCGCAAAGGTATCGTAATTACAAACAATTTCAAGGTTCTATCCCTAAATGTTCGTAGCCTACGAAATAAAATAAACGAATTTTTTTCTTTAATTGCTTGTAAAGACAGATTTAATTGTGATAAATGAATCGTGGCATAGCACTGAAACACGTGACTTTGGGGAGTACAAAATTAAAGGTTATAGACTTTTTGTTAAAAACAGAATAGGTAGGCGAGGAAGCGGTGTTATGTTGTATATCAAAGATAATATTGCGAACGTTTTAGAAGTAAAGCACACAATTCCAGAACCGATAGATTCGACTATAGCAGAACTTAAATTGAACGAATTCAAACTTGTTGTTGCGGTTATATATAGGCCCTCTAATCAAAAAGCTGATATGGACGAAGCGTTATATCGTGAACTAAAGAAAATAATAGGTAGTGAGCAGGACTTAGCTATGGGTGACTTTAATTGCGCCAACGTGAATTACGATACAATGCAGGGTGACGCGGAAGGCAATCGTTTAGTTAATTTTCTCGAGGATAGTTTTCTTATTCAAAAGGTAGGGAACCTACGAGGTTGGACAGTATTTTAGATTTAGTAATAACTACAGATGATAGGCTAATCACGGATCTTCAAGTAATACAACCGTTAAGCAATAGCGATCACAATATGATAGTTTGTCCTCTCAGAAAGTCACTCGAAACCAGCTAACTCGACTAAAATTCCTAACTTCCAGCACCAAGACTTTTGTAAATTTCGAAATGAATTGTCACACGTCAATTGGGAAAACATAATGGGATCTCCAACGCAAAAGTAATGTGGGAATCGTTTGAAACAGTATTTAGGACTATAAATGAAGAATGTGTATCGTACAAGATTAAGCGTGCGAAAGTAAACAACAAGCCATTGTGGTTTACTTCTAGAGTAGGAGATATTATAAAGAGTAGAGATAGGGCTTATAAGCTACATAAGTGCGATAAAGACAATTTGTGGTTACGAAACAACTACATATTTCTAAGGCGTGAAGCGAAAAGTGTAATAAAAAAGTCCAAGCGCGATTGAAATCTCCATAGCTCGTGACGGCAAAGAAAACCCCAAGCGATTCTTTCAATACGTCAACAATAGGAATCCAGTAAAAAGTGTCTTGGGGCCGTTGAAAAATTTTAACGGAGAGCTAGTTTCTGAAAACAAGCAAATGGCTACCTTGCTAAACGATTTTTTTACGTCAGTTTTTACTATAGAAGATGTAACGAATATCCCTACGGTCATAGACATAATACCCTTTGATAATGGTAATACTTTGGATAATATTTTGGTTAGTGAAAGGAAGGTAATACGCTATTTTGATAAAATGAAAATGCGTAAATCACCGGGGCCGGATTCCATATATCCCATACAACTAAGAGAATTAAAAGAAAGCATTGTTGTGCCGCTAAGAAAGATTTTTCATGCGTCTATTTCTGATGGGTGCGTACCAGATAATTTCAAGTTAGCAAATGTAACACCTATCTTTAAGAAAGGCGATAAAGGTGCGGCGGGAAATTATAGGCCAATCAGTTTAACGTCTGTTGTAGGTAAGCTACTGGAATCAATAATTAGGGCTCGTATAGTCGAACACTTAGAATTGCATAACTTGTTTAGAAATACGCAACACGGTTTTAGGCGAAACAAAACTTGCTTAACTAATCTTTTAGAATTTTTTCAAAGCGTGGTTGAAGTTTACGCTAGTCATCGGGCGGTTGATGTAGTGTATTCAGATTTTCAAAACGCGTTTGACACCGTACCGCACAATAGACTCATTGAACTCGGAATTTTGAGTACAAATCGCGTGATATTATTGTTCCTCTTTATAAATCATTAGTTAGACCCCATTTGGAGTACGCGATCCAATTTTGGAATCCGTATATAGAAAAGATATGGACAAAATCGAAAGAGTTCAAAGACGAGCAACTAAGATGATTCCGTCGCTTAGGTTGAAGTCATACGAGGATAGTCTTAAGGAGTTAAAATTGACTACACTCGAGACTAGGAGGGTAAGGGGTGATCTAATCCAGGTTTTTAAAATTATGAATGGGTTCAATAACGTAAATAGAGATAGATTTTTCGAAATATCTCATTATAATAGGAGTAGAAATAACGGGTGTAAGTTGACAAGTAGAAGGTTCGAGACAGCAGCTGCCAAAAACTTTTTTACGCATAAAATAATAAATAGCTGGAATAGTTTGCCGGTAGAAGTAATTAGTAGCACGTCTATAAACGTGTTTAAAAATCGATTAGATGCATATGTTGATAGATTGGGTATAAATTAATGTAGTAAAATTAAGGCCTTGTGGTTCGGAACCCACGTAAAATTGTAGATCCCCTCCGCCACCACGGAGGACATACACAATACACAATTACGAACACAGTTAAGTAGACCAGCCATGAGTGGATCCTAGGGTCTTTGATGGTCTGACACATTATAACATTATAACAGCATATATATATATATATATAATATATATATATATATATATATATATTATATATATGTATATATGTATGCGTGTGTGTGTGTGTGTGTGTGTGTGTGTATATATATATATATATATATATATATATATTGAAAGAAATATTTAAATACACTGAGAGTATTTCAACTATTTATAACTGTTTCCTAGATATAAGTAAGGCATATGATAGAGTGAACCTCAATATTTTATTTAAGAAACTAGAAGACAGGAAAGTTCCCATGTACATATTAAATTTATTGAAATTTTGATATTCCCACTAATCTTTTACTGTTAGGTGAGGCAATGTACTATCCCAATGTTTTGGTTCCTCTTGCGGGGTGAGGCAATCCTCCTTGCTCTCTCCTTTGCTGATTATTATCTGTATATTGATGAATTAATTGCTTCACTTAATGAGGCAAGAGTTGGGTGTTGTATAGATAACACAAGGCTAAATAACTTAGTTTATGCCGATGATATGGTGTTAAAAAGTCCCTCTGTTGAAGGTCTGGATCGGCTGCTAAAAGTTTGCGAATTATACTCGCAGAAACATGATTTCTTTTTAATGTTACAAAAATTAAGGTTATGCAATTCTATCCTAAATCTCTAATCAGCCAGCTGATAGTAGGTTTAAAATGAGAGGTGAAGTAATTGAGGACGTACAAGAATTTAAGTATTTGGGCCATCACCAGCTCCTTGAGTGATAACTCAGATATACGAAAACAATTTCGGAGCCTTTGCGCTAAAGCGAATATAACTATAAGGAACTTTCGGTTCTGTATAAATGAAGCTAAATACACTCTCTTTCCTACTTTCTGCAGTAATATATACGGACAATAACTCTGGGTGAATTATAAAAAAGGTTCTGGCAGAACCTTAAATTTGCTGAACAACAGTTCTTTTAGACTCCTACATAAATTACCCACGAGATGCTCAGCTTTAAAAATGTTTGCTCCCTGCAATGTCCCGATCTTCCCGGAGGTAACAAGACGTGCTCAATACAGTCTCATGCAAAGAATTAAAAATTAACCAACCCGATTATCCGAACTATTCATCAGTCCTGCCGTATGTCTTCTAAGCAATGGAATTCATGGTAGGAAAACGTCTGTTTTTAGCTCTACCCCATTTTTCATTAATTGTATATATTTCTCTCCTTAATATGTGGATTGTCATTGTATTCTATTGTCAGTTCGTATTATTAATATTTGTCATATGGACTATGGTCTGTCAATAAACTTTTATATATATATATACACACAAACTCAGAATGGTCCCCTGAGAAACTTATCACCTTATTTATGGGAGCTATATTTATGGGACCTCATTGCGAGAGACCCGTTGCCCACGTCGGGCTAGCATCATGAAAAAGAAAAACTATGGTATTTGTCATTTACCATTACTTATTCGGACTATAGTGGATTTAATTTTCCCAGAAGAGTTCCTTGTTCCATGCACGGTCTGTGTTTAACATATATATATATATATATATATATATATATATATATACACACACATATATACACTAGGGACACTCAATATGTTTTGCCCCACCCTTTTTTCTAGGCTAAATAATAAGCCATGGGGCTGAAATGTCTTCTGGACCGTAGGTTTGAACCGGCTTTTTCCAGTTTGAACATACCCTCCTTGTATAAAACCGCTTTTAAACGCTTTTGTATAAAACCGATGGTTAACGCAATTTCGAAAATGGCGTATGACAGTGATGTGCGTCGTAAACAGAGAGCTGTTATCGAGTTCTTAACCGCAGAGAAGGAAACAGTTGGAAATATTTACAAACGTCTACAAAACGTTTACAAAGATGCTGTTGTTGATCGAAGCACAGTTGGACGCTGGTCTAAACGTGTGAGATCATCGGAGAGAGAGAGAGCCAGCCTCGATGATGAGCCACGCAGCGGTCGCCCGGCATCGGCTGTCACATCTCACACTATGCAACGTGCTAACAGCATCATTCGATCAAATCAGCGCGTCACATACAAGGAGCTATCACTGGAGCTATGAATTAGTGAAGGAAGTGTGAATACGATAATTCAGCAACTGGGATACTCAAAAGTGTGTTCCCGGTTTGTTCCTCGACACTGACTGAAGATCACAAAACCCAAAGAGAAGAAATTGCTTCTGAGTCGTTGATACGAGACAGAAGGGGATGACTTCCTTTCACGAATTGTGACTGGGGATAAGACTTGGGTAGTGGGTCCACTTTGAACTTGAAACAAAACGCCAATCTATGGAGTGGCATCATGCAGACTCCCCAGGCAAGAAAAAGTTCAAAATGGCTCCCTCCGCAGGAAACGTTATGGCCACCCTCTTGTGGGACATGAAAGTGGTGATTCTGGTGGACATTATGAAGAAAGGACAAACAATCAACTCAGAGGCATATATTGCTACCCTACAGAGACTGCAGAGACGTATAAAGCGAGTTCGACCGGAGAGAAAACTGGAAGACGTCCTTCTTTTGCACGATAAATCAAGACCACACAACAGTTTGCAAACAAGAGAGGCCATCATAAAAATGCGCTTGACTGTGTTACCCCGCCCTCCATACAGCCCAGATCTGGCACCTTCAGACGTCCATTTGTTTGGGCCAATGAAGGATGCTATTCGTGGAAGAAAGTTTCAGAGTGACGATGAGGTTGTTGAGGAGGTTAAGAGGTGGCTCGAGCGGAACCCAGCGGACTTTTACCAGCAAGGAATAAGTCCCTTGTTTCGAGGTGGAGGAAAGCCGTATAAAAGGATGGAGACTATGTGGAAAAATTAAAACTTGTGGGAAAAAATATATTGAGTGGCCCTCGTGTGTATATTATTAGTGATGTAGCGGATGTCATTTTTTTCACATCCGCGGATGCGGATGCGGATGAGGATGTTTGATTTCAACATCCGCGGATGCGGATGCGGATGTCTACATTTTCGTTATTTTTTAGGATATATTCGAGATTTGTTGTGTTTAACGTATATAATAAGTTATTATATAGAGAGAGCTGTAGCTATAATGTAGTATAATTGATTAATTGTACAATAATTGCTGTACTTTTCCCTGAACATATAAAATAATAGCAAGCATCTAACTAATATAGAAATCAATTAGTGAATTCGTTTGCAAATAAATTCGTTATATTTTGTTGAGTTTCAGCCACAATTAGAAACCATAATTGTGTTACCCGACCTCTTTCCCCAACCTCCACCCTTATAGAAAGAGCTCTTTAATTAGCTTGATAACTATTTATATTAAGTTTAAAGTTTTATTAGGCATATTTATAAATGAGTAATTAAAATAAAGTAAACTAAGATGTTCATCGTTTAATATTCAAACTTAATTATAGGAAGGTTATGCTTAAGGAACATTAATTTTTCTGCCTTTTCTGCTGCCAGTCTGTTTCTCTTTCATCATATATTAATCCAGCACTCACTGCTAAATAATCTCTCGCTTGGTACGCTTGTTGGAGGACGTGCTAAATGTTTCCTTGCAAGTTTACTCAAGTATGGATAGATATTCTGCGCATTTTTCCACCAACTAATAGGATTGTCACATGCAGCCAGGCGTTTTTCTTGGTGATAGCTCTCGATCATTTTTACTACATCTTTTGACATCGCGTAGGTCTCGTCATCGCTGCTTGACTCAAGAAACTGAGAGACAGATTCTGTGATAGATTTGCTTGTTGAAGGTGTTGGTTCTGTCACTGAAACTTTTATTCTTTTGGTGGGTGGCGAAGCGACAGATTCAAGAGATTGAAGCTCTTCAACTGCTTTGCCAAGTGATGATTTAACTCGTTCTAATGTACTAGGTGAAAATAACTTAGCTTTGTAACGTGGATCTAAGTAGGTTGCAAGAGAGTAACTTCATACAAGAACAGCCTCTCGTCTTGTCGCTTGCATCACTTTTGCGCACAATGAACTAGTTCTATTAATATAGTAGAATTTGATAATTTCCGCTTATTAATGACGTTTTATCTCAACGGTCCACATCCGCACGACATCCGCAGTCCAAAGTGCGGATGCAGATGCGGATGCGGATGCGAGAAAATGTGCGGATGTTCCGCGGATGCGGATGCGGTTGCGGATGTGACCTACATCACTAGTATATGTATATATATATATATATATATATATATATATATATATATATATATATATATATATAATAATATATATATATATATATATATATATATATATATATATATATATATATAAGAAAATGAGCGAGCATAATATTATTTAATAGTGAATATTTTTAAAATTTAAATCCTTGTCATTATTGTGTAATCAACATTTTCAATACCTACTGTTTTGTTCACTATAATGGCGTTGTAATATGTATTATTTATACGTGTAAATGGTCTTATTCTATATTAAAATTTATTTTTGGAAGTGAAATCATTGTTATTATGCGTAACTAATATTTGCATTACCTCCTGTTTTGTTTACTTTGGTCGTTTTAATATGTATTATTCGTATATGAAGATATTATTCTAGATTAAACGTTTTTTGAAAACAAATTTATAAATGCCTTTTTTGAGGGTTTTACTGCCTATTTTTACTATTTACTTTCCCTATTTGCCTGCCTTTTTAAGGGTTTATAGTGCCTAAACATCCGAGCTCTATTCATCACACTCAACATTCGAGCATTCGTCCCAGGGGTTCTGGTTCACGAGTAAATGAAGAATAACTTCTTTCGTCTCAGGGTTAGTGTAGGTCTCTATATCGTAGTATACAGTAATACACAATTTATTTTTAGGCTTGGCATCTTTCTATAATATACATGCTTCACCCCATCCGCCTTCTATTTCTCATGACACGTAGAGCAATGAGTTTCATCACATCTATGCTTGAACTCTCCCCATTCATTCACCGTATGAAACGTTCCAAATTCGTTAATCTTTATTTTTCTACATGTACCATTCATCTGATGAAGATTAAAAAATTCATTATTGAAGAACATACGTTTACAGCCATCACAATCACTCTTCTCAGCTTCTACCACACGGCTTACGCATCTAGGACTTTTACATTGTACGCATACCATATGGCAATCCTTACAATGTTTTAACGAATTATTCGTAAATTCAAGACATCCTTTACAAAAATCGTGATGACGTCCATACTTATAACTTTTATCGAAAAAACGTAAAGCTCTCTAATATGGCTAATAGGAAGGTAGATTGTTCCTTCCAAACCTAAAATAAACAAAGACCTTGTACGATCTGTTACATGACTCTTAAAAACATACGCTTTCCTACCATGTTCATCCAAATCAAACACAACTATTCGTACTCTCATCTTCTGCACCACCTCCATCAGCTCTTCAGGGGCCCATATTACACTCAAAATGTAGTCTACATGAGGTAGCTAGTTTTTGCGCACGATGTGCAACCGCTCTCAACCAAATATTTTTACCTAACACGTTTAGAACACCACTCATATGCGCATGAATCAGTCATAAATCCTGAATCACGATCCTTGTTTGTATGTCTTCGGTAAATTTGATAACTGTTAAAGTTTAAGGTGTAGGGTCATGCTCCTCAACACGGAAGACGTGGTCAATATCGATCATGAAATTCTCCAGATTAAATTTTGACCCACTCACTCTGCATCGATTTCTCAATACGTGAGAGCATGTAATCAATATCCTCCTCCATCAGTCGTCTATAGGGCATAACTACTCAAAACAGATCGCCATCCTCATCCTTAGGCTCAAAACCAACTGCTAACTTTACCCAGGCCTCCAGTCCCTCATTGCTTTGAAGGGCGTTGTGATAATGCGACGAACTATATCGTGAAGTCCTTATTCGAAGCCGTCAGTATAAGTGATCAGGGGATCAACCCTGACGTTGTACCTTTTCCTAAGCAGAATGGGATGTTACTCACATTGCGTAGCAGTTTGATTGGTACACCCCTGCCTGAAGGACGAGTTGTTGTTGATGCTCCTGTGTGGGATGTAGAAGGGAAAGAAGAAAAAGAAGAAGGGTCTTGGCGAGGTGCGGAGGATGTGGAAGGTTGTGGTGACCGTTTAAATTCTCAGAAGTGTGTAGGATTGGTTACGAAGGGGTTGGTGCTTGTGGTTACATTGTGTTCTCAGAGTTGTACGAGTCGAGTCTTGAGTTTTTTGATGACATACCTGATGTGGAGGGCTTTATACAATCCTTCGCCAACGACCGCTTAACTCCTGTGGAAGTAGAAGGAACCTGGTTGGATTCTTGAGTTAATTTTTGCACATCCGAGACGGAGGGTTCCAGACCGGTCTCACGATCTCTCCCATCATCTGTCACGGGAATTGAAGGTTTGGGTGAGACGTTTCGAGTTCTTTCTGAAACCTCAAGTTCTACAAGTTCTTGTTGGTTGGAGGTTTCATTCATGAAGAGCAAAAGAAGTTTAGTGAGTATAAGGAAAGACTTTTTACAAATCTTTATAGTTAGTAAAAGCATCGCATAAGAGCGTGACACGCAAAAGATAGAGTTTCTAGGAAAATTCAGGTCCACAAGTCCATCAACATGTACTATAATTGGTCCCACAGTATGTGGTAAAACTGTTTTTTTGCTTAAATTTGTTAAATATGAAGATGCATTGTTCTCAAGACCTGTATACACCATTATATGGTGCTATTCAACCTACCAGCCTATTTTTGACGATAACAAAGATGTGTAATTCTATAAAGGCATTTATGATGTTGGTTCATGAAAAAGTGATAAACATACGGTGATTGTGAGTGATGATTACACTTGGCCCTATTCACATGCTTCTGAAATACATAAATGGTTGACGTAGCAGAGAATCGATATTACGATATTTCTAACTCCGCTTCTTACGGTGGAGTTGGGAGACTCTCCAGAGATACCTATACTGAAGGGGTAAAAAAAAATGATGTTGAGAATTTCATGCGTAAACAGGATACTTATAGACTCCATAAGCCTGTGCGAAGACGGTTTAAAACTGCTAAAACAAAAGAAGCATTGTTGGACATTGTATGGAATGCAGATTTTACTACTATACAAAGATACTCGGCGTATAATGATGGCTATAGGTATATTCTATTTATAAATGACGTCTTCTCCAAATACTTATGGCTTGTACCTCTTAAAAATAAAGCTGTTGGTAAAGCTAGAAAGTCTTTGATGTTAAAGAAAAATAGAATCCTAGCCTATTTCTGTACAGATTTTGGAAGAGTTTATAGGTCGTTCTCTTCAAAACATGTTGGCGGAATTTAATATTAGTTATTGTAGCAGCATAGTTATTATAGTAATTTATTATAGTTATTATAGTGCATAAAGCGTCTTTAGCCGAAAGGGTACAGCGAACCTTTAAGCAGCACATGCATCGTTATTTTATGCACAAAAAATACTTACAGATTCATAGACATTCTGAGTCAGCATCATCCTACAATCGCTCTTATCATCAAATGATTGGGACATCTAATTAAGGTTTTAAAAGAGGCATGTATACCGAATAGGAAAAAAATAGGTCCAGGCCAGCACCTTTGGTAAAACGTTTCAAAAATCGATGATTATGTATCTGTTTCACAACAAGGTGGAAAGTTTAGGAAAGGTTTTGAACAAAGTTGGACACAGAAAATTTTCAAAGTTTGGTCCATGAAACCTAAAGGAAGTGTGGTTATATAATATGTTGAAAATCTAAATGGTGAAAAAATTAAGGGTAGTTTCTATGGCGAGGAACTTCAGAAGGCTACGTTCAATTTAGGGGAAAAGTCTAAAGAAGCAAAGATTCTGGGAAACGAAAAATGTACTTGTAAAAAGGCTTGGTTACTCAGAGAGTTTCAAATTCTATATAAAAGCTAGTGCATTAATGAGACTCTAATGGTAAACAACAGGACTTCTGACCAGTTCTACGTCGCACTTCCACCCCGACAATACTCTGGCCAACTTCACAACAGATCTACATAGACCTATTTACCTGAGTCATACGAGGTGGGATTGTGTGAATTTTAATTGAATGCCAAACTTTTAAGAAGTGGAGCGAAACCATTCGTTTGCATGGTTTTTAGAAAACGCGATGAAGTTTAGAAAGCGGGCATGGTAAAGGGTAAAACTATGCGTTGAACACGGACCGGTGGTGAACAGTACTACATCACAGAAATAACACTAGGCCCTGGCCATTATGACAGCACAGAGGTTATTGTAAGAGACCTAAATTAGAACGTGGATAAATCTAAACTCACAAATGATCTAACTTTCGAAATCATACACGTAGCGTGGATTGCAGGATTGGAACATATTCTCTTGTTAAGATCAGAGATGAAAAGAAATATTTGGGACAAAAAGTTTTCAAAATTCTACCTAATGGAAGATACAATTCTGCTTTCCAAAGAGATTTTTTTTCACGAACTACAGGATGATAAGACTAGCTTATTATACCGCCTAAAATTGGAAAGCCTGTTAGACAGACCTCCAATAAGCCACATTTGAAGTAATATCGTGGAACATCAGTTTGTGGGGAATAGTCATGTGCGTTTGCTAGACACTGGGGAAATACCGAGCATCTTGAAAAGCGCAAATATTGTCCCTATATATAAAGGAGGGGATAGATATCAAGCAAACAACTATAGACCAATGTCATTGACGTCCCACATTACCAAAGTATTTGAAAGAATAGTTGGAGAGAAAATCTACGATTTCTTGGAAACACTGGAAACATTCAACGAAAATTAGCACGGATTCTGATCAGGTAGATCATGCCTATCACAACTAATAGAGACTATAACAATATCCTAGATGCACTGGAAGGCAATGACAACTACGATGTCATATACACGGAATTTGCTAAAGCTTTTGACAAATGTGTCGAATGGTATAATAGCACATAAAATGAAATATATGGGAATAACAGGCAAATCTACAACTTCCTCAGAGAACGTCTACAGGTCGTTAAAATTCAAGGTCTATCATCATCAGAATCGGAAGTACGCAGCTCAGTACCACAAGGGACAGTACTGGCCCCACTCCTGTTCATTATCATGCTAACATACAAAGACAGCGGAGTAAACAGCAACAGTATAGTAACATCATTTGCAGACGATACAAAGATCAGCAGAAAAATCAGCGATGTAAATGAAGTGGAGGCCTCGCAGAGGGACACGAACAAAATATACAAATGGTCAGAAGACAACAATATGACATTTAACACCGAGAAATTTCAGCTCTTGAGATATGGTAGAAATGAGGAACTTAAAAAGACTGCATATTATGCTCCAGATAAACAGGAAATTCAGAGAAGCACGAAAGCGATCGATCTTAGGGTAATAATGACCGATGATTCGAAATTCGAAACACAAAATCAGATAGCGATAAATAAAGCAAAGTGAGTAGCGGGACAGGTACTAAGAACGTTCAAAAGAAGGGACAGGACAGTAATGATTCCTCTGCTAAAAACACTGATTATACCAAAGCTTGAATACTGCTCAGTCTTGACGTCCCCATATTAAAAGGAAGAAACTAATAAACTAGAAGAAACTCAGAGACATTTTACAGCCAAGATTGATGGCTGCAAAGAGCTCAACTAAACTAAATCTGTACTCCCTGGAAAGGAGAAGAGAGAGGTACACCATAATCTACATATGGAAAATGATCGAAAAACTGGTACCAAACCTCAAACTAAACCCAATTACCATTCAACACTGGAAAATAGAAAAGGCAGGATCTACAGATCTACAGAAGCTAAGGCTAACAAAGACCCTAAGATCCACTCTAAGGTTAGCCCGAGAGAAAGGAAAGAGTACGGGGTTAAGAGAAGAGAATAAGGGGTTAAGTAAGTAGCAACACCTATCACTTGTGGGTTAACATTCATTCAGAAAGAGAGAAAAAAAGCCTCACCATCATCATCCGCCGGCCACTGCCGACAAGTCGGAAAAATAGTCAAAGAGAATAGGAAAGGGGTGAAAGATGAAAAGAAGTAAAAGAAGAACGCTTACAAACCGTGCAAACACAGTCTTAACTCACTGTCATACCATGCAAACTACAGACATGCAAGAAAAGAGTTACAGACATGCAAAGGAAGGAGAGGATAAGAAAAA
Source organism: Bathynomus jamesi (assembly GCA_023014485.1). Lineage (NCBI taxonomy): Eukaryota > Metazoa > Arthropoda > Malacostraca > Isopoda > Cirolanidae > Bathynomus > Bathynomus jamesi. Next base: position 680,094 of record JAJOZX010001363.1, on the reverse strand, counting down.
AGGAAAAAAAAAGTAGGTAAAGTTAAACAAAAAGTGGGTTAGTTTACGCTACGAGCTACATCTACGTTCGTGCTAGTCTAATTTTTTTTTTTTTTAATAATTTTATTGCTGGCATCACACGCTGGCATGTCACAAGCTGGCATTAATCGTCAACAGACTCATCCTCGACCACCACCACCAGAGCTCCTGTTGCTAATTGTTGTTTTTTTATTTTAAACAACGTTAATAGTTTTAAAATGTCTGTCAAGACGGTTCTTAAACACATTAACGCTGGTAGAGTTCACGACGGGCGCGGGAAGATTATTCCATTTCTCAATTACTTTAAACGTAAAGAAGTTTTTAGCGATATTAGTAATGAAACGTCTGCCACGCAACTTAAATCCGTTATTACGGGTGCTAGGACAACTGCCCCCCGGACAACCGCCCCCCGGACAATTGCCCCCCGACAACCGCCCCCCGAACAACCGCCCCCCGAACAACTGCCCCCGTAGGACAATCGCCTCCCTACCGCAGCAGCAGCAGCAGCAGCCTGAGGAGGAACAAGAAGAAGAAGAAGATGGCCTCAAAGCATGTAAGAAGAAGAAGAAGAAGAAGAAGCTTGACGGCTTCTCTCCCTATCTCTATCCCGGATTATTGCCCCCCATAAGTAAATAAAAATTAAATAGGAATTAAATTTATTAATATTTATAAAAAACAAACCTAACCTAACCTAACCTAACCAAACCTAACCTAACCTAACCTAACCTAGCCTAGCCTAACCTAACCTAACCACCAACTATGACTTTCAAAACGACCTTTCAATAAGTATTGCCAACTGTTTAAATATAATTAATTAATCCATAGTATATATGAAATACAATAAGTCTTGCCAACTGTTTAAATAAAATTAAGTAGCTAAACTTCATAATTTTATTATAAATAAGTAAGCAATAATTGGAAAATTTTTTGTTAAATATTGCTAACTTTTTAAATATAATTTTTTTTCAGGCTACAAGCAAAATTAAGCAAGAATTGGCAATAATGTTGTTAAATATTGTTTTAGCTTGCCATTTTTTAAACGTAAATTTAATTTCTATTTAATTTTTATTTACTTATTGTCCGGGGGGCGGTTGTCAAGGGGCAATTGTTCGGGGGGCAGTTGTCCAGGGGGCAGTTGTCCGGACACCGTTATTACGAGTATTACTATTATCGAAAGTGAACAATTTGTCAAAATTTACTTTATCGATGTTATTAACGATTTTAAAAACTTCAATAAGCTCCCCCCTTAATCTCCTAGTTTCGAGTGAATACAGGTCTAACTCTTTAATCCTATCTTCATAAGGCTTATTGCGCAATGACGGAATTAGTTTCGTGGCACGAAGCTGAACGCTTTCTAACCTATCAATATCCTCACGCAAGTACGGGCACCAAAACTGAACGGCATATTCTAAATGAGGCCTGACTAGGGACTTGTAAAGGGGCAATATAATATTCTTCGATTTAAATTCGAAATTACGCGCTATGAAGTCTAACATCCTATTAGCTTTTACGCAAGACTCCAGGCACTGGTTCCTAACCTTTAAATCCTTAGATACGCGTACGCCTAAATCTACTTCCTCGTCAACGCTCGCCAACTCCCTATCATCCATCGTGTACGTGTAATTATTGTTACGAGAACCTATATGCAAAACTTTACATTTGTCTACGTTAAATTGCATCTGCCACTTATCCGTCCACTTCATAATCCTATTTACATCGTCTTGGAGCCTATTTCTATCGTCCTCGTTAACAACCTTACCGCCTATTTTAGTATCGTCCGCGAATTTTGACACGTTACTAGTCAATCCTACATCTATGTCGTTAATGTAAATTACGAATAGCAATGGGCCTAACACTGAACCCTGTGGGACACCGCTACCTACATCCAACCACCCGATTCACTACCATTAACTACACCCTCTGCCTCCTAGCACGAAGCCATTCTTCTAACCAGTTAGCTACCTGACCGCGTATACCGTGCGCTTTGACCTTCGCAATTAATCTCCTATGCGGAACTGTATCGAACGCCTTTTTAAAATCTAAATAAATAACGTCAGACGCTCTATGCCTATCGTATTCGCGTACTATTTCGTTATAAAATTCTAACAAATTGGTTAAACAAGACCTATGGCGTCGAAACCCATGCTGACTACTATCAATCAAATCTCTACTTTCTAAGTGATCGATGATACGATCCCTAACTCCGGATTCCAAAAGTTTACCGACAATTGACGTTAAGCTAATGGGCCGATAATTGCTAGCTACTGCGCGGTCGCCTTTTTTAAAAACAGGCGTGACATTAGCTAATTTGAAGTCTTCAGGAATAATCCCCGTTTCGAGTGATTGATTAAAAATCTTCGTTAAGGGGCCTACGATAACGTCTTTCAAATCTTTCAAATGTCTGGGATAAAAAGCGTCAGGGCCTGGAGCCTTGCTAACTTTTAGCCTATCGATATAATGCGCAATCTCAGCCTCGTAAACAGTTATTTCATACAAAATAGTCTCGCTACTAAATGGAACGATATCGTCCACGTCGGGGACATTATTTACGTCTTCTACGGTAAAAACTGTATCAAAAAAGTTATTGAAAATACCCGCCATCGACTGAGCGTCAGAAGCCAAAGCTCCATTAGCATCCACTAGAGGGCCTATGTTATCTTTTATCGGCTTACGATTATTAACGTATTCAAAAACTTTTTTGGATTATGTTTACTATCCGCAGCTATAAGTATCTTTAAATTACGCTTAGCATTCCTAACTGATCTTTTAACCTGACGTCTAAGCTCGATATATCTATTAAAGTTAGCTGCCATGCCATTGCGCTTATTAAGTCTATACGCTCTATTACGCTCGTTTATGAACTCGCCTATTTCCCTAGTCCACCACTTCGGCCTACCATGATTTCTAGCGCGCTTGGACCTACGAGGAATAAACTCCCTTTCAATATTCCTAAAACTTTCTTTAAACGCCACCCAATGCAAATTTGTGTCATTACCCATAAATAAGTTATCCCAGTCCACTACTCTCATCCTATCCGCAAAACTATCAAAATTAGCCCTACGAAAATGAGGGACTTCTGTTACGTTACTATCCTTAGTGTTTTCTATCAATAACTTAAACCTAAGAATTTGATGATCACTACATCCTAAACTCTCGCCTACTTCTAAACCTTCGACTATATTCTCGCCGTTCGTCAGCACCAAATCTAAAATATTATCACCGCGCGTTGGTTCGGTAACCATCTATCGTAAAAAGTTATCTTCCATAAACTCGATCAATCTCAAACCCTCCTCATTACCAGTAAAAGTCTCATAATTAACATTAGGGCAGTTAAAGTCTCCGACAATTATACTATTCCGATTGTCAATAAAGTTACCAAGAAGTGAGTAAAATCTAGTATCTGTATCGAGGGGTTGAACGGGAGGTCTATAAACAACAACAAAATTAAAACTAATACTATGCGCCCTAACTTCAACACATATCGCATTAATTGCTGCCGGAAAATCTAACTTAACCTCGATAGCCGTAAGGGAATTACGAATGTACAGCTAAACGCCGCCATCAAACCTATGTAACCTATCATTAGTAAAGAGTTTAAAACCCGGTATATCAAGTTCCCCCAAGAAGTCCCGAGTTACGGTATTTAACCAAGTTTCAGTGATAGCAACTATATCGTAGTTGCCGGAATAAATTATCGCCTTAAATTCATTTAATTTATTTCTAATACTACGCGCGTTACAATAAAAGACGTTTAAGTTATTTTTTACCACGGGCCCGCGTTTTAAACTATTTTTCACGTCGGACCCGCGTTCCCCGGACCCACAACGTTTAAAGAAGGCTTCGACCTATACAGCTTTCGCACGTTTTCGTCTATTAACCTACCTAGCCTAGCATTACCTATTTCATTAAAATGCACCCCATCTTTTATAAAAAGGCTAGGATCACTGAATTCGGACCACAGCTTTACGAAGGGTACATTTTCCTCAGCACAAATCTCTTCTTATTTATTATTTAAAAATATTGTTTTTCACGTAATCCTAAGACCCAACCCGTGCCTAAGGGGTAATACCTAGAACTAAAGACCTATCTGACCTCGCCTTCAGGGACCTAATTAACCCCCTATATCTCTCCAAAAGGTCAGGCACTCTCGTATCGGGCCTATACGAGTCGTTGTCTCCTACCATCGTCACCAACATCGAGTGACGGGAAGCAACGTCAATCCTATCCACTTCGTCTCTAACTCTGTCAACCCTGGCCCATGGGAGACAGACCCTCCTCCCCTTGGTTGGATGCCGTTCAACGAACTCTTTGTCCATGTGGCGCACTAAAGAGTCCCCAATTAAAATAGTTTCCCCCTCATTCACGTCCCTTTCCAAATGGACGAAAGGGTTCGAAACCTCGATAGGGGGTCAATTCCTATCACCTAACGTACGCGGCCTAGCTCCACCCTTAACTTCTCTAAATCCCTCCCCATCTACTACTCTCGGACCAACCTTAACTCCGTTCTCAACTCTATCCAACCTTCCCGACAAGCTACCTAAACCAGAAACTAGGTTACGCACCTCACCCTTCAAATTACTAACGTCTTCAACGTTAGTATTGGTTCGGCTTCCGTCAACCGTAGCCCTACCCCTGCCCTCATCAAGTGTTGCAAGTTTCTCCGTTACCTCACGTACACTGCGTTTTCTGTCAACTATTTCCTCCATTAACTCGCAAAAGAAACAAACTGATCTCTCGGTAATCGCCATAGGACCGCCGTTATAATCTTTAAATTTCGAATACCTCCGGTTTACCCTACACCTAACACACGACGCCTTCTGCGACGGCATCGCGCAGTTAAAAATTAGTTTAAACCGTCACAAGTTTAAGTTAAATTAAGCCGGCACGCTATGAAAACTTCTAAATCGCTAAAAACCACTAATATTCAATTACTTAACTATAACAACGTGAATATAAACGCAAGTATATAAAATTCAAAATTTCCAAAAGTAAAATTCTCAGCAATATGCAAAAGTAGATGCAATATCAGAGAGCTCAGGAAATGCGTCCGTTCAGTACAGAGTTCCCAAATCAAAGGTCCGACAAGGGACCTCCTGAACACTGGAGGAAAATAGCTTGGTTGTCAAGGGGCCAAAACTTTTAACCAGCTTCCAAAGGACCTCAGAAACGTTACAGGGGTCAAGTTGAAGTCTTCAAGAGAAGACTAGATGCCTGGATCAGGACGGTACCAGATGAGCCGGGAGTACCTGGCTATGTGCGGTGGAGAGCGGAAGAAAGCAACTCGCTCCTCTATCAAGCCAGACCTAGAAGCGGGGCCACTATCTTGACTTTCGTGTGAAGAGAGACCAACACATGGAACATCAACGAGGTAACGAGGTACCTAATCATGGTGGGAAAAGTTTGAGCATAACGTATGATAGGCCCAATTATGTCAAAGTTGCTTCTAACCTACTAAACAGTATTGTGGTGTATATAAGAACGGTTGTAGGCAAAACTATCCATTCGGTTGCCGGAGCTTAATAGTGAAACGTCACTTTCGACGTTACAGTATGATACAAAAAACTTTAGTTGTTTACCGTGGTGTGAGATACCAACGCGGTAATGGCCTCGGTTCGATTTTTTCTTCTATACTACGAACGGCTATCCCCTTACTAAAGAGTGGTGTCAAATATCTGGGCGGAAGGTTCTACATCCAGATATTAACACGGTTGAAAATGTGATGGCTGGTGTCAAACATAAAGAAACTTTGAAAAGACAGTTACGTTGTACAAGATATGAGATTATTGATGACGCTATAAATGTTGTGAAAAGGTGAATGCGCGGTAAAGGGGTTAAAAACGGCAAAGAAAAATGAAAAGTCCATTAAAGGAGAGAAAGAAGAAGATGCACACAAATATACAGTAGATGATCTAAACTTATGAAGCCTACGGTTGAGTTCTTTAACTGATATAAACGTCAATCTTTTACAGCTGTCTTTCATAGGTTTTTGTATTTCTACAGTGTAAGGTAGGGTCTGATAATCGCTCCAAGCATTTCAGCATGTCGCAGCTAGACCATCCACACAGCGACGACTGCTATAAATCAGAAATCGCCCATTTTAACATCTCACCTACTCAGACATCTATAGAGGACTCCCATTACGTCACGAATAACCCCCTCAAGACAGTTGGATAGTAGGCCGTTCCTATAGAGTTTGTTATACCCAGCGCAGGCTCATTCTTTTACGATTCCAGCATTATATCTCTGTATAAAAAAGTACGAATAGCACACTCTGATGGATCAGATTGTGAGGACAAATATCCAATCTACCCGGAAACTAACTTTTTTCCAAACAATGATCAGTCAATACGATGTATATTTAAACCAAGTGAATGTCTCTGCAGGTTCCAATTATTATCATTACCGTACAAACTTAGAGAATGTTCTAATTTATTAAAAAGATGCCAAGGAAATCCTTTTTGCGTGCCTCAGGGTATTATACCCCTGAAGCAGAAAAAGATGTAGAAGAGAAATTTTAAAATTCTAGAAAGAAAAATATTTTGATTGTTATGCACATCTATACAGCGACTTCTTATTTCAAGAGAAACGTTTGGGGAACGCAGTTGAGACGAAGATTAAAATCACCAGCACAGCCCCGAGCTATGTTTAAACTTGCCTGAAGACGGTGAAGAGGCCTCTAAACTGGTGTTTCCACACATTATTGAGACGTATCTCAGTGTCCGCCTCTTAAAATTATCAGCAGTCAAAGATTGAAATGTCTTCTGTTTTTAGGGCGACTACTAAATACCTTATAAAACACACCCAACTGAAAATGTTTAGTGTCTCGTATACATGACGTATCCTCGAAACAGCTTGGCAATGTTGTGTTGGGAAATTTACCACAGAAGATAGTTGAAGTAATGATTGATCATAACACTGTTTCAGGCAAATATAAAAAATCCTCATTAAAGCTTGAAATTTTAATTTGAAGTGTATAGCTTTGATAGTGAGTGCTACCTCTGTGGTAGAGATCTAGAAACATAATACTCTACTGAGGATGAAATTTAACTGTTCGTAAGCGTTCCACAACTAATTTCTCGGTACAAATGGTTGTAACGATGTTGAAATAGATGTATCAATGAACGACTAATTTATATGCCTTCGACATTTTGGCTGATCATTGGTCGGATGCTTGTGGAAGTTCAACTCTGTTTAAAAAATTTTTTACTCCATATGTATCAAAGAGAGTATCAAGAGCCTAAATGAGAAATAAATTATTTTACCTTAATATACCCTTAATGAATGTTTATCACTCCTCGTTAAATAAACACATTTTTCTTATTTTTATTTTTACTATATTTATATATATCAGATGAATGGTGCATGAGAGATAGGTTACCGGTAGGTTAGGTTCTTTTTATTATCAGGCTCCTCCACCCCCACTCACCCATCCCCTTATCTTATCACCCCCCCAATTATCTCCCTCTCACCATTACCACCACCCCGCACCCCCTCAGCGGATTTGCAACATACTACTCAGTTTTTTATTGAAATAAGATCCAAATTACGTAAGTTACGTAAGAAAGGTTCTCCAAATAGGATGCAATAATACCATAACGTATGTTAGTCAAGTCTTAGAAAAATGTTCTTGAACATTCTTTATACCCGAAGTGTTGAATGGATACTGAAATTCACGATCAAGGAGGTTTTTCCATAAATCCATCAATGGGTTCTTGCAGTTGATATTTATCTCTTCATTTGTTTTTTCAACAGATTTTATTTTTGTAACTGCATACACACTTTTTGTCCTTCCTGACATAATTTCCGTTCACAGCAACAGTTTCTTGCAATCTGCAGCAAGGCAACTGATTATGAATTTAAGTTTGTCTCTTTGTGGTTCTGTCGCCAGCGCCCGTACCTCAGTGGATAACACCATTTCACTTTAAGCGAAATGAAGATACTGAGGCTGGGGGTCGACTCCCGATGGTGTGGATAATTATACACTGCGTTCGCACTTATTAAGCAGATTACATTTCCTCCAATGTTTTCAAAAGTTTTCCACCGATTTCAATGAAATTTGTAGCAAATAATCACTATATATAGCAGCATTGATGGTATTCATTTCGATAAAATATTTTGATAATTAAAATAATTATCTCATTTTATTGAAAAATATGTAAAATATTGTGTTCCGAATTATTAAGCAAGTATTCTATTTACGGATCTAAATGGTGAAAATGGGTAAGAAGAAGGATTTAACACTAACTGAGAAAAGAAAAATAGTCAAGTTACTCGCTGAAAATATAAAATCTATTGAAATTGCGAAGCAGTTTGGCAGAGCTTATCGAACTGTAAACAAGTTTTTAGCGGAGGGTACCAAACTGAGGCAGCGAAGTGATAAAGGAGCTATGGAAAACTGATGTGTGGGTAGTTGGGAGGTAACGAAAATGGTTCACTGAGTAGGTAGGTAGTTAATCTAACAATTATTAAATTCCTTTTATGTCAATAACTGGGTGGATGAAACCAATTGGTTGCTCACCAGAGTTATTCTCCACACTAGTATTTATATACTGTGTGACAAGAGCGTGCTCGGTAATAGATATACATTACCGATCAACCAACCGAAGAAAAAACCAAGACGACGCTGGTGGAAAAAGCCCCGCGAAAAGGAAGACAAGGGAGAATGAAAACGAGGAACGGGGCGACAAGACGGAACGAGAGAAGGGAGAAGAACAGACAACGAAAAAAGATCCCCACCAGCAAGTACGCTCTCAACAATTAAACAAAAGGGGAAAAGGGACTCTAATAACTAGCAGTAAGTGACTAATTGTGTTTTTAACCCAGTTAGAAGTAAACGCAGTAAATTAAGCTGGGTCAGACAAATTAGGCCTACATTGTGGCCTAAGACCTAGCATCAACTCATAGCTTAACAAAGGTGAAGGTAGATTGCCCTAACCTAATTTGGTGAGGAATCCTACTATGGACCTCAATTTATCTGCCCGCTCTGGACCATTTCCGGAATCTCTAGGCTGACCCCTACAAGGCTAGACTTAATCTACTCTATAGTTAGACTGGAGATATAAGGGGTGGGTTAATTGTGGACCAATTCATACAGAGCATTTTTCACAGAGCTATAAGAAAAGTGACAAGGCGGCAGATATCTGTAATCAAGCGCAAATTGCAAAGCATCCATTGTCCTTAAGTAAAGAGGTTTTTGAGCAGGCTGGCATACATAATGTACCAAGAACATCTCGATGTGGAATCCTCCAAACAATTGGCAAGACGTGTAAACCTACGATTCAGTCACCATTAACACCTAGGTACAAGAAGCAGCGTGTTGAATGGGCGCGTTAGTACGTGAAAACAGATTTTAATACTGTATTGTTAACCGATGAATGCAGAGCAACCCTTGAGGGATCTGATGGTTGGTCAAGAAGATGGATTGCTAAGGGTCAATCTCTACCATGGAATGAGGTTTTCTTTTAGAAAGTTTGTGTAAGACTGGGCATTCATATTTACACCATCGGGCACTCTGTATGGGACAGCTACTTCATTGCCTATCAATCCTGCCCAAAACATGACACTACCTCCACCTTGTTGGTGCCTTAATCTCGATGGTAGAAATTGGCTCTTAGCAATCCATCTTCTTGACCAAACATCAAGTCCTTCAAGGGTTGCTTTTCATTCATCGGTGAACAATACAGTATTAAAATCTGTTTTCACGTACTAACGCGCCCATTCAACACGCTGCTTCTTGTACCTAGGTGTTCATGGTGACTGAATCGTAGGTTTACACGTCTTGCCAATTGTTTGGAGGATTCCACATCGAGATGTTCTTGGTACATTATGTATGCCAGCCTGCTCAAAAACCTCTTTACTTGAGGACAATGGATGCTTTGCAATTTGCGCTTGATTACAGATATCTGCCGCCTTGTCACTTTTCTTATAGCTCCTTTATCACTTCGCTGCCTCAGTTTGGTACCCTCCGCTAAAACTTGTTTACAGTTCGATAAGCTCTGCCAAACTGCTTCGCAATTTCAATAGATTTTATATTTTCAGCGAGTAACTTGACTATTTTTCTTTTCTCAGTTAATGTTAAATCCTTCTTCTTACCCATTTTTACCATTTAGATCTGTAAATAGAATACTTGCTTAATAATTCGGAACACAATATTTTACATATTTTTCAATAAAATGAGATAATTATTTTAATTATCAAAATATTTTATCGAAATGAATACCATCAATGCTGCTATATATAGTGATTATTTGCTACAAATTTCATTGAAATCGGGGAGAAAACTTTTGAAAACATTGGAGAAAATGTAATCTGCTTCATAAGTGCGAACGCAGTGTAATCCAGAAGTTAGCACAATGGGGCACATTAATTAACCGATTATAAACTAAAATAAGATCCAAATTTTGGATGAAATTGAAAGAACGCATAAGCAGAGGATATAATTGTGTCATAATGTTTCACAGTCAAGTTTTAAGAAAATCTAATTGAACTTTCTATCTGTTTTTACGTTCTTGAAGGCATGTTGAATTTCACAGTCAGACATTTTTTTAATGAATGCATCAATATTCTTTTGTAAACAAATGAAAGCAAACCTTTAAGTTTCTTTAAAGTCAAGTGTTGTACTCTGTAAAATACCGGGGTCACGTTTTTGTACTGATGAACTTCATTAATTATTTTTTTGCTTCTAGATATGTAATATGATTCCAAAGAACCCTATTTCGCACGAAGTTAAGCGTTTACTGTATTAAATTAGTATAGCTATTTTTGTATGATGAAATGCAAGATTGTCTAAATTTCCATAAGAGCTAAGACTTTTGCAGAGCTATATATATATAAAATATATATATATATATATATATATATATATATATATATATATATATATATATATATATATATACGGGTCGACAAAACAAAAAGGGAGACCTTTTAAATCCTTCATATCTCGGCAAATACGATACATAGAATCATGAAATTTTAGTATGCTAGTACTAGGTAGTTTTATGGTTTGTATGCCATCTTTTAGCATTTTAGCTGAGAAATTGGATTTATGGCGAATATTCCAGAAAAATCTTGCTAATCATAAGTTCAAGTTGATAATTAAAGCGATTTTAATTAACGTAAGCCAACTTAAATTTTGTTTTCCGCTTTTTCAGGTATTAGGTCCCAGCCTTATTTATAAAATGCCATTTACTTCAGAGGACCAAGTTCTTATAAAACACAATAGGCTTGATATATATATATAAATCGGGTCGGCAAAAAAAAAGGGACTTCGAACTTTGGCTGTAAAATCCAAAGTTTTGGCCAGATTTCAATATTTTTTCACACTCCACAACTAAGTAAATTTCCTGTACGGTGAGCGGATTTCAAAGAAAACTAATGAACATTACGGATTTATTGAACATTTCTTTATGCCACTGGAGATTCTCCATTTACACTACTACTGCATTGTATGTGTAGATAAAAAGTTACAAAGTACTCACATATGGTGCTGCATTGATTTTTAAAAAACTGCTCGATATGTTTACCACGAACTTCTACAACCTTTTTCAGTCTAGGACGGAACTCATCTATGGCTTTATTGATTTGTTCTTGTGGTAGCTCAACCCACTTTTCCAGAAGAAGCTGTCGTAAATGAGCGACATTTCTTACTTTGACCCGATAAATTCTGTGACAAATTTTCCCAAAGGCCGTAATCGACAGGATTTAAATCAGGACTGTTTGGTGGCCAAATTCAATACCGCTACCTGGTATTCTTTTGATATCTCCTGTTTTATCGATTTTCTTGAGAAGCTTGTCCAAACCTCCTGCATTGGCTTACGTTAATTAAAATCGCTATGCTTAATTATCAACTTGAACCTATGATTAGCAAGATTTTTCTGGAATATTCGCCATAAATCCAATTTCTCATCTAAAATGCTAAAAGATGGCACATAAACCATAAAACTACCTAGTACTAACATACTAAAATTTCATGGTTCTATGTATCGTATTTGCCGAGATATGAAGGATTTAAAAGGTCTCCCTTTTTTTTTTTTGTCGACCCGATATATATATATATATATATATATATATATATATATATATGTAAAAGTCTTAGCTCTTATGGAAATTTAGACTATCTTGCATTTCATCATACAAAAAATAGCTATATGAGTCAGTTTTGACCCACATACCTGTTTCGCAAAACTTTAAATGCGAATTTGTTTCATTACTTTTCCATTGTAACGACAGTAGAATTCGGTGTACAAATTTGAAAACATTGTACACAACTGTTATTAAAATAAATAAGAGATACATTAAACTAAAGACGAATGCAAGGAATTCATTGCAAAGAATCCGTAATAGATGCATTTGTACGTGATTTCTTATATAGGCAATGGCTTAGCCAACGCCCGTGACTGACTAGACAAATACCATTTCCATATGAGCGGAGTGACGACATTGTAGTAGGAGCTCGACTCCTGATGGTGTTTTATTATTATGAACACCATCAAGAGTGCATCCCCCATCACACACATTGTCTTCACTAATAACAATCCCGGAGTTAGCGCAATAGGCTGTATTAGTCTGGCCTGATCGCTATGCCAATTTCTCTCCTTCCTGACTTATTATTATTATTGTTAGGTAATGACATTTATAATGAAGTTTTGTATATGAGAATGTTATAACAAATTTTTGTTAAAAAAAAAAAAAAGGGCTTCTTACAAAGAAGTTTAGTGTCTAAAAATGCTAAAAAATTCTATTCATGTATGATGAAGTCAAAATATTAAAGATGATTTTTTTTATGAATGTAATGTAATGGTTGAGTTGTTTAACCTCTTTCGCAACACCTAAGGGCATATGAAAGGAGGGACCTGCATCTTTACGTGAGATCTGAACCACGGGTCGCTACATAGTCTGGACGCAACGGACGGTCTCCCATCCAACTACTACCCAGACCCAATGTCGCTTAACTCCGCTGATAAACGGGAAGCTGTGTTACGACATTGGCTTCATTATTTTATGAATGCGCTCTGAACCCTTACTCAGATATTCATGATGAACATACATATGTAAAGTATATCTGTCTATCTATCTACCTATATATATAATGTATAAACCTACATTGCAAAAGTCTGTTCTAATTATGTGCGCACATAAACAGTAGATCCCACCAATTAGGACCTCGATAACAGCACTGAAAGAGTAGCAACATATTTTCCCATTATTACTTCAATTACAAAGGAAAGTTATCCGCATTAAAATCTCTACAAATTTCTTCAACTATGAATGAATGATGAAACATTTCATCAACCAATCAGAAGGCTTCTCGCTTTCTGTCGACCAATCAGGAAAGGGAAAAAAAGCAATATCTGTCATTGTAAAATGTCATTTTCATTCCCATTAATTATATTTTCTCGATAACTATCTTCTGACTGTCCTCAACATCAGTCATTCGTGTTTACATATTCGTAAAAACCAAATTAATTAGCTATGACCGTAATTACCTTGATTTCCAAGACCATTATATGCACGAAACTATATATATATATATATATATATATATATATATATATATATATGTGTGTGTGTGTGTGTGTGTGTGTGTGTTGTTGAAAGATTCGTATGTCATTAAATGATAAATGTTGAGATAGGAATGACAGGATTAATAATAATTTATAATTAGTGTTTTTATGTGTCAGAATTTTACATATGAATGATAATTATTATTATTATTATTATTATTATTAGAAAGGGTCAGGTAACAACATTCTACAAAACATTTCTATAATAATAATAATAATAATAATAATAATAATTATGAAAGAATTATTTTATGAACTACAAAACAATACAATATAAAAAAAAAATCGTAAATCAATATTCTAAATTTTAAAACAGACGAAACAGTAATTTCCTGAAATAGACTTGAATTTTGAAGTAATTTTATCGTTCATTATCGTTCGTTCTCTCTCTCTCTCTCTCTCTCTCGTAGAAACCAAAAAAACTAAAATGTCTTCTAAGAATAGAGAAGAAAACTACTTTTTAGAAACACGTAATTTCATAACAAACAAAAACAAAATCTTTACAAAAAAATGTATGGCACGGATTAGGTGAGATGGAGTTGCCTTTCTGTCGTCACGAATTCTTTTTCCTTTTCTTTCTCTTGGGTGGCTGGATGCACGTGACTGGTGAGGGCATGGTGTGGAAAATCTGATTTCTCTTCTTAATTTCCGTTTCCATTCCTTTCCTGTAGAAGCATTTATTCACTGCCGGCGTGATGGCTTCGCGCGTACATGGGTGTAGACATGGAGAATTTAATCTTTACCTCTCTCTTAATCCTTTTTGGGGCTAACTTGAAGTGGGTCATGGGGTCTTTGTTGGACTGATACCTAGGTAAATAGAGCTGTAAATATTGTGCATAAGATCAAAACCATATGTTCGAGGTTTGTGTGAGTGACGATTCCATGTAGTTGATGCGCGATCGGGACAAGTATATTATTGGTTAGTTTATACAGCGGTGCTATCTAGTGTACGCTCTGTGTGTGTATAAAGTAATTATAGAGTTAGTGTATATATTCTCCTCTTTCTTGAAAAATTTCCTTCATTACTTTTCCAAGGTCAAGGTATTTTTTCAACCTTTTTCCGTACCTGTCTCTGGCGGAGAAGGAGCGGAGGGCGGGAAGAGAGCCTTATGTTTTTCTATCCATTTTTTTGTTACTGCTAGAATAGGTTAAAAATTAACCACTTTAATAACAGGAACCTCCTTGAGTGGACCGAAAGGTCTTTGAGGCTTCCTCTCTCTCTCTCTCTCTCTCTCTCTCTCTCTCTCTCTCTCTCTCTCTCTCTCTCTCTTCCTGCAACTTCTGTAATTTTTGTAATTTTAAATATCGACCATTTTAGTATGTTAAAAATTATTTGTCAATAGAAAATAGAAAGGTCTTCATATATAGCCAGCGGAGCTTCTAAACAGTGACGTTAAATTGGTGTTTGATAAAAGTCCAACTCATCTTTGTTGGATGTGCATGTATGAACTCTTGTAATAAAGAAACAACAACACAGGGTGAGAAACTTCACCCATTCATCCAAATATACGTTCGGTTTGTGTTTTTACTTAAATCTCAAGTTAAGACTTGACAGTTATACTTTTGGTTTAGTTAATCACTAATTTAAATTTACGTTCCTCAAGGAGGGAATTTAAAAAATTTACATGAAGGAAAAGAATATTTGCCGAGTAACAACTCAAAAATATTGAATATTTTTAATAACTTTGGTAAAAAAAAGGTAATTCCGACCCACTTAAATAAGCAGACAGAAAGCAAAAAGTTACTCAATGACGCATCAACCGTCTTGTAAAATATATAATGTATTTATTAGTGAAGAATGAATTTTTGAAAATTTTATACCTTTCTTCCAAAAGATACCATAACGTGGATCCACTAAGAAAAAAAAAATCCATAACTCATATATATAACTCTAATACTATAATATGGGGGACCTGATAGAAGAGAAGGATATGTCATTGCACATAAATCAGAATATGAAAAAACTTCGATATAATTAATGATAATTCCCAATTTCAAACGTGTTCTAAGAAAAAGTGAAATTAAAAAGGCAATAAATGCTATAGCTGATAAAAATGAAGTGATTCGCATTAAAAAAACAATTAAAAGAACAGGAACTTATAATAAAAAACACTGCACAGTTTTCCAAATCCATAGAAAAAGCTTCATTGCATGGGTCTGTCTGTCACTCAATAGATAACCCATTTAAATAAGATAATTAGACTGTGTATCTGAATGAGAAACATATATATATATATATATATATATATATATATATTATATGTTAAGTTCAGAAGAAGAAGACCTTTAACGCTTCGAGACAGGCTAATATCACGAATCATTAGGATGTATCACCAATTATGATGTCCAGTAAAAAACTCATGCATTCAAGAATGAAACTAGAAACCAAAGGATAAAATATTAAAATTAAGTTTTAGCATTGAATGATAAACTCCTATTTATAACGAATTTACTGACGTATCCGTTAAATAAACACAACAACCTCAGTTGTAGGTCAAAATACTGCAGTAAACTTACCGCTTCATTACACGATGTTTAATCTTTTGGACAAAAAACAACAGTCTTTCCTTGTATTTGTAAGCAACTCAGTTTTGTCACCTGTCATTTAGTTACAATCTATATTATTTAACTGCATTTGTACATAGGCGTCGATCTTGGTGGAGGCGGGATGGCGGTGCACCCACGGTTTGAACTTTGAAAGTTTGAAATAAAATTTAAATGTCACATATAAGTTCCATACGAAGCCACAAAATAAAATTCGTTTTGATACATTTTACTTTGCCTCTCCCCAATTTTTCCGATCACTTGTAAGAAATCGACGCCTATGCATATATATATATATATATATATTATATATACACCTTTGGTTAGCTTCCGCCCGAATTGTTCATTCTGACGAAGGTCAAGCTTTTCACTTCACCTTAGACCTACAGTTTAACGTGGAATCCGAACCACGCCCCATCAGCAGCCCAGCGTCTTAACCACTAGGCCACCTAGGGTACCCATTTATCTACCAACCACTTTCTTTATTGTGTGGAAGGATGAACAGTTGGGTTTTGCTGCGCGCCGGCTGCCGTCGGGTCTCGAACCTGGGGCCGATGAATTCGTAGTCAGCGACGCTAACCAGTACACCACCGAGGTGCATATATATATATATATATATATATATATATATATACTTCATAACCTTGTCGCAGTTTCGTGCGTTGGTTTCTCTTCACACGAAGGTCAAGCTGGTGGCCCCGCCTCTAGGCCTGGCTTGGTGGAGAAGCGCGTTGCTTTCTTGAGCTCTCCAGCAGACATAGCCAAGTGCACTCGGCTCATCTGGTACCATCCTGAGCCAGACATTCAGTCTTCTTTTGAAGACTTCAACTTTGACCTCTGCAACGTTTCTGAGGTGCTTTAGAAGGTGGTTGAAAGGTCTTGGCCACCTGACAACCAAGCTGTTTTCCTCCAGTGTTGAGGAGGTCCCTTGTCGGGCGTTTAATTTGGGAACACTACACATTCTGCCTTTCCTATTTTCCAGTGTTGTTTGAATGGAAATTGGGTTTAGTTTGAGGTTTGGTACCAGTTTTTCGATAATTTTCTATATATATATTATGGTGTACCTCTCCCTTCTTCTTTCCAGGGAGTACAGACTTAGTTTACGTAGTCTTTCCCAGTAGTTGAGTTCTTTGCAGCCATCGATCTTGGCTGTGAAATGGCTCTGAATATCTTCTAGTGTATTAATTTCTTCCTTTTTGTATGGGAACGTCAAAACTGAGCAGTATTTAAGTTTTGGTATGATCAGTGTTTTCAACAGGGAAATCATTACCGTCTTGTCCCTCCTGTTAAGGGTTCTTAATACCTGCCCCGCGACTCTTTTTGCTTTGTTTACATATATGTAAATATGCTAGTCAGATGTAGAGATATATGTAGAGATTTCTCCGCGAACATCCACCGGCGCAAAGTTTTCTCCAAGATCGACCTTGTACGAGCATGCCACCAGATCCCGGTAGCTCCTGAGGACGTCCCCAAAACCGCAATTGTCACGCCCTTCGGACTTTTCGAATACGTCCCAATGCCATTCGGACTCCGGAATGCGGCACAAACGTTTCAGTGGTTTATAGACGATGTCCTCCGTGGTCTCCCCTTCTGTTCCGCCTACATAGATGACCTCCTCATCGCCCGCGTCGACGAAGTAGAGCACACCCACTACCTTCGTTAGGTGTTTGCTCGGCTCGAGGAATATGGGGCCGTCATTAACCCCAGCAAATGCCAGTTTGGTGTTTCCAAACTGCAGTTCCTGGTCATCACATTACAGGCGACAGCATCTCCCCAACCCCCAACAAGGTCTACATCATCAAGGATTTTCCCCATCTCCTACCACCTAAAGAAAACTGAGGATTCTTAGGTTTGGTCACTTTTTACCGTAGATTTATTCCCCATTGCACCCACCTCCTCCACCCGCTTCATGCCCTCCTACGCCTCTGCAAGAGAGGCTCCTCTACGTCAGTCCCATGGTCCGAAGAGGCCCAGCGAGCGTTCGACTCGGCCAAATCTGCCCTCATAGACGCGACCCAACTATCTCACCCTCATCCTGACGCCGAAATCAGCCTCGTAGTGGATGCCTCAGATTCCGCAGCAGGCGCCATCTTACAACAGGCGTCTGGCTACAGTTGGCAGCCTTTCGCTTTCTTCTCTCGTGCCTTCAAACCAGAGGAAACAAGGTATAGCACCTTCGGTCGTGAATTGCTTGCGGTTTACCTGGTGACCAAACATTTTCGGCACTACCTCGAAGGAAGAAAATTCATGATATTCACGGATGAACCCCTCACCTTCGCAATTACCTCTCACTCCGACCGTTATTCCCCCAGAGAAATGAGGCATTTGGATTACATCTCGCAATTCACCAGTGACCTACGGCAGATAAAAGGCCACAGAAATACCGCTGCTGATGGTTTGTCACGAGTGACGATTATTAATGCGTCCCTTTTTCCGGCCAGCGGTGACGTCATCAATTACAAAACGGCAGCAGTGTCCCAACGCCGTGATGATGAACTGCTGCAGCTTCGTAGTGCATCCAAGTCATTACAACTGGAAGATGTCCCTCTGCCTTTTTCTACGATGACCTTCACGGTCGACGCTTCTACGGGATCATTTCGCCCCTACGTTCCCGAAGAATTCCGACGCAGAATTTCCAATAGGCTTCATTCCCTTTCCCACCCCTGCCTGGTCGCCAATTTGAATCCACCCTATGGAAGAGCCTGACACAGCTTTTAGGCTGTTCCAAGATCCGGACAACTGCATATAGGCCCATGACCAACGGCCTCATCGAACGGCTACACCACCACTTAAAGGCGTCCCTAAGGATGACCACTGCCGGCCCACGTTGGACCGACGCCCTTCCTCTCGTCCTCCTTGGAATACGGGCAGCTTTCAAGGCCGACCTACAGTGCACATTGGCCGAACTGGTGTACGGTACTCCCTTGCAGCTACCCGGAGAATTTTTCACTTCGTCAGGAGCACACCCTTCTGTGGATGGATGCTGACACTTTACGGACGACCATGCGCCAATTTCGCCTGGTTTCCCCACGTCATCCCAGTAATCGTCGTACTTACATTCCCGCCGATTTGTCCTCCTGCACCCACGTTTTCGTCCGGAACGACACCATCTGCCCTCCCTTGTCTCCCAACTCCATTTCCCAGTAGATGCCCCACAGCCCACTACAGCAGCCCTAACACTGCCCATCTCCTCAGTCCAAGACGACCCTTCGCCCCCTCTTGCGACAGTAATACCGCCAAATGCCAGGCCTGGCGTTCGAACTCGGAGTGACCACGTCAATTTTGCTCCGAAATCGTAATTCTTCATAGTATCGCTCCTATGTAGTCTCTGAGAGGGGGACTACTTGTAGAGACCGACCGAAAATTCTTTTCCTCGCCGTTCTCAAACATCTTGGAATCAAAAGAGAGCAATAAAACCCATGTGGGCCCAAGGGGAGAGAATTTTACTTTGTTTTCCAAAAAGGCCCGCAAAAAACTACACGTCTTCCCAGCCTGTATAAGCACGAGTCCATTTAAAATCGACCTCATTTTGCTCGTTGTTTCTTCTCGTGAATCTCCATTTTCACGTAGCGCCATTCGATCTCAGCTGGACTCAGTCTTTCAAACATCAGTCAAGTAAGCAAACACGAAGTAAATCATCATTTGAGGCAACCTACAATTTCATCCCGCCAGAGGCAAACCACTTCTGCAAGATTTCTGCTGGCATCATCTTCCTTGCCCTCGCCTCACTCATCCTTCACCACAATTCGATCGGCGCTTCAACAAGTCTCTTTCAACGGGTCCTCAACACAGCCACCTACTGGTAGGCCTGTATGTCCTCAGACCATCTACGTCAAACCGAAGGACGGTAAACCTCACGTAGGCCCCTTCAGTCTTCAGAGTTATCTACGTCAAATCGCAGGTCAGTAAACCATTAGACCATCACTTGGCCTACCGTGTTTTGCTACGTCGTGATAGACTATTCGATTTCTACGCTGAAACGTCCACAATCTCTGCCTAGTCTAGTAGGCCGTAAAGCGTCCGCAATACCGCTCAAATAAACTCTCCCGTTAAGACCGCAGTGGGCCTATTCAAGTGTTGTATCAATACCGTATTTTTGTATCAACTTGTTAATTCGTTTATTCATATAATTTACTTATTTGTATAATTACTTATTGCTGTGAATCCAATATTGTACCTTATTACCTAGTTGTTGTTTTCTTACTTACTCATTATTGTAGTGTACCATACCGAATATTTCATTACTTTAATAAGTTTAATTATTGTTGCTAGTCATTAACGCAGCGTTTAACGTTTATACTGTGTAAACCATTTCTTATTGCTAATAATCAGTCATTGTAATATAGCACAATTACCGTATACATAATTGTTAATGACTGTGAACAGATAATTCATTTATTTTTCCAATTAAACAAAAAAAAACTCATTTTTATCTACCTTATTACAAATTGTTTGTTTGGGCTGTGCCCAAGCTGGTGACCCTACGTATTTGTTTCAATTTAATTCATTAATTATAGTAAGCCTACTTTCGAGGCCACTATATATATATAACCTTGGTTAACCTTGCTTTAGCTTCCGCCCGAATTGTTTTTTCTGACGAAGGTCAAGCTTTTCACTCCACCTTATCCACCTTAGACCTACAGTTTAACGTGGAATCCGAACCACGCCCCACCAGCAGCCCAGGGTCTTAACCACTAGGATACCTAGGGTACCCATTTATATACAACCAATTTTTTATTGTGTGGAAGGATGAACAGCTGGGTTTTGCTGCCCTCCGTTTTCCGTCATCGGGTCTCGATCCCGGGCCGATGGATTCGTAGTTAACGACGCTAACCACTACACCACTATATATATATATATATATATATATATATATATATATATATATATATATACGGAAGTACTTGTAACGGGAGTCTGACTTGCAACCTTCTTCTATAGACTTTATATAAAGGCTCTGTATGGTCTAGCCAGATTGAGTGCTTATTTTTCCTGATTAGGTTTATTGAAAACTTCCTATTATTCTCAGCCGTTCTTCGTTGTTTTGCTCAGATTTGTTAGTGCGTATAATAACTTGGGAAGGAGAGTATGATAGTATTTTAAAACCTTTACGAATCGCTAATAATAAGACTTTGATAAAAACCTTTCTCAATAAATGGTCCGCTGAAACTTATCGACAAGTAGAATTTTTAAAAGAAATATTAAATGCATTACCGATATCCGATATTTACAAGCTAAATTCATTGTTATTAATTTTGAAGCGTCTGATTGATGTGGAGATGAGACGGTTTCTACTCTGAATTAGTTGAACCGCATAAAGCTTCTTCCGCGTATACCACACGTATCGTAAATGGAGTTAGGCTTCTAAATGTCAGAGTTAACGCTGAGAAGTATGCCATTTGCCAGTTATACTCCACAATTTTAATTTTATGGTTATGTCCACATCCGCCATTAAGAAGCATTTCCAAAGGAATGCACTTAGCAATTACTGACACTATCTGTTTCTTTTTTTTAATAATTACTACTGTTATTATGGCGCTGTTCCGATAATGTGTTTTGCCTTGCAAGATGTCTACGCCATTAAGAGATTGATCCTCTCCTTCAAAATACTTATAATCAAGTTGACCTCATCAAGTGAATGATGAAGAATTAGTGATCTCTTACGCGTCGAACACCATTCTCGAATGAATTTATTTGCAAATCATATTCCTGTTAAATCTGTGGAAGAATTTTATACAGATGCTTTTATTAATGAGCAATGTACTCGTAATTATATATATATTATATATATATTTAATAATATATATATTATTATATATATATATATATATATATATATATATATATATATATATATATATATATATATATATATATATCGGGTGGGCAAAAAAAAAAAAGGGAGACCTCGAACTTTGGCTGTAAAATCTAAAGTTATGGTTAAATTTCAATTATTTTTTTTTCACACCCAACAACTAAGTAAATTTCCTATACGGTGAGCGGATTTCAAAGAAAACTAATGAAAATTACGGATTTATTGAACATTTCTTTATGCCACTGGAAATTCTCCATTTACACTACTACTGCGTTGTCGGGTCGGCATAAAAAAGGGAGACCTTTTAAATCCTTCATATCTCAGCAAATACGGTTCATAGAACCATGAAATTTTAGTGTTAGTACGAGGTAATTTTATGGTTTGTATGCCATATTTTGGCATCTGTTTTATCGATTTCTTAAGAAGCTTGTCTAAACCTCCTGCAGTTGGATTACGTTAATTAAAATCGCTTTAATTATCAACTTCAACCTATGATTAGCAAGATTTTTCTGGAATATTCGCCATAAATCCAATTTCTCAGCTAAAATGCTAAAAGATGGCATACAAACCATAAAATTACCTAGTACTAACATACTAAAATTTTATGGTTCTATGTACGGCATTTGCCGAGATATAAAGGATTTAAAAGGTCTCCCTTTTATTTTGCCGACCAGACAATGCAGTAAGTGGCATAAAGAAATGTTCAATAAATCTGTAATTTTCATTAGTTTCCTTTGAAATCCGCTCACCTTATAGGAAATTTACTTAGTTGTCGGTTGTGAAAAAAATATTGAAGTCTGACCATAACTTTGGATTTTACAGCCAAAGTTCGAGGTCTCCCTTTTTTTTTGCCCACCCGATATATCCCCCAAAATACGGGTACTATTTTGTTTAATTCACACGTTACAAAATATTTCACATATAAATTACTGCATCATTATTTTCACCAAACTTTGGAAGGCTTTTCTTAATGTATTTCAAAGTAGTCTAACGATGGCAGACAATTATCGAATTTACAGTACAAAATGGCGTATTCTACAGCTCACTGCGCGTTTACTGTGAAGCGTTATTTCCATACGAAGAGTGATACGTAATTCTAAAGCACAATTTAGAGTAAGGGACTCTCCCTCAGCGCATCTGCATAAAAGTCTAATGAAGAAATTCAAAGATGGTGGAAAATGTGAAAGAAAATTGAAAAGTCGTGTTGGTGTAAATAAAATATCGTGTGTAATCTGGAGAACATCCAAAGAGGGAAAAAAGCACTGACACATTCTCATCACTTTAATATAACATATTTCACTTAATTATAATGAAGCAATTATGATTACGAAACACTTAAAATAACTCGTATATAGAGTGCTTCTCGGATTAAGATTTAAAAGTAGGGGTTTTTTTTCGACAGTTGCAAAAAGATTTGAGCTCTATATATATATATATATATAATATATATATATATATATATATATACAATGTATATTAATATACATACAAATGCATGCAATAAGAGACCCTATTGTTGAAATTTGAGACCCTACTCTAATTCAATAATATATAGTAAAGAATTTTATATATATACGCGCACAACACACACATATATATATATATAGATATATATACATACATTAACTGCAATTACCATGTCGTTTCTTATATATATATATATATATATATATATATATATATATATATATATACACACACACACAGTATATATACACTGTATAGTATGTAATAAAGTTAATGAATTTAAGGAATTCTTAATTCCTTGATTTTTCATTTTTCTCTACTTACAATTTATCTTCCTTTTTTGCAATCTTTCCCTCCCTCCAGGCTACGCCCCCACCTCCAACCCCAAAATATTATGCTGAGAGATAGAGACCATCTCCTGTAGGAAGAAAAGTAATAAAATTTAATATCCATCCTTAAACTGAAACTAAAATACGTAAATCAGGATAATAGACCTTCCTATCTAATGCCATAGAGATTAATATCCCTATTTCGGACTTCTTTTTTTTTTTTAAATCTGAATCCCATTTCGCGCCAAAGCTTTAAAAGTAAAAAAAAAAAAAAAAAAAAAGTAAAAAATAAACCATGATAATGAATTATAGTCTTTATTATCACACGCATTAAAGCTCAATTTATCTCTTATCTTTATTGAAAAATGAAACAGGGGGAACTTAACTAACACTAAGAATAGGAAAATAAAATACCACGTTAAAAAAAATCCTTGTGGGGGAAAATGATAAGACGATGACGACTTAAACAGTAATAAATGACTGTTTTTATCGCGCAGTTACGACCCTTTTATGACGTCACAAAACGCTTTGAATAAACAATGAATTAGCTTCGAATAGAGTGAAAAATGACTGAAAAAAATGTAATTTTACAGCCTAGTTACGGGTCTTTTATGACGTCACGGACTCTTCGTGAATAGACCCTAAATAATGGAAACTCATGCAGTGGCATTTTTAGACACTAATTTGGGTTTATATATATATATATATATATATATATAGTCTAATATATTACAGTAAATTTCTTCTGAATGTAATTTGCACTCGATCACAATTACAGACACCGGAAGCCAAATCCATTACATCATAAATCATGTCTTACATTTGCTCTTGTTTACTTCACAGCGATTTTCTGAACGGATCTTCAGAGTTGGGCCAACTTCACGCATGTTTTAGTCTTATTCAGCTTCAACCGTTTTTATATTATTAAAATAAATAGTAGAACGGGTGAAAACGGGGGTAAAAGATGACGTGAAATGGTGATAGATAGTGAAAGATAGTAAAAGATGGAGGTAATTGAGGAAAAGGGTGAAATATATTGAGTTACTTCCCCCCCCCCCCCCCATTTTATTTCGAACATTTTTTTTATGCAAGAAGGAGGGGCCAAGGGCGAATGACCGCAAAAACGTCCCCTCCCCCCCTATAGAAGAAGAAGAGAGCCAAAATCAAGGTTCAGGGTTTTTGAGATGCATGGACACTCTGCGTTTGAAAGATTAGAGGTCATAGACAGGGGAAAGATGGATTGAGGAAGATTGTTCCAGAGTTGACCGGTTCAGTAGATGAAAGACTGAAAATACTGTTTAATCCTTGCGCTAGAGAATTGGACAGAAAAAATGAGAATGTGTAGAAAGTCTGGTACTACGTGCTCTCCTTAAATGAGGTGGCAAGCAGTTAGAGAGTTCAGAAGAGCAGTATTCGATATAATAGTGACAGTAAAAGAGAGAGAGAGTGAGACAACATTACGACGAAGAGAAAGGGATTGAAGACAGTCAGTAAGAGGCGGGGAATTGATAAGACGAGCCTTTGATTTCACCCCGGTCAAGTAGAGCTGTGTGGGTTGAACCACTCTACACATGAGAAGCATACTCCATGCAGGGGCAGACAAGACACTGTACAAAGAGAGCAACTGAGTGGAGGTGAAGAAACTGCGGTGCCGGTACAACACACCTAACCTCTTAGAAGCTGTTCTGGAACGCAAGCATATGTGATGTTTCCAGGAAACATTGTGAGAAAAGGAAACACCAAGAATGTTAAGAGAAGAGGAAGGATTGAGTTATGTATTGTTGAAAGTGGGGATAGTAGTGTGGAAGATTGTGACGAGTAGACAGATGGAGGAACTGAGTTTTTGAGGCATTGAAAGCAACAAGGTTTTCTCTGCCCCAATCAGAGAAAGTAGAAAAATCAGAGGTCAGATGTACCACAGCCATCTACGCAAATCATGGAATGACTGTCGAGAGGGACGCTTTGTGATGCGGGTGGAGAAGTGAAGGGTGGAATCATCGGTATTGGAGTGGATAGGATAATTAAAAGAAAAGAGTGGGTGACAGGACAGAACCCTGAGGAATACCACTGTTAATAGCTTTAGGAGAAGAACAGTAGCCATCTACAACTGCAGCTATAGATCAGCCAGGAAGGAAGTTAGAGAGGAAGGCACAGATAGAAGGATAGAACCTGAAGGAGGGCAGTTTGGAAATTAAAGATTGTTCCAGACTCTATCAAAAGCGTTTGATATGTCTAGCGCAATGGCAAAGGCTTCACCGAAATCCCGAAAGGAGAATGACCAAGAGTCAGAGAGATATGCAAGAAGATCGCCTGTAGAACATCCCTTGGGGAACCCATACTGACGATCTGAAAGAAGATTGTGAGAAGAGAGTGGTTTAATAACCTTCCTATTAAGGATAGATTCAAAAACTTTAGGAAGGCAAGAAATCAAAACAATTGAACGATAGTTGGAGGGTTAAGAACGGTCACCCTTCTTTGGAACAGGCTGAATGAAAGCTAACTTCCAGCAGGAAGGAAAAGTACCAGACAGAAGGCAAAAACGAAAGAGTTTGCCTAGGCAGGGTGTCAGCAGAGAAGCACAGTTCTTAAGAACAACAGGAGGGACTCCATCAGGACCGTACACTTCCCTAGAGTTGAGTTCAGATAGGGCGGAGAAAACATCTTTGTTGGAGATTCTAATTTCAGAAATAATTAAGTCAGTGGGAGGAGGAGATGGAGGAACAGCACCGGAATCGTGCTGGAGGCGAAAGTTTGAGCGAAGAGTTCAGCTTTATCAGGAGAAGAGACGGCAACTAAGCTGTCGGAATGGAAAAGAGGAGAGAAAGAAGAAGTAAAGTTTGGTGAGAGTTTGGTGAAAGAAACTTTCGGTGGAATCCTGGATTTATCCTTCCATTGTTGACCATGCGCGTTCTGGTTGTCTTATTTCATATAAAACAGGACTATTATTCTGTTACATTTTCAGCATTTCTCTTCGTATTTACAATAAATTTCGAAATAATTATTAATTGGAGCAGGGGCGGATTAACTGTACTTGGGGCCTGAGGCTAATTTTGTTTTGGGGGCCCCTTTCTATAGATTTTTATTAACAATACATGTACAGTACAGTACATAGGTACATTTACACGAATTATATGTATGGTGCTTAGGATAATTGAGAAACAAACTTAAAAGAACCTTAACACAGTGTATTTTGTCGTTTGCCAAACCAAACAGTATTAAACAAACTTTACTTTAGGGCCTTTAAAACATAAAATAAAACAGGGAATTTATCAGTTTATGTACTCTGTCATATTTAATCAGAGAAGTTTGCGAAATCTCGAATTATATCATCGAAACTCAGTTGATTGGAGGCCCCCTCAAGCATGGGAGCCTGAGGCTTCAACCTCAATTGCCTCAATGATAATCCGCCACTGAATTGGAGCATTGCTACATTCGCCACGTCATCGCAGAACTGCAAGACCTTCTCTGACTTCCTTAATAACTAACATTACTAACGATATCTCCCTTTTATAGCTAGAAAAGTACCCCGTTCATCAGATTAAAAGATATTTACTTTTTAATCAAATATATTTTGATTATCAGATTATTTAGAGATTAGTATTTACTCTTCCCCTCATATTTATCCTTATTTTAATCTTTGACTTCCATTGACTTCAATATTCAAAATTTTTAACATTGGAAGTCAAAGATTAAAATAAAGATAAATATGAAAGGAAAAATAAATACTAATCTCTAAATAATCTCTGATAGTCTGATAATCAAAATATATTTGATTAAAAAGGTAAATATGAAAAGTGAGGTAAATAATCTTGTAAACAAATATAAAATTCATTTGGTAATTGTGGATGATTAACATCGGATAGAAAACATTGATCCATATAACCGGCAAAAAAATATTGAATAAGATAGCATTTGGATCGAGGAAATGAAGTGATTCATATAAGCGGCTGATCCTTACATCCGTAATCCTTATAAAAGAGATTTCACTATTATCATATTCAGTATATAATAATAATAATAAACCATTTATTTATTTATTTATTATATATATATATATATATATATATATATATATATATATATATATATATATATATATATATATATATATATATATATATATATATATATATATATATATATGGGAATGAACTCAGAATGGTCCCCTGAGTTTTTTATGATACACACAGAGAGTGCATGGAACAAGGAACTCTTCTGGGAAAATTAAATCCACTATAGTCCGAATAAGTAATGGTAAATGACAAATACCATAGTTTTTCTTTTTTATGATGCTAGCCCGACGTGGGCAACGGGTCACTCGCAAAGAGATCCCATAAATATAGCTTCCCTCACCAGCTAACTGCAAAGCAGACAGGATCCAGCTTTGGGACATGGATCTAGGGTTTAAAGCACCTAGCCCTGCTACATTTAGAACCTCAATATAAGCAAAAGACTCGCTGCCTTCACGTCAGATTGACGTGTTATGTGCCTTGAAAAGTGGACGCTCAATTCTGCCAGCTGAGGTTTAAGTTTTGGTTTTTGGCTAAAAATATAATAGTTACCCCTTTTTCTTTGATGCATTCAATCTGACGTGAAGGCAGCGAGTCTTTTGCTTATATTGAGGTTCTAAATGTAGCAGGGCTAGGTGCTTTAAACCCTAGATCCATGTCCCAAAGCTGGATCCTGTCTGCTTTGCAGATAGCTGGTGAGGGAAGCTATATTTATGGGATCTCTTTGCGAGTGACCCGTTGCCCACGTCGGGCTAGCATCATGAAAAAGAAAAACTATGGTATTTGTCATTTACCATTACTTATTCGGACTATAGTGGATTTAATTATCCCAGAAGAGTTCCTTGTTCCATGCACTGTCTGTGTGTATCATATATATATATATATATACTGTATAAGCAAACAACCACAGGGAAAAGGAAAAAGAAACACGAAATCCGAGCGCTTTCGTGATAGTCACATCTTTCTTGTCCCTGAAGATGTGAATATATCACGAAAGCGCTCGGATTTCATGTTTCTTTTCCTTTTCCCTGTGGTTTTGCTTATTAAAGAGATCACGTGTTGTTCTGTGATTTTACTGCATATATATATATATATATATATATATATATATATATATATATATACCGAGTGTCCCAAAAGTTAGATTACCGAAGAAAATGTTCTCCTAAGGTGAGTTTACTACAAAGAAAAAAAACTTTTCATAAATATATTTACAAAACAGAAGAAAACAAAGAAAAAACATTTCTGAAACGTATTTCCAAAATATGAGAATAGTTCTGGTTATAATAACTGTTCAAAATGTCGTCCATGTTGTTCGATCCACATCTTGTATCTGTCAACGGTTGACCGGCAAATTGCTTTACATAGTTCCTTATCATTACTTAAGAGCTGGAATTCTTCACAGATGTAGTCTTTAAGGTCCTGAAGACATGCTGGCTTTTTGCTGTAAAAAAAAATT
Organism: Bathynomus jamesi; assembly: GCA_023014485.1. Taxonomy (NCBI): domain Eukaryota; kingdom Metazoa; phylum Arthropoda; class Malacostraca; order Isopoda; family Cirolanidae; genus Bathynomus; species Bathynomus jamesi. The sequence goes on along the minus strand of JAJOZX010001363.1, from coordinate 650,887 downwards.
GTGTCATAATGTTTAGAATAATCATCAGGAGAAAACATTTCCCTCGGTAAACTGACTTTTGGGACACCTTGTATATATAATATATATATATATATTATATATATATGTGATGAAAATAACCATGATGGAAAAAGGAAACGCAGAATGGTGCTCAAGCGCTTTCGTCTAATGACATCCTCAGGAACACTGAAATAAATAACAAGTTAGAGACTATATATAAGTCACTCACAAAAAAAATAGAAAAATAAAAATTGTAGGAGGAGCATATATGTATATATATATATATATATAAGAAAATACCTTTCTTAGCAGCTCAACTTATATATTTACTGATATATTAAAAAGTCTATCCTTCCCAAACGAATTTTTTTTAACCAGTTAACCAAAATTATCTAATCTAGAAACACTAAAAATATGTTTGCCAAAGATTTGGATTTCGATCAGGCTTATTAAGGATTCTTTGTGCCTAAAATTATCACAAGATGGCGCCACAGGTGAGATAGGATGGGATGAGTACGTGAGTTATTATTAATTATAAAAAATTTAATATCCATTATTTCAACGAGACCCTTTTTGAAGGAAAGTCCACGATTTTGTTGAATTGTATTATTTTATTATTATTATTATTATTATTATTATTATTATTATTTATTTATTTATTTATTTATTTAATTTTCTTAAAAATACAGTAATAAGTGGCCCAAAATTTCTTATTTGGCTTGGACTTGCGGACATTATGATTTGCTAAATGTTACTTTAATACCTTGAGTGTAAGAAACACTGAGTTACAGTACACTGAGCTAAGTTAGGTTAGATTAGGTTGATTCTGTGATTTTAATAGCTGCTACGAAGATATTTATACAGATTTGCTAAATAAGTTTCGCATCATCCCATATCGACTTTTACAACATTATGAATATACAGGGTATGACAAAAATCTGTTACCATAGATTATTATTTTTTTATTTGTTATGAAGACTAAATGTTTAAATTCCATTCCGTTCGGGTCTTCAGTGTTAATTCGATCACCTAAGCTACATTCAACCAAAATCTACCTCTAATAGGTAGATTTTGATTGAACGTTACGTAGGACATCTTTGCTTATTTTAAATTGAATTGAATTGAATAACCTTTATTAATAATAAAATAAATAGGTTGGTTTTATAATTTATAATGATATAAATAATTGTGAAGCTGGACTATTTATTTTATTTAATTTGGCCCTTAAGCTTTAAGCTTTACTGGACTCTATTGGGTTCGTGGGCTTGTTTGGTAAACAACCGACTTTAAATGTCCCCAGGGAAAGAAGTCCAGCGGGGATAAATCTGGACTCCTGGAAGGTCATTCCACTGGGCCACGGCGTCCAGTCCAACTCCATGCAAATTATCATCAAAACTACGCTCGAGGTCTGACCAAAACACTACTGGTATCATTTAATCGCTTTAGTACCTTTCCAACCATTACATGACTCGGCTTCGGTCTGTCAGGATAAAGTCTGTGGAATTCATCACAGGCTTCTCGTCGACTTCTCCCAGCTACACGTAATAAAACTAATTTTATTTTCTCTTATTGGATGTAATCAGCCATATTGTTCATCAGTTGTAAACCTGAAACAAAATGAGAAAACATTAATTTCGTATGATAACGGACTTTTATTACACCATATATATATATATATATATATTATATATATATATATATATATATATATATATATAAACTGCACTCTCCATAAACCGTATCATCGCTAAACCGTACATTAAACCATGTATGGTTCTAACGTATTGAAGTGTATATTTTATTGTAGCTGTATTTCATTTCATGTGTTTTACTACTTGATTATACAGTATAAAGCAATCTGTTCTATTTTGTTGCGTAGACATGTTTATTTTTATGTACCTCATTAGTTTTTTGTTATTTCTTGATTGCAGATTAAATATATGCCCAGGGAAAAAAAGTCTCACTGAACTGCACTCTCGCACTTAGACGCACACTCAGGTACACCAATTAGTGAGGTTTATGAGGAGTTTTATTATATATATATATATATATATATATATATATATATATATATATATATATATATATATATATATTAATACCTGAACAAATTTAGACTAACAAAGTGAATGTCAGCCGAATTATACATAAGATTAAGGGTCCTTGTAAACCTCGGTCAAAGAAGAAGAAGAAAGCCTTGATTTGGCGGTATTCAAATGACCGCGAATAAATTAAATAAGTCAGAAAGATCTTCCATAAAACGGACCAAGAAATGAACAATCTCGAATGCAGATAATTTCCTGGATAATTTTGTACGCATTTTAGCATCAAAGAGTGAATAATGTTTACTTACTTTATTCACAGACTCACAGACAGAGCAGAATATGGACAAATTCTTTTGTGAAAATGAAAATGAAAATGTTTATTGGCAGACCATAGTCCATATGACAAATATTAATAATACAATGACAGTTCACGTACTAAGGATAGAAATATATACAATTAATGAGAAGTAATACAGTAATGTCGAAGTTAAGTGGAGCTACAGACAGACGTTTTCATACCATGAATTCTATAGTTTAGAAGATATGCAGCAGGACTGATGAATAGCTTGGATAAATAATCGAGTTGGTTGAATTTTTAAATCTTTGCATTAGATTGTATTGAACACGTCTTGTTACCTCCGGGAAGCTCGGGACATTGCGAGTAGCCAACATTTGCGAAGCTGAGCATCTCGGGGAGTAATTTATGGTGGATGATATATATATATATATATATATATATTAAGTGTTGAATTATTTATAGCCAGTGTAATAATCTCATATATATTCCTCCAAAAATATACTGCGTATCAACAGAAAAAATTTAAGCCTAAAACATTTCAAAACTAAACAGGGAAGAATTTTGCAAACAAGATTTTTCATTTCATCGCAAATGGAAAATTTGTGTAACAGGGATCGCGTTTTTTGTGCAGTCATTGTCCCCTTTTGTAGCAGGGCTTGGGGGCTGGTAGGTAAGTGAGATATAGTGAAGAAGAGGTTTATAGAAGACAAAAAAATGAGAGGTAATGTATAAATTAATGGGTGGATAGATATATTGATAAATAGATAGACAAAGCGAAATCCGGCAATAAGCTTAATTCTTAGGCAATAAGCTGAAAGCTAAGAATACATATAATCACAAGTATAATGCCTATTTATATATCTGTAATAATAATAATAAATATAACGTAACCTAACATAACCTAAACAATGAAAGTGACCATTGTAACTGGTGCTATATGCATTCCTAACTTTCAGCTAATTGCCTAGGCATTATCCTAATGCCTGATTCCGCTTATTGCCGCTGACATAGTTAATCAGAATAATGGAAACACTCGAATTTTTAGTGCTGTAATTTCGAATATCATTACTTGGTATTGCTTTATTAAATTTGTATTTGATTCATCTTACGCTGAATACATCTCCTATTTTACTGTTCCTCTTCTCGCAGAATAAATAATAACACTTAGAAAAGATTTCATTGACTGTGAAATGGGTATGATAGTCGAGCCCGATTGGCTGCTGCCTCATCGACGAGAGTTATCAAGATTGCCAATGTTTTATGAAGAACAGTGTCCAAAATTATGACTTCATGGAAAGTAATTAAAAACAATTTAAAATAATCACAATAGTGATCGTTCTGTTCAATCCTAACTTTAATAAAGCTTTCGCAATGGTTGGCGTTATTGGGGTGTTTCACTAGCTAGTTACTCTGCCGTGGTATCCTACTTGTTCAGCTCTCTTCTTGTTGTTTTGATTAATGTTTTGATGCAGTTGTCTTTGGTACACGCTTCACAGTTCGTGATACAAGGCTATTCTGTCACGTTCTGTCAGTGTTAGTTTTGGGTTCAACACTGTGCTTATTTGATACAGTATTCTTATTTCTGTATTTATTTTCATTGCCATCCACAGAGTCATAACCTCAAAGACTGTTCCTCAAGAAATATGTGAAAACTTGGCAACATAGCTCAAGTCGGTGTACATTTTGTATTCTATAAAACGTTCCGACAAGACATGTTTAAAACTATGTTACAAACATTTATGTTAAAAATATTTCTAAACATTTCGAACGTGAACATGTTTTCATGCAAATTTAACAGTAAATAATTAGAACAGTTTTTACAGATTACAAGCAACGAAAAATGATTTAAAATTTGCCACAAATAAAATAAAAATATATTAACATCACTGATGACTCCGATCTTAAACATTTTAATATGCGGAGACTTTAACTTTCCTTTTATTCCATATCAAAGGAGTAACGATATGGTTTATATAAATGATTTTCATGGTAAGTGCATCAAAGGAAGACTGAATTCAAGAACAGTTGATAGTGGAGTTTATGAAGAAATACATCCTTGCTCAAGACATTACAAAGACGACACTAAAGGAGAATTTACTTAATATGATTATGATGAACAGAAGCGACATGATAATTAATCGATCCATGGACTATCCCAAACCAGTCTGAGAAATGGAGAAACGGGCAGTGATGAGCCCGCTGCAAGTAATGTATTTTGCTTCATCCAATGCTGCAATGTAGTATAATAAACGGAACTTAATATGATTATTTTTAATATAATTTGTTAATTTGATCATTAATTTAAATGTTAGAAAATGAATACTGTGTATAACGGTTATTTATTTCGAAGAAAACTCTGTTTAGGTTTAAAAAGAGACTTTAGAGAGAAGAATTGAGTGTTTCAAAAAGCAATCAATCATATAGAAACTTAAAATTATTGCCTTCTTTTAACCAATTACAAAACGTCTGTACAAGGGTCTAATGAGAACGCCTATAGAGGAGTCCCAGCATTTTAAAATCAGATTCCCTTCCGTCGTTATAGGAGTAAGATGTAATAAATTGGAGTGAAAAATTATAAAAAGTGTAAAGGCCGGATAACGGAATTACTATCATGTAAGTCCCTCTCCCTCATATAGTTAAATTAACAATTAATGAAAAGCCCCAACCGTTAAAACTAAAATTAAAACCTTAAAGCAATAAACGTTTAGGCACACGCAGTCTTATTTTTCTTCGGCCCCGCCGTTTTCAGTAAGAAATGGCGATTGTTTCGTATAAAAAATACTGTAATAGTAGAACATTAGATTATTAACGTATGAAAATGAAATTATTACAGTACGAAATTAAAATATAAAATGTAATATGATTAGTTTAAATAAAGCAAATTTATTACTGTATTCATGAAAGCAAATGCTAAGGTTTTTGGGCAAAATATGTAACTGCAAGGTTGGTTGTAAACAGGAGAAAGAATTACCCTATCCTGGATGAACTCAATTTCTACTTATCTGAGTCTATGCCATGCAAAAGAACTCTTACGTGCCAACGCTTAGACTCCATCCAAAGACGCTCACTCTCGATCCAGGCAAGGCGCACAATTGATGAAAGCGCTCCACACCACTCGTGGGAGAGTTTGTTTTAGCAATGGAACTCGTACCAACTTTCAACAAATAAAGGCGGTTATACCTTAAATATGGGGTGACACTGCTGAACGGGAAGGTATTATTATTATTATTATATTATTATTAGTAGTAGTAGTAGTAGTAGTAGTAGTAGTAGTAGTGTTGTCACAAGGCCTATGGGGAGAAGTTCCTGAATTTAAATATGTAACTCAGCATAGGAAGTAAAGAAATATTGTGAAGGTTCTCTCTCTTCTTGTGTTAAAACTAAATTATGTTAAAACTTAGGTCGCTTGCCTCCCTTAATTAAGCTTTTAAAATGAATTAAATACAGTATTGTTGAAGGGAAAATAGGGCACTTTGCTTTCCTGTGGTGCGTCCGCCATCGATCGTTGTCCCTTAACTGAGCCTGTCACCCACCATAAAATAAAGATTTGAGTAAACAGAATTTATACTTATTACAGTTAAAACAGAATACCATATAAGAGGCAGTAAAGCAACAGATAAGCGTAAATAAGGAATAAATAATGAAGAATAATGCTAAATAATATAAAATATTAAAAAATATTTCCATCACGAGTGTGCTTCTTTTATAGGAAACTTATTATTCTCGGCTGGTGGCGTTACTATCCGTCTCAGTGCCCTCAGATGGACGGAGAACGTTAAACGGAACAACCAACCGACATAATAATTAATGTAGATGTTAACCAAATATAAATTTCTGACCACAACTTATTGAAAGCACAAAAGAAAGGACACGGGAAAGCATATTCAAACGATTCAATCTGAATTCAAACAGAACTAATTGGGAGCTCATAACTGCAAAAATAAAAGAAATTAACTTGAGGATAAAACTTCAGAAAAATGCCTCTTGATAAAAGAAGGGGAAATAGAGCCAGCAGTATTAGAATACCTACCAAAAAAAGACCCGAGAAAACAAAAAGTAAAATCAAAATAAAGATTAGAACCTTTTCTCCGCCAACGAAAACAGATTGTTATTCGTATATCCAAATGTCGAATAAGTAAAATGAAAAAAGTGGAAGAGAAATTGAATGAAATAAAGACGAATCTGAGACAAACATTTCTTCTGAAATCTCTTGATGAAATGCATTTTTCGAAAGAAGTGCGCAAGGACTTCAAGAACGCTTCAATAAAGACTGATTGAAATGAAAACGCGATCCAAGACATTGATTTCCCAGTACGAGACATAATTAATGAACTATACCTGAATCACGAAATAATTTAACCCCAGCGATTGATACATGGAGTGCAAAGTTCCTAAAGCAACGCAAAGAAAGTATGGCGTACTGTAGATGACAAGAACAAGGTGATTCAGCACTCGTTAAAAAGGAAAACACTGCTCCCATTTACAAAGTGTAAAAACGAATCCACTAATATTGAGGTTGTTTAACCTCCTTCGTAAAGGCAAAGGTCATGTGACAGATGGGACGGGACATACATCTTTACGCGGCATTCGAACCACGGGATGTCACATTATGTGGACGCAGAGGAAAGTTACCCATTCAACTATATCCAGACCCAATGTTACTTAACTTCGCTGAATTCACGGAAAGTAATGTTGTGACGTGGCCACGATGTTGCTCTCTCTCTCTCTCTCTCTCTCTCTCTCTCTCTCTCTCTCTCTCTGTTCGTACGGTGGCAAAATTATGCCGGTATTATTTTGAACCTAATTGTGAAGGTTAGCAATTTTGAGCAAATTTTAAATGAACGAAAAGTTTTCTAAAATAAGTTCAAACAAGTCAAAACAAGTTTCCTCTATAACGCTCCAAACTCGTTCATCTTTTGTACTACTTTATAATACCTAATTCAGTTTAGAAAATTAAACCCCATTGGCTTAAAATTAAAATTAATAAATTATTAATTCAAACATTCTTTTTTGAAGTTAGCCAGAAGTGTTGTTTTTTTCCTTTATGTTAAAAACTCCTAATATTTCAAACAAACAAACAAACAAACACAAACCTTTACTCAGAAAAGAATACAAATGACAGAGTTTAAAAATATTTTTTAGTACTTTTCTATGCAAGTTAAATATTTGATATGGCATTAATATATTAACAGTATTCTAATCTGAATACGTCGTTGGGAGCGTGGAAGCTTTTTAGACAAAATTCACTTTATTTATTACATGAGAGAAGTGAAAATAATAATAATAATAATAATAATAATAATAATAATAATAATAATAATAATATAAAAAATTTATAAAAGTAGTGTTTGATTATTTTTAAATAAAATGATCAATTGTATATTTAGTAGAAGGTAAATGATGATTGATGAAAAAATATTAAAATAAATTATAAAATTAAAAGTGTTTAATGAAATTTTAGATAATTAATTATAAAATAGGTACTTATAATTATAAAAGGTAATTATAAAATTATTATTATTATTATTATTATTAATATTATTATTATTATTATTATTATTATTATTCACTTTGATAAAACTCACTTCTCCCACTAATTCTCATTCTTAAAACCATGAAACTGTACCAAGAAGCGAAGCCATATCCACCCCATTCCCCCGATACCTTCAACAAAGGGAATCTGACTGCTGACCACAGAAGGGTCAAATGGAGTCCAAGGACTGAACACAAATTGAATGATAATAGTACTTAATAGATGGCTAGAAGAATGGCGGATGAAAAGATTTTACTGCATCCGCTGCCGGATGCTGCCCTACCCATCTTCCTGAACGCTTTCTACTGTCTCCATTTGAATTGCAGTGTGCGTGTGTTTGTGTGTGTGTGTGTGTAACTGGGCATAAGTGAGGTCGAGCGTGTGATAATTCACAGATGTAGTGAGTTAATTTGTTTTTTTTTTGGTTTGATAACACTTTTACTACCTGAGAACATTAAAAAAATTATGTAAAATTCTTGAAACATTTTTACTGTAGGGTCAAAGATGTGTTGGTCGTGATCGGGTTAGGTTACACTAGGTTAGGTTAAATTAGGCTTGGTTAATAAGATTTTTAGATATACTCGTATGAATTTTTAAAAAATCGGTACCTCGATTACGCGGAGAATGACATACACACACATACACACGTGTATGTGTGTGTGTGTATGTGTGTGTGTGTGTGTGTGTGTGTGTGGCGCGAGTTGGGAATTACCCTATCCTGGATGAACTCAATTTCTGCTTATCTGAGTCTATGCCATGCAAAAGAACTCTTACGTGCCAACGCTTAGACTCCATCCAAAGACGCTCACTCTCGATCCAGGCAAGGCGCACAATTGATAAAAGCGCTTCACACCACTAGTGGGAGAGTTTGTTTTAGCAATAGAACTCGTAACAACTTTTAACAAATAAAGGCGGTTATACCTTAAATATGGGATGACACTGCTCAACGGGAAGGTATTATTACTATTATTATTATTATTAGTAGTAGTAGTAGTAGCAAAGGTAGTAGTAGTAGTAGTAATAGTAGTAGTAGTAGTAGTGTCATTATCATTAACATCATTATTATTATATAGAAATTCAATTTTTGTGGTACCACAATTACATGATTACGAAAGAAGAAGTCCTCCGAAATGTCCTTATAATATCCTACATTCGTAGATGAACTTAAGGATATAAACATAGCTTTAGATCAGATCCAAATTATTTCTTAGTCTATCAGTGCAAATTCGTCATTTTAAATTAGAGGATTTTGACAGGTTTTAGCTTCGTTTCCTTTGTCTACCTGAGAATGAAAACGCGTTGCGGGGATTATCATGGCCGGCGAAGTGTTAGGCTCTACACGCGAAGAGGTTATTAAGGTGATAAATCTGTCTGTGTACACGGAGCGGCAGACGCTCTTAATACAGGAATTGCATTCAACTGGGTTGAGTTAGCCTGACTCAGATGTCTGCTTGAGTTATAGTGTAAATAGACGATATAAGAGCAAAGGAATTACGAGAGAGAGAGAGAGAGAGAGAGAGAGAGAGAGAGAGAGAGAGAGAGAGAAAGTATACGCAGTCATAAGGTGCAACACAGTATTTATTGATATTAATCTAAAATATATTAGATGTATACAAATTCTACTATAGAAAAGTACTGACATAAAAAAGAAAAACCGCCAATCTAAAATTGATAATAAATGGCAGGTAAGTCACTTTTACCATCCGAACGGCAAATTATATAATTTATCGAAACACAGATCGAAACATCGAAAAATATTTGTCTCCTGTCGAAACGGTATCGGAAAGCAATCGAAGAGAATCCTTTTATTAGAACGACGGTCTGACATTTTTGCGGTTATGACCGATAAAAATGTCTCGGAATAAAATGTCCGAAAGGAATTCAGCTTTCTAACTGCTTATTTTTTGCAACACACACACACACACACACATAAACACACACACACACACACACACACATACGCACTCACACACACACACACACACACATAACACACACACACACACACAACACACACATACGCACTCACACACACACACACACATAGATATATGTACTGTGCTATGTTTTTGAATTGGAACTATTCTGGAATAATATTTGATAATGAACTTAACAATACTAAAAACTTAAGTTACAAAAGGAACATCAGAAATAATGGCGAAGTTTAAAGATAATATTTAATATGAATTCTTTAAATAGCAGAAATATCTTCAACGCATTCCATCTTAATTAAAAATACTTATTAAAAATTCGAGTCACTCCGAGAAATTTGTTTGTCTTTCTTTCAATTTATGCAGACTCTGTTTAACCTCAAGTAAATGAGATACTTCATTCAAAAATATAAACAAATAATGAGAAATTTGAAGTAAGAAAATTAATCAAATGATGAAAACAATGAAGGGTCTGAATGCGTTCAAATAAGCGTTTTTTAGAGTAAGCGGAATGCGTGGAAAGTTTGCACGCAACTGTATATTTACTTTCACTGACGATAAACGGATATTAAAACGTTGTTGGCGGCTACATCTTGTCTGGCATGACACTTCTCTCTCGAGTGAGAGTTGTTTGGATGAATGAGAAGAATCGTTCGTGCAAAACAGATTGACTCAACGTAATGAGTCAAAAAGTGAATGGATGAAAGAGCAAAGAACAAACAGTTTGTTGACGTGGTGGTATATACGAACAAATGAAAGAGAATGCGTAGTAATATTTACAAGGAGGTTGAAAGATGATGACTGTGTGGAAGATAGACGTGCTTCATGCCTGGAAAACTGTAAAGGTTTTTAACAAGTGTAACGCTATTATGCAGTGAATAAGGAGGAAGGTACACAGTAAAAAATGGTTTTGTTCATTTAATGTTAAAAATATGTGGAAAATGTTTAGGTTGGAGAATGTTTGTGTATTTACATGTCTATATTTCTAAACGTGTTTCTTTAAGACACGTTACTTTGTTATTTTCTAACAAATGTTCACGATCGGCTTGCGACGGATATTTCTGCAGCATCTCTCTTCATTTGGAAGGATTTAAAAAGCGCCGGGCTGTCTGAAGGTCGTAAGTTCCACTGTCGATTCAGACCTCAGATTTCATTGATTAAGGTGGTTCCCTTCGTCTTCCTTTGTGAAGTGGTGGTTGGTCAGCTAGTTGAATAGTTTTGTCCGTCTGACAACAAAGCTATTTTCCTTCAGGGTTGCTGAATATATATATATATATATATATATATATATATATATAATATAATTCTAAATGCTGAAGGCCCGCTAATGAAAATAAAATATAAAGTAAAATATACGAAGCATTTGCAGTGTCATGACCGTTTCTTCAGGTACACTGAATTGTGGTTTATTTCCACTGTTCCCTTTACCTTTTCAACTGCTTTTAGTCGACCTAAAGAAGGGGTCAAGACACCGCGAAACGCTTTGTCCCGTTTTATATATATATATATATATATATATTAGTTTCATTAAGGTGGACCTTTAACGTTTATATATATATTAATCTTTCTTTGCAACCCATGCGTGTTCAACTGTTCATGCCGTGTTCTGCTTACAGTGCGGGATTGCTGAACGAAATTCCACGATTTTGATGTACATCTTCATTCGTTTCTGGTGATGGCTTGAAGCGGTTCGTTAAGGACACCCTTTGAATAATACAGTACGCCTTTTCAGTTTTTATTCGAGGACACTCTTATCTACCATTAGAGGTCAGCCTACAATTTTCTTTGAATCGCTCCAGGGTTCTTTAAACTGCACCTTTTGATATATTAAGACATGTTGTAATTTTCATATATTTAATCTTCTGCTTATGAAGAGTAAATATTTGTGTTCTAAACTTAGTGGTTAATTCAGTGTTCCTTTGGTGATGTAGTGGTCCATCATTTTCTTACAGTATCTGGAACATAAAATGGCACATAAATAAAATATGCAGACTTAAATGATTCTAGACAATAGCCATGGAAAATGTTACATCACAGTTAGTGAAAGTATGTAGGGAGGTTCCAACAACACTCTGATGGTTAGATCTAAAATGTTATAAAGCCCAAGAGGTGGTCCATCCTAATATGAGAATGTTTACAGTCATGCATAGATATTTTGGAGATCAGATGGTGTTTATGCAAATGTTGAGACCACTGCATTTTAAAACATCCTATATACTAGGCCAAATAGGCCATTCTTTCCAAGTTCCCGGTTTATGAACGAAAATTTAGGAGAACCCAAATTGTTTGTGTGTGTGTGTGTGTGTATATATATATATATATACTCTGTGTATATACGTACTGTATATATTAAAAGTATGCAAGAACGAAGCCTTTAAATTTATTTCCCATTTATAACTGCATAATAAGTGACTACTGAATAATTATAGACTTAGTTCGAAGTTTAGTATTCCACAGGCGGATGGACTTACATTCACTCATGAAAGGCGTGCAACCACAGTCGCACACGTGTGCAAAAGATGCGCACACCAACAAAGAAGCCGATTCCTTTCATATACAACAACAACGTTTATCTAACCGAAGTCTGTATATTTGGATGCATATAAAAATGCTAAAATATTAAGTTGTCTATTTTTAGTTGGAAGCGGTGAATCCATCTTCATTGTTAGGAGATTATATAAAAATGAATAATATTAATTACGAAATAATTATAAAAATGAGAAAGAATTGTGTGAAATTATGTTTTAAATTATAACCTAAAAATACATAATTTTAATTCAATTTGGAAGTAACATTAAGTTAATATTATTATTTTCTAACTTTCGTAAATGGAAAAGGAAAATATTTTTTGTTTAGTCGGTAATTATGGTGTAAATTGGTTAGTCCTTCTTCTTGTTTGAATGAATGCCTTCGTGGTTGAAGGTTGCATGGTACTTTTTCCTGCTAATCAAAAGGGTGGTACTTTGAGTACTTGGAGTGGGTAATTTTAGTAATGGAGGAGAGACTAAAAAGTAGTTACCGTAATTTTCACTATAACCTTATGCACGTTTTAGATGCTGTCCTGAAAGAGGAATGGTTCAGCCAGAAATTTAAATAAAGGAGTCTATATGGAACCATTTTGAAATCCAAGACCGGGTACGTCATTACCAGTAATTAATTGTTCTTCAACGTTTCAAGAGTACAATATCTACAGTATATTAAAACTTCCGAAGTGTATATATATATATATTATATATAGTTGACAAAAGTAAATAGACACCTTTGTTTTTTCCACAGCTTTTAATTTACTAATAAATGTCAGTAAATAATAACAAATTTACTGAACCAGTATATTTAGAATGGTGTTGTTTTCCCCTTCAAATTACTAAAACTGACACACGTTCTAGCATTCCATTGGCGAATTTTGCCATTTCTCTTGAGGGTTATCATCGTGGTGTCTACTTACGTTTTTCAACCCTCTGTGTATGTATATATATATATATATATATATATATATATGTGTGTGTGTGTGTGTGTGTGAGTGTTTTGTCGGGAAATGACAAAAATTGATTCTGCCTATTAATTATCATATTGAAACTTGTGGATTCACTAAAGACAAACCAACACTTGATCACTACCTATACAGTATAATACTTTATACAGGGTGATTCAAAAGTTCTGCCTCAAAGGTATTTGTAGTAAAGTTGAGGCAGGACTTTTCAATCACCCTGTACAAGTGCAATGTCAATATACATTTTAATTTTCTCTTTATGTAAGACATTTTTCTTAGTTATTAAATAACCGAGTATGCATGAGGAGAATCTGGGTACGTTGCGACTGGAATATTATAAAAATGTACCACAGTGCTGGCATACCAACATACCTCACCACGGTTTGGGCTATGTAAGGACCAAACTATTTATATTGAAATTGCTTGGAATACTGACATATCCCTTCATTCACATGAGATGTAATTACATACAATTTTTATTCATGGTCATTAAAAATATAACCTTTCTGGAATTTGATCCGCACATCTGATGTTACTTTAAACATCATTATCAAATGGGATCAACATCTTATGATGTATATCAGTATGGCGGTCAATTTGATACATTTTCTTTTAATCAATATAATAAACCCACGAAGAAGGGCTCTTTATTCTTTGCCTTCTGATTCATCTTAATCAAACTAATTAAAGTATTCATGAATTATAATAATTGGCTTCGTTTGGCGATGTTGGATGAAGGTAATTCTCCAATATTATTTTATCCTATTATTAACGGCTGATTGAAAGGGGGAAATCTGATATATGAAGGGGAGGAATATCTAAATCTATACCTGTCTGTTAACTCTCTCTCTCTCTCTCTCTCTCTCTCATACTGTATACATAAGCAAGATTTTACATATAGCTATAGAGCTATTTGAAATCAAAGATTATTCGAAAAAGTTTATCTGCAACAGCTCGCCCATCAGAAATCAGTTCTTATACAAACAAGTAATGTTTTACTCACTGAAAAAGTGACACGCACGACATTCACACCGCGTAATGCCGAGGCGAAAAAGTTTGGACTTTAGCGGTCCTTCATTAATGTTAACATATTCAAGGAGTATACATTTAAACCAAACTTATTCAAGGAACTGAGAACAGAATGACCATGTACCGTAAGCGATCGCGGTGCCCGTATAGTTCAGTGGGTAACACCTTTTCCTTACAAGCGAAGTGAGGACACTGGGATTCGAACCCCCGACCTCAGTACAGGGACGTAACTGGAGTAAAAAAGTTTAGGGGGGGGACGAACACAATCCTATTGCTAGAAGCACTCATTATCTATGGGAGTAATTATAAAAGTTGGGGAGGGGGGAACAACTTTTATAATTACTCCCATAGATAATGAGTGCTTCTAACAATAGGATTGTGTTCGTCCCGCTTCCCCATCCCCCGAACTTTTTTACTCCAGTTACGCCCCTGCCTCAGTATTATACTAATAATATAATAATATAACTCCTGTATTAATATAATACAAGAGTTAGAGTGATGGTCCACATTAGTTGGTCTGAACGCTGTACCAATTTCTGGAGCTCCTGATTGATTATGTATTATAAGCGATTTTTCTTTTCAAACTTTATCTCTTGTGATAAAAAATTAATTACACTCGTAAATACTTTAATAAAATACTGATTACATATTTTTAGTGGAAATATTCAATCCTTGAAAATCCTATGAATATAGAATTCATTTTCTGCTATAGCTTAAAAACTAAATTAGTGAAAATGAAAAATTTTCGCGTTGACTGACGGCGGTACTTACAAATGGTGAGTTTTACATTATATACATGAAGAAATATACATAAATATTTAAGAATATCGATGAAACAATAAGAATAAATGAAGAAAAATGTCTGATGAAAGCTAACAAAATCAGTGTTAAGGTTATCGGTTGCTAATAAAAAAATTAATGAAGAGATGTAAGAAGATCAGGTACAAAAGGGTTGAAAAGTAAAAAAATAAAGAAACGGAAGGGCAGAAAGACAGATGCCCAGATTCAGTTAGGCTTCAACAGCTTGGTTATAAGAGCTTCTTTTTTTTCAGGTTTGGGGATCCGACCCGGAGATCTGCTAGTCACAGAAGGAGGTTAGCTGATACTCTAAATCCAAGTCGCCATCGATTTCTTTCCGTGAAGATAATATGCGATAGACCACCTCAAGCCGCACCATGTGCATGGCACGAGAAGAAAGAGGCGGTCTTAGTTTGTGATCAGCACATTATGTCTACGAGGGTAACTACAGGTTGGCATTATGTAATACAGCCTTCTGTACATTATATTGGATGACAATTTCCTGTTGAAGCTAAAAGGTGCTTTCTGACACCAAATTGTCGATTCCAGTCTGATAACGGAATCACTATCTGTGCAGTTTCTCATATATAGTCAACGAAGCTGGTGCTATTACATGGGTATTGTCATAAAAAAGTGTATATGTAGAAGCATACAGTCGTGTCCTTTTACAACACTGTATGTATGTGATTCTTATTGGTGTGAAGCATTCTAATATTTAATGGCCGTAAATTCTTAGTTATTTCATGTATTTAAATCTAAAAAAGATATTTTATTTTCCTGGAAACGATATTTATAAATTCTTTAATGCATGCAGTCGACTCCGCTTCGCTCAAGCATATTTTTAGCGTACGCGATCCTTTGCGCATAATTTTATATTTGCGCCTCATCGTAGCCTCTTCATTTATTCGACAAACAGCGTGAAACGACGCTCAACTCAAATGAAATTATGTGACGCATTTCGGCAGTTGCGGAGTCAGGATTTGTTGCCATTCAGTGTCTCGATGTACATTTACGTTTCAATGAGGGTTTAATGTTTTCTTATACAGTATATATTATTAATGTTTACATGCAAAAAAAGATAATAATAACATAAACCATGAGTTTTATGAGTCAATACCCAATATATTTTTTTCACCTGGCGCAACCACTAATATATTTCCCACAAGAAACAACTTTTTCAGTTTGTGCATTATGTTCCTGGCGCAGGGTATAACAAAGCATCCGCGTATACAAAGCGGGGTCGACTGGATGTTCGATCCTCCCTAATTTTCAAGTTCCCGACTTGGGATTCATTAATTTGGTGGAGCATTTTCAAATGTATGGAGTATTGCGCAAAGAATTATATAAAACATTTTTGTTTTTAGACAATTCCTAGAAAAATCAATGCAGGTTTTTTTTTAACGTCCAGTTCTAAAAACATTGTGCAGTTCTGTAGGCAAATGTTGTACAGTTCATAGGCGTATTTTGTACGCTTTACTAAATAACAAATAGAGCAGTTATCATAAATTAAAGTTAAATCATCTCTTTCCAGTTCAGATGTAGAATATTATTCCAGCAATAACGTATTATATAGTCGCCGTCGTGCATATGAAAAGAATCTCAGACATATTGTTACCTACTGTAAAGTTTAATTTAAGGTATGTTACCCCATAAAGTACTTGGAAACTAAAGAATAAACGTTTAAAATTTATGTTTACAATTTTTTTTATTGTAAACACATGTATATGTTTGTGAGTAAGATTGAGAAGTAAATAGCATTGATGAATGAGTAGGAAGGGTACTAGATAGTACACGATAAGTTATTTTTCATCTATCTGTGGCCTAGAAAATGTGCAGTTCTAGAAATTCCTTAAAAAAACCTGAATCAATGCTTATGAACCCTCTCAGGTAATCATGATCAGACACACACTTCCCAAATGTTTAAAGCTAAATAGTCTTTTATAAAACTATTGATCAATAACTCAGTGAATACCTCATATATCCATACATCAATCATCCTGCATTGTGTATAGGTCAAAATCATGACAAGAATTTCACTGATTTTATATACAAACCAAATTACACACTGGAGGTTGAAGGAAATATCTTTTTCAAAAGAACAGATGTACTCGAAAAAGTCAAGAATTTTACTTATAAGTCTATTTTGTAGTTACTTATAAAATGCTTCAGTCCTGTTGAAGTATATGCTGTTGTAGTATGTATATATATATATATATATATATATATTGTTCATATGAGAATATAAGGAAATTGATTACTTAATCAAAGGCTAATCTGGCCTATAAATACATTGTTCATGAAAACAAAGTGACGGAGCCAAAATGCCGGCTGTCTTTTTCGTTTCTGAAAGGACGTTTTATAAATTCTTAAATACATGAAATTAAAAACACATGCATGTTAAATACTCATGTAATTTAGGGAAAAAGACATGAATTCAATTGCCTATTTAATTCTATACAATTTCAAATAACAGTTATGAAGAGGCAAGCTACACAAAATTAAATTAGGGAAAGAAATAAAAAATTCATTTGTGAAAAGCATGTGGATTCTCGCGCTTAGAATACGCAATAAAAGTGAACGTTCATTTATGTAAGGGAAACTGCATTCAGGGTTAAGTTGTTACAATTGCATCTTCTTTTCTAAAGATTGATAATTCTTAAAAATAGGGTGAATCAATTTAAGATACTCTCATTTGGGTAAGTAAATCTTACGCTTGGCAGCCTCGCGCGGCAACAGGGGGTCATAGGCCGAAAAAAGAAGTTATCGTATATAAAATCAAATCGTATTAAAGCAGTACACGAGAAAGGAATTTATCTCAAATTACTCTTTACCTATTGCTGAATAACGTAGCATAAAATTATGTTAGTTAAAAGCTGGGATTAATGTCCTTATTAAAATATAAAACGCGAAGCAAAAGCCACGAAATAAAAAAAACGGAGAAAGGCAGTGCCTCTCTGAACGTGAAACTATGAAGTCAGGAAAGACTCAGAGATTGAAAATTTGTAGTAAAAGTCACAAATTAGTTCACCCTAAAATTTAACATAGAGAAAATTAAAATTTAACATAGAGAAAATGTGTGGTTCACAAAAGTGAATAAGCTCAACTAAGTCTTTCCCTATAAGAGTATAGAAAACGGACTTAATTTGAATAACTCAAAGCGAAATGTCTCCCCTTAAAGTTCATTTTAGAAAACGCGAAAGAATCCAATTTAAAAACCTTGTTCCTTACGCGGCAAATATATATATAGTAATAAGAATGAGAAGGTGGATAACAAATGTAATTACAAGAAATTAAGCCCATCCAAAAGGGAGTTTACGGCTGTAAGATAAGTAGCTGAAAATTTGTAATTATTAAAATTATACATTCATCTTTTATTCTATTATCTTATACATTATACCATTTCATTTAATTGTCTTATATTAATTGTCAAGCTAAGAATTCTTAAGGTAAAGGTCAGTTGTCTCAAATGGCTTTTCTTTAAAGAAGTAATTGATGTCAAAGTTTCATTTTTCATTGTAATTGATTTAATGCTAAAATTGTTGACAAATATATATTATTTTTGTAAAAAGCTTTTAAATTATTCCCCTACATGGATTGATAGAGAAATAAGACTATATAACAAGTTATATATGCTATATAACCTTGGGTAAAATTTATATAATGTGGTTTAAAGGAAAATAGGCTTAAAATAAAAATATAAATTATACAGTAAATGTAAACTATAAAACCACGTAATATAACAATATATATATATATATATATATATATATATATTACCGGCAAACTCCGACGAGACGGTAAACCGCAGATTGCCTAGGCATTCCGCGGATTCCCCGTCGATATTTGGCAAAGACCGAAATATTCTTTTATTTCGTACTTTGTCTAAATCTTAACAGGCAATCTGAGGAATGTCTGCATAGGATTAGTCAAGGTCCAAAGTAAAGTGTTATTTCGGACTTTGCCTGGCATTCAGGCAGTCTGCGAAGTGCCTAATAAATAGGTTTCATCGGAATAACGCACACCATCTCCAAAAACATTTTATTTTTCTATAACTTCTTGGATTTATAGGTTTCAGCCCGGTTAGGGCATACAGTTGACAGAACCGGGCCTTCATTGGCGGACATCGGAATAACATTGAAGGCCCGGTTAGGTCAACTGTATGCCCGTTTTTTTTTTTAAATGGTGTGCGTTAGTTCGTTGATCATCCTCAGATTGCTGTTAAGATTTAGACAAAGTACAAAATAAAAGAATATTTCGGTCTTTGCCAAATATCGACAGGGAATCCGCGCAATGCCTGGGCAATCTTCGGTTTACCGTCTCGTCGGAGTTTGTCGGTAATATATATATATATATATATACACACACCGTATATACTCGTGTATAGGTCGAGTTTTTAAGACTGAATTCTTAGGCAAAAATTAGGGGGTCGACCTATATAAGGGTAACATTTTCGTGGGGTTGAAATCCGTGCACGATGGGGAGGGCTAGGAGCTACTGTTAGCTTCAGACATGAAAAATATTTACCATTTAGTATCAGTAAACAATGAAAACAAAATATGTACCAATTATTAAAATTGCCATATAAAACATATAAAACATGATATAAAACATAAAATGAATACATTTTTAAAAGTTTTTTATAGAAAGATACATCAATTTTTGTTGATTAAATTGCAGTTTTTGGAAATGAGTTTTATATGCCATAAAATATGGTGCTTTATTACCCTAATTTGTTGTTCCACTACCCTCAACAACTGGGGTCGACCTATATACGAGGCATATGATAAATTAATGATTTCTTGGTCAAAAATCAAGGGTCGACCTATACACGAGATCGACCTATACTCGGGTATATACGGTATAAATACACACTGTATATACAGTATATAGTGAGGAATAAGAGGACGAGGAGATGGTACATGTTTATTTACTGATGTTTCGAAATTTTAATTTCCATCACCTGTGTTAAAATTTAAAACCAAGTGTAAAAAGTGATAAATATGAACATAAAAAATGTATACAATATATTTATATAAACGTATGATTAAATATAAATATATTTTGTATAAATTTGTTCTATTCATCATATTTAGTCACTTTTTAAACTCGATTTTAAGTTTTTAGCACTGATGATAAAAAATGAAATTTCCGAAACGTCTGTAAATAAATAATGTACCATCTCCTCTCCCTCACTAACTGACGGTTCCCCAAAACAAACCCTTCAATGAAGTATATACAGTATATACAGTATATATATTATATATATATATATATATATTATATTATATAACACTCATTATCATAATTAACATTTAACATAATGAAGTGTATATGTTAAAATAAAGTAAGGTTTTTCTTAAAGACTACTACAGGTGATTTTAATGCAGGTAACTTTTCTCTTTTTAAGATATTTTCTTATTAATGTGGACTGGTTCCTTTACACTCAAAAATTCGGTCTTGAAATTTCACTTAAATATTTTGAGTCAATGAACTTTTCCCAACTTTGGGTTGAAATGATAAAAAATACTTTCGAGTCACAGTTAAATGGTATTTATCGATTTGACTATCTGTAATGTTATGTAACACTTTCAGGACGACTGGTACAAATTAGTAGCGTTTCAAATACAGGCATTCGTAACAACTTTCAAAAAATTCCGGCCGTAAATAGTTAACAATTCCTTTATTATGTAGACAGATTAAAAAAATTTCAGGCATATTTGAGCATATCGTCTAAAATATAATATTATAAATTATTTATTCTATAATAAAACTGAATTTAAATGCAAAAAACTTCACTTTTTTCTACGTGAAGGTCAAAATATGAAAATAAAAACCCACTCAAATTCGTTTTTCTGTATCCACCCGAGGAGGATGCCAGTGGGCATCGAAACTGTTGTGGAAATAAACTCTGTCTATTAGAGTGGGTTTTTATTTTCAAAACTGAATTTATAGTTGAACAAATGTTGAGTTTCTGTTGACTATTTCGAGTCACTGAACTTTTTTGATTAACATGTTAAATCGTATTTCTTAGTTGAACCTTGGTTTTCAGAGTCAATTAACAGTTTATTTATTATGTATACAAACTTAAACATATTTCGTCACGTTTGGGCAAATCATTTGAAATATAATAATTTGACGAAATAATTTTTATTGTTTTATATATATGATGCACTATATCAGTGGTTCCCAACCTTTTCATCACAAAGGACCCCTTTTATTTTTATTTTTTTCCCATGGACCCCATGTTTTTGAAAGATTTCGTCTACCAAACAAACTGTTTTTATTAACTAATAGTTAACTCGTTTTCTCATTTTTCACTATCAAATAAAGGACATATAAGAGAGTATGCAATTAAAATACAGCCTATTAAATAAAGTATTAATAATTCCAGCCAAGAGCAAGGAAACTTTAAATTTTAGCCTAAGCGCCCTTATCGTGGGTAAATGTACGATTTCTATTGGAACCTCTCGAAATATTGAAAGCTCACGGACCCCCAGTACTACCTTCGCGGACCCCAGGTTGGGAACCACTGCACTATATAATAATAAAATTTTTGTATTACCCCAGTAATTTTTATTTTTTATCAATTTAACCAAAATATTTTCAAGTGTACGTACAAAAATATTCCACAAAGTTAAGTCTTCAAATTATTATAAATTTTACACCAATTTGAACTTATATACCGGTGTGTATATATATATATATATATATATATATATATATATATATATATATATATATATATATATATATATATATATATATATATAATTTAGGGTGATTCAAAAAAATAAAGTTTTTTTTTTTAATTGTTCAACCTGTATTTTTGTTCCCTTTGACAAAAAAGTAGTGTATGCCAAATTTGGTGAATTTTAAATAAAATTTACTATGTGCTACCAGGCGTCAAAGTTTCCCTCTTTTTCAATTTGTTTGTTTTTACAACTTATGATTTTATGTTTAATTGTTTATATTTCAGAATTTTTAATTAATGGTTTATATACTAGCTTGCTTTTAATTGTTGCTTGGAACTCGTAATTTTGATACCAATTAATCGATTATGGAAGCTAGGCCTAACTCACCATCACCCAGTTGCTCATTTGGGAGAAGTTCCACAAGAAAAGAAACTGAAGTATGGCTAATTGGGCAGCCCTCTGCAGTACTAAAAACATCCGTATTACCATCAGAGAAGGAAATGATGGCCCTCTTCATGCACTACAGAAATATTAAAAAGCAAGACATTAGAGAATCATGCTGCTTTACTGCAGATGATGTGCTAGCAGTTTGGAAAAAAGCAGGAATACCAGCAAAACAAAGAATACATGTAGTAGATAAAATTCAAGGAATACTGAAGGAATGACAGCTGCTTAAGAAAAACAAAGCAAACAAATTGAAAAGATCACAAAATTTAAATAATAAAGAAGAAAAATGGAAAGATAAACTGGAAAACTTATTTGACATTGCTCATGAGAATGCTATGCAGCTTATAAAAATAGAAGATGATAAGAAATTCTTGAAAATGCAACGTGAGAAAGGACGTCATGGAAAATGGTTACCATTGATAAGGCTGTTGCTAAAAAAGAGCAAAGAGCAGCAGAAAAGCAACAACGTTATGAAAAGAGGAAAGCAGAAGAAGAGATCAAAAGAAAGAAGAGTGAAGAGGCTGTCATACTCACCAGTACATCATCAGAATCAGAATCAGAGGAGAGTAAAAGTGATGAATCTGGTTTCTGTGCTGCACAACCTTCAACATGGAAAAGTAAGGTTGGCAAACGTAGAAAATTGTTTGATGATAAATTATTAGGAAGTCTTGATGTTGCAAAATTGAGTGACAGAAATGCGTCTCTTTTAATGCAAACAATCAGACATCGCTTGAATGGGACATCTGCGGACAAATAAAATGCATGTGTTTCAATACAACGGCAGCCAATACTGGTCCTAGAAATGGTGCAGCTATTCTTCTAGAACAAAAATTCGACAACGATTTATTGTGGCTGGCATGTCGACACCATATATTTGAAATTATGCTGGAAGCTGTTGTTTCAAAGTCTTTATCACCATCTTCTGGCCCAGATATAGTCCTTTTTAAGAAGTTCAGAGAAAATGGTCAAGCATTAATAAGGAGGACTACGAGACAGCATTATCAGATCCAGATATCTATGAAAATATTCATGACATCAAAGATGACATAATTATATTTGCAACAAATCAACTAGATACATTCCAACCAAGAGACGATTACCTAGAACTATTGCAGTTAACAATTATTTTTTTGGGAGGTGAACCAAAAGGTGGAATCAAATTTAAACATCCAGCGGGACTTCATCGGGCTAGGTGGATGGCCAAAATTACATATTCATTAAAAATTTTTATGTTCAAATCTCAGTTCAAATTCAGTAAAAGACAAAAAAGGACTAAAAGACATCTGTCTATTTGCTACTCGGTTATATGTAAAGGCATGGTTTACAGCTCCTGTGCCATCTTGCGCTCCTCGTCTTGCTCTGGAATTATTACAGAATCTTGTAGTCTACAAACAAATAAATGACACAATTGCATTTGTTGCTATTAAAAAACTGTTAGGTCACCTCTGGTACCTATCAGAAGAATTGGTAACCTTGGCCTTTTATGATGATGAAGTGCCTACTGAAACGAAAAACAAAATTGTAAAGGCCTTGCAAAATACAACAGAAACTCTTCCTGCAAAACGGGCTTTTCTAGATCCTGCACTTATTCCAACGAAGAAATAAGAAGATTTTGTCATCAAATACTCAAAGATTCTTTACAATAACAGAATTTAGTTCAAAATTTTTACTCAAAGATGCTAAAGAATGGCATAATGATGAAGAGTATAACTCCGCTAAGAAATCTATCAAACAGTGGAAAGTCGTGAATGATATAGCGGAAAGAGGAGTAAAATTAATGGATGAATATAATAAAATACTAACACATGACGAAGATCAAAAACAATTCTTGCTACAAGTAGTGAAAAACTACAGGGCTGTTTACCCTGATAGAAAGAAAGAAACATTGATGAAGTAAGGACAGCTAATGTCTCAAATATCATGCTAGTTTAATTATGCATGCTTGTGGTTATGGTAGGACCTACGGGGGAGCTTTCCACATTAAAAAAAAAGCAATGCGCCTTGTACTGTACCCCCTGGGTGGTGTGGAAAAATTTGACAATTTGAGTCGTTCTGTCAATTTTTAATTGCTGGTAGCAACCCCTAAAAATTAAAAATTTGATAAAATATTTTAGGGTAGTTGTTTTTATGCTGAAATGAACCATTTAAAGGGTTGAACACATTAAAATATAAAAAAAAATTTTTTACCCCCATATTTGAATCACCCTAATATATATATATATATATATATACACACTGTACAGTGTTTAGGTAAAGTATGTACAATTTGATAAAATCAGTGCTCTATTATGAAGTGGGATAAAGTAAAGGGTGTAAAATGAAAAGAGCATCATAATCTCCCTCGCTTTGCTTTACCTTTTCTAGACGAAATTACAAGCGACTGCAACTTCGATACAGACGCAGGCATTCAAATTAGGGTTCCAAAACACGCGCTTTGAAGGCCAGAAGTAATCAAGCCCTGTTTCACTCAATGAACAGATAATGACGCAAGGAAAAGCTTACAGCCAAATTAGTGTTGATTCTCTTTCATTATTTTGAGGCACTCTTTCATTTTGCTTGTTTGTTGCTGAGATCATTTTCGTGTCTGGACCTGGCACTTATTTCATACTGTTTAAAGTGTGTATATATATTTTAACATAAATTTTAGTGAGTGGGGAAATATATATATATATATATATATATATATATATATATACACTCCAGTAAACTTTTAGGACATGTTGTTTACACATTAAGCCATAGACAGAAAGTGAAAGCCTCACTGTTTCACAAAGCATCACTCCATGCGGATGACGCCGTTTCTCTATATGCGAAGTGAAGACGAAGTCGGAGCTTCGAATCCTGATCATGCTGGTAATAATAATAATAATAATAATACAGAAATTAGAGCAATCGGCCGCACTAGTTGGCCTGAGCGCTGTCCCAGTTTCTGTCCCTCATGAATGATTATGATTATTATTATTATCATTTCATGAAACATCTTTTGAAGACATAAGAAACTCGCAGTGTCATTGCCAAGCACATTAGGGAAAATATAGTGATGAGGCTTCCGTACGTGGTTCATCACCATTGAAAGCAACAATGCTTTGTCTTATCATATTCCAGTGCAGTCGAAGCCATACTCCATTATCACGTTCGCTTATCGTTTGCATTGCTGACACTCCTTTCTTGACAGGTCCCGGTGCACGATTCATTAGGAGGAAGATTCCACGCAAATTTGTGTTTCCTCACCGAGACAACACAAATGAAACCGTTCTAAACTAATAATAATAATAAGAAGAAGAAGAAGAATAGAGTCATATCAGCTCAGGCTTGCTCTACACAAACTAGACCAAGAACTTAGAATATCCGCAATTTCAAAACTTCCGTTTATATAGGTTCTATATTGTTTACAGTTTTAAATTTCTATTACATTCATTCTTCGATGAAATGTAATAATTTTTTTTTTTACTGTTGAATGGTATCCACAACAATAATGAATTATTTCGTAATGTAAATACCTCATGTCTGATCACTGGAATTAATATGATAACTGAGAGCTGGTAGGGCGTGGTTCGGATTCCACGTTAAACTGTAGGTCTAGGTGGAGTAACAAGCTTGACTTTTGTCAGAGTGAACAATTCGGGTGGAAGCAAAACCAAGGTTAACTGTTCTAGATAGAGATGTAAGATTTTATTTTATATATATATATATATATATATACACACACACAGGGTGTCCCATAAGTCCGGCATCATAGGAAAAATAATAAAAAAAGGCAAACAAAAGCTTTTATTTACAGAACGTGCTCAATATGTCCACCATTGTTTTCAATACACGAATTCAGACGTGATACCCAGTCAGCAAGCACACGGTGAATGATGTCAGGAGTAATGGTGTTACATGCCCCAATAATGCGCTGCCGCAAATGTTCAACACTCCTAATTTTCTCTGCGTATACCAGCGTTTTCAAGTGGCCCCCAGAGATAAAAATCTAGTGGCGTGAGATCCGTGCTTCTAGCTGGCCATTCCACAGGCCATCGACGTCCTATCCAATGACCAGGGAATTGTTGGTATAGGTATTCCCTTACTTGGGTGCTGTAATGTGCAGGAGCGCCGTCTTGCTGGAACCATGTTGGGAAATTTCCTTCTTCGTTCAAGACACTGGGAAATGCTTCTTCCTTGAGCATACGTAGGTAGGTAGGTAGGTGCCTCCAGTGACATGTTCATCGAAAAAGAGGGTGCCTATGATGCGATCCTTCCAAATGCCACACCATACCATCACCCGAGATGCACCTTGTTCCTTTGAAGAGGTATACCAGTGAGGGTTGTTTTGAGACCAGTAGCGGGTGTTCTGTCGATTTACCTCACCATTTCCATAAAAAACAGCCTCGTCACTGAACAGAATGGTGGACGGGAAATTGGCATCCCGAGCATAAGAAAAATATGAATTATGGTTTGTAGAAATAGAAAAATATGAATTTCTCCTATGATGCCGGACTTATGGGACACCCTGTATATATATATATATATATATATATATATATATACCGGGTTGCCCAGAAAAAGTAAGCTATTGCTTTTAAGATTTTATTTCAGTTTTATTTTTGAAAAACCTGCAACAAAGATTAAGTTGTGATATTTTCATTAAAACTAACGAAAATATCACAACTTAACGTAACCAATTGTCAAGGGCATACAGTTGACCTAACCTAGCATTCAATTAACCTAACCGGACATTATATCCCATGGAGTGAGTTGTTTGTTTTATTTGTCCTTCAAATTTTTTGTTTTAATGTAATTGAACTAATATTTGTCTTCATGATTACCCCTTTTATAGTCCGCCTTGAGTGCCCTTGACCCCGCCTTCGTCCCCAAAGATAAAGTCAAGTCATTTCAGGTCAGGTCAGGTCACTTCAGCGTAAATTCTTTTGTAGACTAAAGATATCTTTGTAGACTGCACGCTATAGTAGTACCAATCTTTAAGCAGCACCAAAAAAAAAAAAAACTGTACTTATTGGATTTTGCTTTAGAAATTTTAGTACTGTCGCATAAAAAATTAAAAAATGGAATATCCAAAGAAAGGAGAATGTACCAATTAGTAACTTTTGTGGATTTTTATAAATTGTGTTTGTAGGTGAACTTTTTTCCGAAACGGTACTTCAATATACGGTTACTAAATCTGTATAATATATACCTTTCGTGTTTGATTGCATTTCAGACGTAATAGGAATAATTTTTGTCTCCAGGACTCACGCATGCGTGAGAAAGCTGATATATAAATTTTTCAGTAATGTTTATTTTCATATTTTGTAATGAAGTGATGCTTAATCACAAACAGTGTCATTAATCTGAAGTCACGAAGTGTATCCAATGACATCGGGTTCGAACTAGCTGTTACATATTCCATTTTAAACGCCTGTTTTTATAATGACTTTATTCTTTTTAAAATAATCGCCGGTTGCTCATTTGTTTCATGTATATTATTTGTTTTTCCTTCTTTATTAGAGGTACGTTGTGACCACTGTCACGATACTGCTTCCCGTAGATCAGCGAAATTAAGCGACATTGGGTTCGGATGATGTACGACCCGTGGTTCGAATCACACGTAAGACTGTGGGTCCTTTCTGTTATATGACCTTTGCCTTAACGAAAGAAGTTAAACAACTCAAAAAACACACCCGCACTTTTTTCATTAAAGTGTTAATTTCCAAAAATTTCTCTTTCTTGAAAGACAGATTTTGAAAATTAATATTTTGTTTACTTCGTTCCATCCATCCATCCATCGTGTTCTGCCTATCAGGCAGGTCCAATTCACGTGTCCAACTCATATTTACTTCGGTACTTAAGTTAAAATGTCGAAAAAAACTGTACATGTTTATTTGTAGTAGAAGATACACCAAATTTAACGTACCTAAGTAAAGTATAGGATTAGTTAATATTCGTTATCCAGACATTTGATGAGAACAGTCTCAACACAAGAAAAACTTCCTGGACCAGTTTATCCGTGCTTTGAACGAATAAGAACAAAGAAAAAATATGAATTTTTTGTTGATAAAATACGTATAAAAAGCCATTCTTAATCTATTATTTAATTCCATCTTCGTGAAATTCCTTTTTCATTGTGTACAATCTCCTTATCTCCCTTCAGTAGCTCGTATTCTTGTCTCGCAAGAGCGTAACGTGCTCCACAAAGGAAGACAATTTGCATCCTCGGCTCCCTTAGAGACAGAAAAAGGCGAATGATTAGCGCAATTTCCATCACCTCAGAGACAAAATAGCTGACTTTTATTAAGGTCAGAAGCGCTGAAAAGAACATAACGAGAATCTAAAAGGAAAAATAAAATTAATTGAATGAAAAAATAGTTAATTATTTTCTATTTCTTCATATTACATTTACGAAGGGTAAGAAAGTGTTTGTTGCCCAGAGGACAGTTGTGTGTGTATATATATATATATATATATATTATATATATATATATATATATATATATATATATATATATATATGGGATGAATTTCACAATTAAACACGTCTATATATATATATATATATATATATATATATATATACTGTATATATATTTTTTTTTAATTATAAATTTGCATCTTTCCATTCCATTTCTTGTTTTCTTACGCCATAGACAATCTTTTTCTTACGCATAGACAATAATTTTTTTCCACACTTCACAAAAATTCTGAATTTTTGTACCCGCGGGTATAAAATCATTCTCGGGATTAAAATTTGAAAATATATTCACACACGCTCGTAAATACGAATTGTGAATTTCTTTGTGAGGACTTTTAAGTGTAAATATTTAGTTATTTTTTTAAATAAACTACAAAGAATTAGTTTAAATTGGAGGGTGACAAGGAAAGGTGATATAAGCGCATTTTTCAAAAAATTTTGATCCTCCATTTTAAGATTTAATGAAGTTCGAAAGAATTAATTTTTTGACTCGGTAAAGACAATTTTCTAACCGAAAGTTTAACCCTTTGACGATGGTTTTTTTTTTGTAGGGTTTAAGTGTGAATACGTGTATTTGAAACGATACGTATTCGATTCAGTCGTCGGTATAGAGGGTTAAATGGGTTAAATAAGAATTATTTGTATTTCCCGACTCGCAATTTTGTCTTACGTGCGAGTCATCAAAGTTTCAAAATCAAGGAACAAAATTTTTGAAAAATGCACATTTACATCACTTTCTCTTGTCACCCTCAAATTATACCCAACAGGAGGTGAACATTGACTACACTTATAGCCACATATAATTACCATATTCTACTTAGTTTACTCTAATCTAATTTTGCTTAATTTAGTCTAGCTCTGATCAAGCGAATCAGACTCAGAGATTTTTTCTATTAATGGAATTTACGACATATATTGTATTTTTCCCATAGGTCGGCTATATTACAACGTGTTTCAAAAGTTCGGAATCATGGAAATATTTATTTTTCAATTTTATTATTATTATTATTATTATTGGTACTTACGTATTACCGGGCCTACCAAACTGTTTATTATGCATTTTTGCTCTCGTCATTTTCGTTTAAACTAATGAAAATATCACAACTTAACCTAACCAATCATCGAGGGTGTACAGTTGACCTAATCGGGCATTCAGTTGACCTAACCGGGCATTCAGTTGACCTAACTGGGCATTCAGTTGACCTAACCGACAATTCAATTAACCTAAGAGGTTAATATTGGTTATTTCCCCTAAATATCTTCTGATCTTTTCGTATTAGGCACTCGCTGTCACATTTCGGGCAAGTTAAAGATGAGAGAATAACGCCGTAATTGATAAAAACAACAAGTGCTTTGTTTTCATCTAGTAGGTATTATCGGGACTACCTACGAACAACACATTTTCCGTTTTAAGCGATTTTATTCATTGTGAATAATGATCTGAAAAAAAGGAAGGATTTTAGGTTAGGTTAGGTTAGCTACGAAAAACAAAATAAAACGGAAAATGCCCGGTTAGGTTAAGTGAATGCCCGGTTAGGTCAACTGTACGCCCTTGATGATTGGTTAAGTTGTGATATTTTCGTTAGTTTAAACGAAAATGACGAGCAAAAATACATAATAAACAGTTTGGTAGTCCCGATAATACTAAGTACCTTATTATTTATTATATATATATATATATATATATATATATAATATATTCTATGATTTCGAACTTTAGAAACACCCTGTATTTATGTACGAAACTGAAATTTTCCTTCGAATATATGAAAATGAACACTAAAGAGTTAAACAAAGAGCCTTGTCCTGTTTGGAAACTAATTTAAATTTTGTATCAAATGTGGAAAATGTATTCGAGTAGGCCTATATAGCAAAGTATCATTAGACATTAACCGATAGATACTCGTACAGATCCGTCGCAACGTCCAAATCAGTACCAAGAAGAAAATAGGGCTACGTCGTGGCCAGTGCCGTAACATCGCTTCCCGTCTATCAGAGAAGTTAAGCGACGTTACGTCTGGAGAGTAGTTGGATGGGAACCGTCCTGCTCGTCCAGATTATATAGCGACATGCGGTTCAGATCAACGTAAAGCTGTATATACTTATATATAGGTCTGTTCTGTCGTATGACCTGCGACGTTACAAAGGAGATTAAAAAAAACACACACACCCCTAAAAATAATAATAATTAAAAATATTAAAGGTTAATGCGTAAATAGTTAGGTTACGTCAAAAGATTAGGTTAAGTTAGGTTGGGTTACGCAAAACTAAGTTAGGTTAGATCAAATTCGGTTTCGACGCGTTTGTTAGTGCAGTTTCAAACACTTTTCTTTAAAATTTTCTGCATTCGAAAAAATTTCATCGTCTCGAGAATTTGGTCCGTTTTTGGTCAAAATGTCTGTCCTGAATTTATAATTAGGATTAAAAAAAATTCTGAATTCATAAAGAATTAATGATTTTTTAAAGAATCCTATAAATGCTTCTTTAAGTGCAGGGATTCCACTTAAATAAAATGAAAAAGGAAAAATATTATATTTGAAAATTGGGACCTAGTAGGACTCGAACCCGCGCCTCGTGGTTTCAGATTCAGGGTTCCTGTACCATCCACGCCATCCGGAACCTCCCCAAAAGTTCGGTTATTACAATTCAGAAGCACTTGTGTGCCTTATAAAGGCGATGACGTTGAAGGGAACATGGTCAAACAACGTTAATGTTGGTCTCGCTTGAGGGAACTTGTTTTTGGAGTGGGTGGGGAGGTGAGGATGGTTTAGAATTTAGATGACGTAATCGGTAGAAGCGCAGACTCCGAAATCGTGCGACGCGGGTTCGAATCCATCTAGTTCCCGATTTCCAAATTTAATGTTCCTTCTTTCCCACGTAAAGAATCTAAGCACAATTTTCCAAAAGAAAATCAGTAAACCACGAAAATCTTAACGTTTGCTTAAATTTAATAAAAAACCCGCAACTGTCACACATTTTGTATGTTGCTTCACAAATTTCCATCCAACGGTTTATTTGGATGTGAAGCTCAGAAACTTGGTCGTCCAATGTTTCCAGTTCTTAAATTCTCAGAAGCGTAAATCTTGATGAAACGCAGAAAGACTAAGATAGGATCAACGTAAGGTTTACAAATATATAATATATAGTTTTTTATATACGTAGGCATCAAGTTTACATATATTAAAAATTTAAATATAAAATAAATTTTAAACGCTCAAAACTGGTCAATCATAAAAAGCATAAGAAAAAAGCTCCGGTAATGGATTTAGTTTCACAACATTTCATTAAAATCATGGTTTATGCGATCCATCTGCGTCGCATATTCTTTAACTATTTTCTACTGTAGCGAGGATTGTGTTCAGCGCGAGCGTTCCTTGAATCGCAAAAGCTTTAATGAACAATACAGATTAAGTTACAGTGGAGAATATGTCGGAATTTAAGCCTTCTCTGAAGAGTGTATCAGCTTCTAATCTGATTCCGGCAGACGCCATGCGGAAGATTGCATTCACTCTCAGAAAGACTCCTTCAAACGCTGAAGGATTTTTATCGGGACAATAAAAATTAAATCCATGTTATTATTTACATTTCATACTCAGTACTAAAACATTTGACTAGTTTATTTTATGATTATGCTTATACCACAGATACACACGCACATTCTATATGCACGATATAGAATATATGTGTGTGTGTGTGTGTGTGTGTGTTAGAAAATGTTTATTATGCATTACTGATAAAACAAATATAGAACTTTCCATACGAGTACTAAAGTATAAAATTATAAAATAATGATACAATAAAAATGGGTGCTGGTTAAGTATGCGGTCTACCATCTGAGTTTTGACAGAATATAAACTAACGAAAATATCACGACTTAACCTAACCAATTATCAAGGGCGTACAGTTGATCTATTATTAATTATAACATTGTTTGTTTCTGGAATAGTATTTACTATTTACTAATAGATCAACTGTACAATGTTATAATTAATTATAACAATGTTATAATTAATAATAGATCAACTGTACGCCCTTGATAATTGGTTAGGTTAAGTCGTGATATTTTCGTTAGTTTATATTCTGTCAAAACTCAGATGGCAGACCGCATACTTAACCAGCACCTAAAAATGTTAAGAATTAAAACAAGCAATATAATTAAAGCAGATATACAGTATATATATATATATATATATAACATGCTCTGCTCATCACAGCTGAATAGATTTTTTTATGATTCTACCTTCATGCAATAGTATTTAAATACTACAAAAAACAAACACAACAAAAAATCTTTAATAAGTGAAATAAAAATCTTTAAAGTAAGCTTTTAAATAGTCTTTAAAAAATAGCTAAAAGCTAATTACTTTCTATTTAAAATGAAAAAAGATAACGAACGAATTTCAGTATTATATACTTTTCATAATGATCACATAATAGTTAAGCATCAGCGCTTAGGCCTATATTTGAGCCGTTGTGCTTGAAGAGACGTACTCTGCTAGCATAAGGTCTAAATGAAATATCATTCTGTACAAATATAAGTACTATTCAGTACAGTACTTATTAAACAGTGTAAAATACAGTATATTTAACTTAAAATATTAAATTCGTTTAACTGTCCAGTTTATGCGTTTTTGAAATTCTCAACTCAAATTTAAAGATTTGCTAACAAAAAGTCGACTTCATTTTTATCCTTCAAAGTATCCAGACACTTAATAAGTTACCTAAACCGTTTTTCAGGTCTTGGAAAATTTCCATAATGAACTGTATGAGGGGTCCCAAACATTGTTAAGAATATAGCCACTTTGTTAGCACAATTATGTTAATGTTTTTGTGCTGTAAATATGAAACAGTTTCGCTTATGATAAGGTTATTTATTATTATATAAATATGACTCTGTTACAATAAAGTATTATTGTTTAGATATACTCAGAAGGTACCTCACTTGAAGAATATCCTTTGTAAATCTCGTAATCAAACTTCTGAATATCATTATTCACCTGTTGCTGACAAGGAGCAGGAATGAAGGAATTTTCGTCTTTCATTGCTCCGAAGTAGATCTCGTTTCCTTGATTACAAACACTTCGCATGCAGTGATCACTAACATGGTAATATAATGGTTTACCTATACACTCGTTAACGGGGCTTTTGATAATTATGTTTCGATTAGGTGGTAAAACGATACTATTTTTACTGGAACTAAAACCAGAATTATTATCACAGTGGTTAATAATCACTGGTGTAGATTCAAAGTTCGATATGCAATGAGCCTGCACAAAGTTATTGTTCGAAGTGTTACTACTTTTCACCATCATAAAACTGGGTATGAATTGTACACAGTTTGGTATGGAATGTATACAGTTTGGAATGGGCTGTGCACAGTTTGGAATAGATTGTGCGGAATTCGGCATAGGTTGCGCAGAATTTGGTATGGATTGCACGCAGTTTGGAATAGGTTGCACACAGTTTGGCATAGATTGGGTAGAATTCCGTAATGATTGCACGCAAGTCGGCACAAACTGCACACTATTCGGAGTAGATTGCACACAATTTGGCACAGATTGCACACTCGATGGATTGGACGTTTCACTAACGGAATTCGCTAAACGATTGTTAACTCTTTCCAGATCACTTTTGCGTTTCTTTTTCTTTCTTCTACTTGGCTGAACTTCGCATACTGACACGTCAGAGTAGTACGCTGAAGAAGGGGTCGAGGAAGATCCTGACGGTGAAGACCCGCTGCAGCCGGGATTAGAATGAAAAGAAGGACTTTCGGGTAGGACATGTCCCCTATTGTCGTACATCTCCATGAGTGTTTTCCTACACAGTGGACTGCACGTATGACGCGAAGGGTTAGAAATATCTGAAAAAGTAGTTGGGGCGGAAGAAAAGCTAGTTGGATCTTCACAGGCGGTTTGATCGCTGTTCGGTGTCAAATCAGAATAAATGACGCTCAGAGCACTGGCGTTGATATACAGTTCCTCTGAGTCGGGATTGTCCATTTCTGTATTTAATGAGGGAGAAGAATGTCTTTGAGGGGTCTCTGCTTTCGCTCGATTTAGAGTCCAGTCTTTTTCCGGGCGATTATTTTCCCTCGAACAATTGTTATTGTTCGCAGTTTGGTCGGTTTGAGGAGGCGCAATATTTTCAGTTTGAAGTACTTCAGAAGACTTACAATCTGTTTAATAAAACTGTATTATATATACTGTGTATATATATATTATATATATATATATATATATATAATATATATATATATATATATTAATATATATAATAATTATATACACAACCACAACTGACGGTGTTTGAAATACGTGTCATTTTTATTTTTATACGTAAACTACCAGAAAACAAGAGAACATGCTTACCATTTTCCTTTTGCAAGATTTTCAGTCTGAAAACAAAAAAGACATTAAATTCACAGACATTTCGTTAAAGAAAATGTTTTCCAAAACTGAAAAATACTGAAATTAAAGTAAATATTATAAAAATAGTCTATAACAAAAGGATAAAATTATAAAATACAACAAAGTATAAACGGCTAACATATATTTACTAACTAAAACGTGTGTGTATATATATATATATATATATATATATATATATATATATATATATATATATATATATATATATAAAACCACAGGGAAAAGGAAAAGGAAACATGAAATCCGAGCGCTTTCGTGATATATTCACATCTTCAGGGACAAGAAAGATGTCCCTTAAAGATGTGAATATATCACGAAAGCGCTCGGATTTCGTGTTTCCTTTTCCCTGTGGTTTTTTGCTTATTAAATAGATCACGTGTTGTTCTGTGATTTTATTGCATATATATTTATGTGTGTGTGTGTGTAGAAATCGAAATGTCAGTGAATTGACTAAATTGGAAAACCAAAACGTAGTCACCTACAGCAAAAAACAGGAGAAAATGTGAAATCACATTTAGAAAATATGTTAAATAAATGAGACGTTCTGTTTATGTAAAAAAAAATTCTTTATACAAATTTTCTTTGGTCATCGCTTATACATGCCATGTAAAACCTAGAGCTTGAGGGCCAAATTAAATAAAATAAGTACCAATACTCCGAGTAACATTTGTATTTTAGCGACATTGGGTCTAGGTAGTAGTTGAACGGGTGACTGTCCCCTGCGTTTAGATTATGTAGCAACCCGTGGTTCGGATCTCGGTCATATGAATTTAGGTGTTGCGAAGAAGGTTGAACAACTGCATCAAACAACAACAACAACAACAATATTTGTATGTTTCATGTTAAAATTATCGTAATATTGTAATTATTGTAATGTAATATATTATTGTCATGTAATTATTGTAATATAATTATTGTCATGTAATTATTGTAATATAATTATTATAATGTAATATAATTATTGCAATGTAATTATCGTAATGTAATATTATTGTAATGTAATTATTGTAATGTAATATAATTATTGTCATGTAATTATTGTAATATAATTATTATAATGTAATATAATTATTGCAATGTAATTATCGTAATGTAATATAATTATTCTAATGTAATTATTATATGTAATTATTGTATTGTAATTAGTGTAATATTTATTTTTATGAATAAAGAGTTCTCATTTATTCTTTCATTCATACATTTTCATTTCATTCATTGGGGACAGTGTGGATGAGAAGGGACAACGTGAAATAATGTGAGATTTCTGTGCATGAAGAAATAAGGCTATTAGAAGAGGCATTAGAAATTCTTGTAATTGAGACAATTGTCAAATCGTCTGACATGATGCATGAACTTTTAAAATTGGGGTAGGGGTAAATGAGACGAGCCCGCTGTTTAGAATTTTTTCGGCTGAAGTATGTTACACTAATTAGGTATCGATGTCAAATAATTCATACGAATCCGGCAAGTCAATATAAAAGCATATAACATTCATCCCGATGCACAACATATATTAATTTCTTTTATAAGCACTGTGCGCGTGATGTGGAAGGTCCACTAAGCAATACCACATAGATTCACTATAAAGCTATCAGATTTTAAGGTACTCCAATATATCAAGTAAAATACATTCTTACTGACCCACAGTTGAAAAATAAGATTAAATTAATATATGAAAATTACACCAACAACCAGTGTACGAGACCATAACGACGCATTATATATATATATATACCGTACCTTTTGATTTTTTTCAGCTTTATTAGAATGCAGGTCAGGGAAGCTCCGATAATTGCAGAGATCAAAGCAACTCCTATTAGAGCTTCATTCCATTTGTTCACTTTATTGACAGCGACTGAAAACAGATTTTGGCCATAGATTAAAAATTATATAAATGTGTAACGATCCATAACTGCCTTTGTATAGGAAATAGAAAACCGTTTAATGAATTAACAGAGCATACGTTGAATATCATACTCTTTGAAAACATTAAAAATGTTCATATATAATATATATATATATATATATATATAGTTCTGATTTTTCAAGAATCGAATTAATTTCTGACAGAAAAAGTCAAATCGAATTCTGATTCCAGTTCCCAGTCGAATCTAATTCCGATTCCAGTTCCCAGTCGAATCTAATTCCGATTCCAGTTCCCAGTCGAATCTAATTCCAATTCCAGTTCCCAGTCGAATCTGTACTTAATCTGAACTCAAAATATTCGCCTTGTTTTCTTTAAAAGTATCATTCTCATGAACTTTTAACCCTTTCTGGGCGACTGGTACAAATTGGTACCATTTCGAATACACGCATTCATAGCTTAACCCTACAAAATAGCCTGTCGTTAAAGGATTAATTCGAAGGCGCTTCTGCAAGACAAACTATTCAGTTTTACTAAATTCTGTGATTTTCTGAATTGAAAATTCAGTTTTACATTTTGTCTGTAAAATGATTAATTTGAGTGCAAAAAACTTCACTTTTTTTACGTGAAAGTCACAATATGATAATAAAAACCCACTGTATCCACCCGAAGAGGATGCTAGTGGGCATCGAAACTGTTGTGGAAATAAACTCTGTCTATTAGAGTGGGTTTTTATTATCATATTAATTTGAGGTTTTCATGGCAATCCATTTGTACAAACAAAATTGGTACAGGAATTAGTTCTATATAAACAGATTCATAAAGTAGAAAAACAATGTTCGTTCTGCAGATACGGTATTAGTTTCTCTAGAAAATTTAGTAAACTATATAAAATAATAGAAATGTCTAGGTATCCGGATTAAAAAATCCTAGCTCCATCGCATAACTTGACTGACAAAAAGATTTTTTCCAAGTATAAAACTGTAAAATCTTTATTGGACAGAACTGTTATTGGTCGCAAATAGAACGGGACTTTATTTTCCAGCATTCTGTACTAAGCAACTGGAGATTTAAGGTTTGAAACCTCTAAAATTTGTACCTTCACAGCCCCACGAAAGCTCTGAAAGGTTCATCGAGTCTAAATTTTTCCTGCAAATCACGCAAAAGGTGTTGAAAGGTCCGATTCAGCTAGATTTTTCCACAGGAAAGTTTGATTTCAATTTCAAATCCAATTAACACAGCAGGCGATATTCGGTTCCGTCTGTCCAGAAATCATTAAATTGCGATAACTGAAGAAGTAAATTATACCGTTTGGTTGTTTGAATTTAGAATCAGTTACGAAAGTTATGGCTAAAGTTTAGAACACACGACAATGAAGATCTAACTTGTGAAAACTTATTTAGAAAATGGCTGAAAAAGTTTAAGGAGAATGAATGACAAGAAATATTCCGATAGACCAACAGTTGGCAAACAAAGTGTGGCAACTGTCCGAGGTACATTTCAAAGAAACGCAGGAAATTTGTTTATCCGTAATCCAAAGCAAATGAACAATCCAGTATCAACAGTGCATAAAATTTGGGAAGAACAGTTGCATACGTATGCTTACAAGATTCATGTTGTACAAGACTTAATGGAAGAGGATTATGTCGCGAAGCTAGACTTCTGTGAACAGTTTATATCGAAAATCAGAGATCCTAACTTTTTGGACCAACTAACATTTTCTGGTGAAGCGACATTGCCAGTTTACTGACACAATTGTCGCATAAGGGGAAGTGAAAAACCAAATAAACTTTGACCTCGTCAAGTAGAGAACCTCCCCTAAGGTTAATGTGTAATGCGCTTTAAAAAAGTCACGGGTCACTGACCCTTTCATGTTAGAAGAGACGACCGTAGATGGAGAGCGCTACTTTTTATTGCTGCAGAATGCCTTCCTTCAGCTGACGGTCTTATATCTTGTGGTCCAAACAGTTTTCCAACAAGACGAAGTTCTTTGCCACTATGCTTTAAATGTTGGAGAATATATGAACGAAA
The DNA here is from genome assembly GCA_023014485.1 of Bathynomus jamesi. Lineage (NCBI taxonomy): Eukaryota > Metazoa > Arthropoda > Malacostraca > Isopoda > Cirolanidae > Bathynomus > Bathynomus jamesi. Next base: position 611,853 of record JAJOZX010001363.1, on the reverse strand, counting down.
ATTTTCTAAAAAAATGCATTGGGAGAGGAAGAAATCTTCTCTGGTCACCGCATTCAACCGAGCTAACTCTTGTAGCCTTCCTATTAGGGGGCCATGCACAGAAAACAAAGCCTTCTCGCAACCTTCTCTACATAGAAATATTATCTTCTATTGCCTCAAATCACTCAAAAAAGAAGTTTTTAAGACCATTTTTTCTATCTAAAGAAGTTATGTATCATTAAAAGAAGTTATTATATCATCTGACAAAAACCTTTGATATCAAAAAGAACAAAAAACTTTCCATAGAATGCACCTTAAAAAAGTTATAAGTTCTAAATTTAGAAGATGTTATTTTGAGTATCGTTTACGTTGTTCCACAAAGCTTCAACATTTGTCAGAAATGAAAGGATGAATAGAAGCAACAATCAGTCAAATTACGGAGCAACAAATCGAAAATCTGCTCCAATCTTCGCAAAATAAGGTCGAGCGTTTTATCGACCAAGATGGACAAGATTTTGAAGTGTAAAATGTGTAAAAAAATTTGAAAGTTGAGCACTATAATACCGTTTACTATTTTTTCTATCTCAAATGGGTAAAAATTTATTAAATTTTGAGGCTATACTGTAAAGTTGTTGTAACGTCTTTCCTTTCTGGACCGTCTTTGAATCAATTATATCGTCATTACAAAATAAAATGTGTTCAAAACAGTTCTATTTGCAGTCAAATGGAACAATTAGTATTTTAGAAACGGTGGTCTGTATATATGGAATGATAGATTTCTTTGTAGCCGGAATCGAAATGGCAACTCAAGTAAAAAGCTTGAATTTATTTCAGAAAGGAATATGAACTGGAATCTTCACCATTAGAATGCCCATTGCAGTTAAGTATAGATATACCCCTGAACGTAAGCTCTACTGCAGTATACAACAGTACTTATAACCAAAGTAAATATAGGTAATAACTGACATGATTATAATCAAATATAATAATAAAAATTAATAATTGTTATATAATTGAGCTCAAATATTAATTAACTATACAACATCTGCTGCAAATTCCATCTGTTTACAAAATGTATCCACTTCACGCTTTACTTTGTCTTGTTGTGAGCTTAAAAATAAGTTTTTAAAATTCTACATTGCAATTTTGCATTATTATAATGTTCCATTGCTACATAGAGAGTAATAACGTATATAATTTTATGTACTCTTGGATATGTAATTCTCGCTATAATATAATAACTACACCATTGATTATTATAAAACTGTTGAGTTTATTTTCTCTTGTTTGTAGGTACTTCTACTATTACTACTATATATATATATATATATATAATATATATATATATATATATATATATATATATATATACATTCAACTGCAAAGAACACGCAGTATAAATAACGTAAAGAACGACGCTTGTATAGGAGATATTCCGCGCAAGACGAGAGAGAGAAAACGGAACAAATGAAAAAATGAAGTAACCACCTGGGAATCGAACCCGGGATCTTCCGATTGCCGGTCAGACGCGATACCATTACACATTTGGAAGAGTGAAGTCCATGGTGTAATGGTATCGCGTCTGACCGGCAATCGGAAGATCCCGGCTTCGATTCCCAGGTGGTTACTTCATTTTTTCATTTGTTCCGTTTTCTCTCTCTCGTCTTGCGCGGAATATCTCCTATACAAGCGTCGTTCTTTACGATATATATATATATATATATATATTATATATATTATATATAAAACGAACCACCATAATTTTTACTGTACATAATAATATTAGTAAATTTTAATAACGACGCTTCTGAAGCCATTTCTAATTTGATCTTTATTGAGGAAGACATAGTCCGAATGGCAAATGAGATTTTTATTACAAGAAAGAGAAGACATGAAAGTGAGTAGAACAATGCCAACTTAAAACGTACCCCTTAATAATACCAATCATAATATGAAATGTCTTCCGAATATATTTCGAAATGAAGGTTTTAAAAGTTTTGAACAAATAAAACCTCCGTGTAAACCTGTGAGTTTAACCGCATTACCAATACTAAAATATTTAATGAGGGACATAATTAAGATATTTAATTCTATTACTGCCTAAATTGTGGTTTAACATTCAACCAGGTATTTTTCACGTTTTTGCGTAAGTGAAGCTTCAATGGAAGAAAATCCTATGTATTGTCTTCAGTTGCGAAGTAAAAATTGACTGAGAGAGTGAGCATATGGTACTTGCAATAAAAGAATAAGACTCGCCATTATGGTCATTATTTACTTTACATTTAAGACTTGTGTATTCAGTAAGTTTACAATCATCACAATCGGGATGGTTCATGTTCACTATTGGACTTGATGATTATTGGTAAATTACAGGCACGAGTTGTTTACATAATATACTTATTATAAATAGTTGATTAAATTGTCAGTCTATTTCAGTAAACGTATTATTCAAATGTTTTAAAAATTAATTAACGTATATACAATAAATTACCTTTCGAAGGTGTTCTTTTGGTGAACAGTGGCTGCGCAGAGGTATTTTTGGCCCAATCGCATAATGAACATCCATGGATGTGGTCGATGGACAGCCACTGCGGGTTTATTCGGAAAACAATGGCGTCATCGGCATCATTATCCTTTTTTTCTAGAACGTAATAGCTTCTGAAATTAAATTTCTTCGCCTGCAATTCCCAGTCATCGAAATCATTCTCTCGCTCATGCAAAATTTCCAACTCAAACAGGAAGAGCGGAAGGGGAGGGGGCGGGATTAAGGCGATGACGTCAGGGGGCGGAGCCAACAAAGAAAACTCGTCGCAAGAAATGCCCATCCAACAAGACTCGTTGGCGAGGAGTTGATCCTCTTCTAAATTGTAATCTTCGCTGAAATAATCTGCGGAGGTCTTTGTCGAATCAATTTCCTGATCCTCTTTTCCCCAGTCGCCTCCCCTTTGCCAAGCCCTTTGAGGATGTGCCAAAGGGGTTGAAATTGTCATGCTGGAAACGTCGGTGTAGGTGGAATAATTGAAGAAAACAGGAGAATTCAGGGAAGTCATTTTACACGCCGGCAGAAGAAGAACTCCGATCACGGCGATAACACACTGAGGAGGAACCTGTATCGAGAAGGCGATTCTTAATTAGAAAATATTTCACTTAGGCTTATCTACTTTTTACCTATTATTCAACTCAAATTAACATTATATTAATATATATATATATATATATATATATATATATATATATATATATATATATATATAAAACCTTCATATCTTGTCTTTAGGCCTTCATTCTCAGAAAACTGTAATTAAGAATGAAGGTTAAATTAATGTTATTTGTATGAGTATATGGATTACAGTGGATACCTATAAAGAATCATCTCCATGGTATATACTCGTAAGGGTATGAAAATGGTCACATACACTTCAATTTTGAATTTTTTTCAGTATGTTAGTGTGAAATTTTTAAAGTAGACATAACAACAAGAAGAAGAAGAACAACAACATTACTTAAGAGCACTGAAAATCGAAATCCTCCTAATGATAAACCATGGTAGAGCTTCATCTAGTCAAAAAATAAGTGCAAACATTTTCACAAAGGTTATAAATTTGTCCTTTCTAAAACCGCAATGGAACGAGATTAACCTGACAAAAGAACATTTTTTCCTAAATTTGGATCATTTAATGAAAGGAAGGTAAACATATTAACAAAAATGACGCGCTTCTAACGAGTTTAATAAGTTTCGAGTAATGACGCAACTTCATCTACTTTTAACCAATGGTATTAGCTTTGTGGCATTCATTATACAGTGAAAAACATGCCCATTATGCTCACATTATAAACCCAAAATTAGTTCATTACGTAAATGTTCTTTGGACTGCTTTGACACGTTAAACAATGCTACATCGCAAATTTAACCACAACATTACCACGTGCCAACCAACTCAGAAATAAAAAGAACGTCCATGTATCATACACGTCAACCATTTCATCATCACAGTGACGCTCTACCGTATCTCTTGCCAACCACTCACTCGGGATTACAAGAACGTAAACTAGTGTCAGTCGCTTCCAACTTGCTGTGAATGTTTATGAGCTAACCTGAATTTAAAGTAAACAAGAGGTTGCACAGTGACTTTGATTGGTCGATTAAATTTTTATACGTATCTCTGATTGGTGGAACGTTTTGAACGGGTAAAATTTAAATACTGATAAGACTTGCTTCCGTGCAAAGGTAAGGTTAAAGGAATAAGAGGACGAGAAGGTGGTACATGTTTATTAGACAGACGTTTCGGAAATTCACTTTCCATCATCAGTGCTAAGAAATGAAAAATAAAAAGTGAACAAATATAGTAAAAGATTTTATACAATATATTTGTACAGTCTTATAATAATAATTTAAAGTTTGAAAAAAAATACATAAAATGTAGAGGTAAGACATACAAATGTTATCGGGTGAAACGAATATTGAAAACAAAACTTACTGGGTTATTGTACGATGGGGGGGGGGGGTATCTAACTGTATAAAGGTTTGGAATGGTTGACTGTTGAAGTAGCCATGTTAGAAGTCGAAGAGTGGTGCCGGATTTCTTTTTCAATGATGGTTAGGAAGAATTATTTAGCTATGTTTAAGTTGAAGGCAGAATTGTAATCGTTGAGGGTTGGTTTTGTACTAAGGATATAGAGGGTTTCGAGAATGCGGAGGTCGGTTGGTTGATATACTGAATTGATCATTTTGAAATTGGTGGGGAGCAGTGGGTGATTGTGGAGATGGCAATGATCTCTTATTGTTGATTTCGATGGTTTATTTAAAGGTTGTGAGGTTCTGGTAGAAATGTCGCGATGTTCGTCCACTCTCGTTTGATATTGGTGAATGGTGCTGCCAATATAACTCGCTTTACAGGGAGTACAGTTGAAACAGTAAACAATGGACGAAACAAGGGGGGGGGGGGGCTTCTTTATGGTTGAGATACGATTTAATGCTATTATTATTGGTGAATACAAAGTGAAGGTTAATTTGACGGTAAAGAGGGTTGAGTAGGTGGCGAAGTTCTGATTGTATTTTGTAACTAATATAGTCGTAGTACGGAAAAGAAAAGTATTGTATATCTTTTTTAACAAAGAGGACTTTAAGGGGGGGGTTGATAAATGTTGTTGAGAAAATTTCTAGTTAGAGATTGTAGTAAATGTTTTGTGAAAGAATTATTAATGTTGAAACTGTGAATGAATTCTATTTCGTTGTGGAAGGATAAGTAGGAGGAACAAAGTTGATAAGCACGGTGGATTAAGATTTTAATGCTGTTAATTTTATATAGTAAGGGGATGTGGCTTAAGTAGTTAGTACCTAGGCCTGTGGGGTTTTCGATATATGGAAGTGTTGAATTTATTATTTTGTTTTGTTATTGTTATATCTAAAAAGGGTAGGGTGTTGCAGTATCATTCGCCAATATCAAATGAGAGTTGACGAACATCGCTGCATTTCTACCAGAATATCACAACCTTTAAATAAACCATCGAAATCAGCAATAAGAGGTCATTGCCACCTCCACAATCACCCACTGCTCCCCACCAATTTCAAAATGATCAATTCAGTATACCAACCAACCGACCTCCGCATTCTCGAATCCCTCTATATCCTTAGTACAAAACCAACCCTCAACGATTACAGTTCTGCCTTCAACTTAAACATAGCTAAATAATTCTTCCGAACCATCATTGAAAAAGAAATCCGGCACTACTCTTCGACTTCTAACATGGGAACTTCAACAGTCAACCATTCCCAACCTATATACAATTAGATTACCCCCCCTACCCCTCGCACAATAACCCGGTAAGTTTTGTTTTCAATATTCGTTTCACCCGATAACATTTATGTCTTACTTCTACATTTTATGTAATTTTTTTTTAACTTTAAATTATTATTATAAGACTGTACAAATATATTGTATAAAATCTTTCACTATATTTGTTCACTTTTTATTTTTAATTTCTTAGCACTGATGATGGAAATTGAATTCCGAAACGTCTGACTAATAAACATATACCACCTTCTCGTCCTCTTATTCCTTACTAAGTTGCGGTTCCCCAAGAACAAACCCTTCAATCAGGTATATATATATATATATATATATATATATATAAATTTTTGTTTTCAGAATTTAAAACAAATAAATAAATAAAGTAAAATAACCAATCAGGTTAAAATTAGTTTATTTAAATTATAAATTTTACAATTAAAATTTAATGTTGGAAACGGAAACAAATGAATTTGCGATTTGTAATCCATAACAGATTACTCTCTATTTGTAGTCTTTTTTCTATCACTTTAACAAAACGCTTCTAAAGTTTTTCTCTTAGTTTTTAATGGCTAGAAAGTATTCGTAACCGAATATTGAAAGATTTGTCGCGGGAGTTTTCAATAAGGGTGAAAACTCTATATATATATATTTGTAGTCATAATGCTTTTCACGAACTTTTTGGTAATATTAATAATTTATCTAAAATTTTATTTTTCCATTTGAAAATCTAAAAGAAAATAAAATAATCCTCGGGTGAACTGTTGTTCACACATTCCTTTCCCATATCTATTTTATGTCTTAAAAATCCTTATACTGACTTCTGTCATAAAAAGCCAACTTAATACCAACACAAAAGAGTTTCCAAATATTTATTTTTAGGTATTTGTAATTCTGGTATTAACAGTCTTAGAATGTTGGCAAATGTTGGGAGAGCTTAAAAGTTCACAGAAAATAAAGACTTCACGCAATATTATCTTTTATTGTCTCAAATCACTCAAATGAAGTTTTTATGACCATTTCTCCCATCTAAAGAAGTTATTATATAATCTGACAAAAAGCTTTGTAACCCAAAAGCAGGAAAAAATTCCCCTTGAATGCACCCTCAAAAAGGAAGTTACAAGTTCTAAAAGGCTTAGAAGGCTTTATTTTGAGTGTTGTTATTCCAAATGTCATTTAAGACAACTGCAAACATTTTTATGTCGAGTATGAAAAGTGGATTATTAATGTATTATATCTTACAGCTATTCATAATTAAAGAGAATACAAAAATGCATCAAAAAATGTTAAATCAAACTTTCATCTTGGGGAAACGTTGATTTCAGTAATATGGCAAAATTTTGATTGAATGAAATGATATGAAGTATAATGCCATGCCGAAGTGAGGATTAATATAAAACCTATGAATATTCACTTAAAAAAAGGATATTCCCATTGATGTGCGCTTGATGAGGCTGATTAACCTCCTTTGTAACGTCTAAGATCCCAACTTTACGTGGGATCTGAACCATGGGTCGGTACATAATCTGAACGCAGAGGACGGACCAAGACCCGATGTCGCTTCATTTCTCTAAGTGACTGGAAACGGTGTTAGACATTGGCCACGACGTAGCTCTATTTCCATTGATTTATGTAATAATAATAATTTCGTTTCTCAAGGAAACATTTCTATATTATAAAGGAGGAGGACCAGAAACTGGCACAGTGCTCAGACCAGAGAGATGCGGCTACTGCGCTACCTCCTGGGTTATTATTACAAGCATCACTGGGATTCGAACCTACGACCTCTGCCTCTTCACTTCGCTTACTGTTAGGAAACGATGTTACCCTCTGAACCATGGATGTTGGTTCATTTTGAAATAATCTATTAAACATGACGTATTATTCTACACATAGTAAAACTTCTTATGAGCTACTGTAAGCTTCAACCATGCGTGACTTATGTGAAACCTCAGGCAATGTCAAATTAGAGTTTAATTTGGCATTTTGTGAAAAGTTTGAGAACCAGGCACTATTGCCGATCGGTTTGGGGGCCATGTTATTCTGACTTTTGTTCAAAATTTAAATAATATTGCACTTGTTCTGAAGTTTCAACATGAAACCATGCATGGCTGTTGAAGCTTGGTTCGTGGAAAATATTACCTACCATGATAAGTTCGCTGTGTAGACTATAGAACATTAGGCACTTTTAGTGGGTGTTAGTACTAAGGCTGTCGCTTTTAAATTTCAAATTCTTGAGACGTTTTAAAGAAAAGAAAAATTTAAAACATCGTTTTCACGTTCCATACAATTTTTCTGCATTTCTGTAAAATATTCTTTTTCCAAGAGAAACAGTTTTGATGATCTGTCTAAAGAAGATCTGAATAATTTGATGTCTGTTATCATTATATTTTGCGTGGTAGGTAGAGCTGTTGAGTAAGTGTAATAAATTCCTAAGCACAAAGAAACTCGCACAATTTACATTTCAGAAAAATCTTTTTTAAGTTATGCAAAATATTCCACATTCCATTTCAAAAGAATATTTTTATTTTTCTTGCAATAGGAAGCATTCTCACGCAATGTACTGTTTTCTTGTATCTCCCTAAACTTACGGAGAAAGCACAACACTTTTCCATCGTTGTTATCTCTTATTAATTGTATAGAAAAGTGTATGTAAAAGAATTTGCATTCATCCGTACACATTTTCATACATTTCCCCAAATGAAAACTAAAATTCATTGTATAGCTTTCAATATAAATTGCCGCTACATTCACTTATCCTAATTTTACAGTAGTTCCATCACGTGAGGAATCCTAATATTACTTACGACCGAATATTCCCGAATTCATGAAACACGAAATTAAGGAGTCAATTCATTGGAAAACGAATTAATTAATTAATTGGGAAGTTTCAGAAATTTCCAAATATTTTCGTAGATTGAGTCATCTTCACTTCCTTATTACTTTCGGTGAAAAGCTTTACTTATGTGAAAGTTAAATTATTAGTTAATCATATGAATTACGGTCTTTCTCCTTCGACCCGTGTGTTTGTCATTTAATGCTTCAATAAATTTAATTAATACCTAAGATACATCATGACGAGAATTAATGTTAGTAATGTAAATTACGATTATGTATTGGAACTGTAACTTTATCTGATAACGGGGGTAAAAATGTATTTTTTTTAACTGACTAAAGAGATACCATGTTATGGTTAACGACTTCTTATTGACAATAGGAGATGAGATGTTGGGTTTACTCCCACTCAACGTTATTCCCATTTCATTTCGCGCCCAAGAGTGAGAAAACCGAAAGTGTGAATTTCAAAGGAGGCATTTTCAAATCGGTCTCTTCTCATTTTCATCCACGACCTTTCTTACTTTGGTGCGGGTTAGGTTACGATTGGTTAGGTTAGGTTACGATCAGTTAGGTTCTGATTGGTTAGACTAAGAATAGGTCAGATTATGATTGGTTAAAATAAGTTAGGTTAGAAAATATTAAATATTCCACTCGGCGCCCTTTCCAGCGAGTGGGAATGTAATGACATGGTTTCCAAAATCACAAAACGCTTTTCTCAAATGTGGATTTTTCACTTTTGTACATTCTCACTCGTGGGCAACGAGTGGGGCTGGAAATGACATTGAGTGTGAAGTAATCGAGATGCTGATGTACTGTCTGGAGGTTGCTCCTGCAGAGAGCCAGTGGCATTGGGCAAACCTCAACTCGGTTTGAGAAAGATAAGATGTAAATAATTGTGTTTTAGAGTTCAGTGAAGTGTAGAACCGCTACCATAAATACGTAAGTAAAGATTTAAACGAATTTATAGCTTAACGCATTTAGTGATGTTCCTTTCTCTTTGTTCCATATTTTAGTATTTTAAAAATGAAACAACACCGGGTATAAAAGCCTTATTTTTTGAGAAGAGTAATAGGTCTTTAGTATTAAGCGAATTGATTATTAAAGTTTATGGAATATAACGTTGATAAAAAGGTTTTTGAAAACCTTTACTTAAATCTAAGGTCTAATAATTCGGATCACCTGAAGATCATGGCCCCCAGCCTTCGTTAGTTAGCCTTATAAGGCTAACTAACGAAAATATCACAACTTTACCAAATTAATCGTTAGGTCAACTGTACGCCCTTGACAATTGGTTAGGTTAAGTTGTGATATTTTCGTTAGTTAGCTTTATAAGGCTAACTAATGAAGGCTGGGGGCCCTGATCTTCAGGTGATTCAATAATTTTAGGCTAAGGCCTTTATTCTCCTAAAATTTGAAGGTTGGACTTCCTTTGAAAGTTTAATTTTAAGTAAATGAATTCTGTTACTCGGTTGTTAAAGATTAAACTGAAAAATGGGGGCGTATTGTGAATATGACAATAATGACATTTTACTACATGCGTTAAATGTATACACACAAGCATTTAATTACATGCGGACATGAATTTAGAAATGAACACGTAAGTAAGAATATATAGACATGGACACGCATGAAACTGAACTACTTTACGAATAAGCGTAAAGCTACGTACCAATTATGAAAATATGAATTTTTAAACATTAACAAAAATAAATTTACGAAAATGAGATCGTCCGAAGGTAAATGCATGCATAAACTCGCATAAATGAAATTCTATGCATAATGTATAGACACGAAAATAGGACATATGTACGCATGTACAATAATTAATGATGAAATTAATGATATCATATAAACATAAGCTTCTATACTTAAACGCTTAATGTCATTTTCTAATCATAGGGATAAGAAAACTTACAATATGGCCTCTTCTATACTTCCATGACTTTTTCACCTATAATAATTATTTAAAGAGCAAATATTAAGTATGAATACCTTTACGCATTTCACTGCCTCACGTTTACTACTACTACTACTACTACTACTACTACTACTACTATTCCATAATAAAGTGTCTGTTGTAATTAAAGTTTGAGGATTTATTATTTGAAAAATTCGTATTTAATTTCTAAAACAGCGTATATCATAAATTCCTTACCTCCGCGTATCTGTTTGTTAGAAACTTCATTTTTGCTACGAAAACAATTAAAACTTTCCTTATATTTATGAACAACAACCTTTAACAAAAAATGAAGCTTATTAGTGGAATGCGTCACAATTTCAGGGAGAAAAGGCTGTGAGCCTAAATCAGAGAGAAGGCAATGCGCCATCCTCACTCTCAACCGGCAAGAAGCACACTGAAGCACTCTCAAAGAAAAGTATCCTTAGAATTTTTTAGTGTAAAATCCTACATATAAACCAATTAGAGATTATTACGTTTAGTGTGTATATAATGCAATGTAAAATTTTGTAATGTAATTTATATGATGCGCATATTATGAGTAAAGATTAGCCAAAATATGGTTTAAAATTTAAAAAAAAAAAAAAATTGTTCACGGTTTGAGATCGAATTGAGCATCTGGATTCACGGAGAGCATTTTTCAAGCTTGTGACTCAAAAACTGCCAAAAACAAGGAATACCACACCACCTGTTGGCAAAATTAATCTATTATGACAGCATCTTATGCATATTTTATAACTTCATTATATTTATAATGATTAATAATAAAAGCATCCGTTAACGCGTGTGTCGTAATACTTTTAAAATTAAATATTACGTTTTAGAAAATAGGCGTTTGTAATTATATTCTATAATCAAAGTTTACAACGAGTCAAGGCAAAAATCTTTTAAAGATGTTGGTAAATATCTTTGGATTGGAGGATTGGAGTGTATTCTGTTCAGATTGAATGACGATGGACATTATCATATCGTAAAAGGGGATGAAAATACTTACTCTCAAAGCTATAAAATGGACACAATGAAAGGAATGTTAAAGAAACGGAAAAGACAGACGAACGGACACACAGACAGATAAACAGATACAGAAGGAGATAGATAGATAGATATATAGATAGATAGGAGAGAGAGAGAGAGAGAGAGAGAGAGAGAGAGAGAGAGGACCTCATAAAAATAATTCTTTCGGAAGATTGTAATTCTAAGTTTAATATGCGAACGGAGAATAATTTCAGCTCAAAAGATTTCGACTAACCTATTCAGAATTAAGGTTTTACGCAGCTGTAAATCAATAAGAATCGAATAATGATTCATAGGGTCATAAGTTCCATAAAGAAATTAGCCTTCATGCTTGATAATCTCAAATTTATTTAAAAAAATTTTGTTTTTTATTTATTTTATAAAGTTTCAAACACTTTTACGAAAGATTTTATTCATTCTTTTTAAATAGTTTGGCTTTAATTAATTTAGGAAGCTGAAACGGAGAAAAAATAATTATATAGGTTACATAAACGCCAATATATTTTTATATGATTTGCATATTAAAAGTTAATGGTATGCCTCGCAAACTTGAATTTATACCTTTATTTTATAATAATAATAATAATAATAATAATACCTGCACATTCTCGGATCTTGGACTATATCATTACCATGCTTGAATTCTAAACATAACTTTGCCATATATATATGTACAGACACTTACTTCCCTTTTGCTCAAATTTTAAGAATGATTTACATGCAAAACTATCATTAATCCCGAAGGGTCATCGTAACTCTTTCTTCCTATAATTTTTTTTATTTATTTTGCATGCAAAAATGATGTTAATCCTGATGGATTCACGGAAGTTCTTCCCATATATTTTTATTTAATTTGGATGCCAAAATGATATTAATCCCGAGGGTCCGGCCAAAATCTTTCGTATTTTTGTTTTTATTTGCTAGTGAAAATGAAATTAGCTCAGTTATTCTTAGAAATACATAGCAAAGATTAGTAGTACTGCCGTATTTAGGGCAAACCTAAAAGAAAAAAGAAAAAAATAATTCCAAGGTATTTCGTGTTTTCAGCAGTAAACCTCGTTAGGGAATGACGAGCTGTACTGCTGACGAGGTGTACTGCTGAATACACGAAAGGCCTTGGAATAATTTTTTCTTTTTTCTTGTCGGTTTACATCATTCATTCATTTCATGTATTTAATTGTAAAATTCATCCCATATATATATATATATATATATATATATATATATATATATATAGTGGACCTAGTTTTAACCGTTTAAGGTGATAATGATTTAATTGTATGCAATGATTAATTGATGCAATGACTGACTGATTGCTTATTAATGAAAGGCTGGGTTAATAATTTATGATGTCATACAGTATCACCGATTGTAATAATTGGTTATTTGGTTAGACCCACCATACTATTGGAAGTGACCGAAAAGGCAGCGAGGGTCACCAGCTTGATTTACGCCCAAGCAAATTAATGTTAAGGTTATAAAAGACACCTTATGGGTTTTGTAGTTTATTATGAAAATAAATTCGTTATTTTATTCACTGTGATATAACAAAGAAATGACAGTAATTAATTGGTAGTTTTACGTTATGCTTATGGCATAGGCTTAGCTAATAAGATGAAATGTTAATAGCTTAATTGACACGTAATAATGTACTCATTAATGGTATGTAAATGGCATGCGATATGGAACATTGAATGGGCCTAGTTAATGCTATAAAGAATGCATGTGCGTTTGGTACATTGAATGGAAAAACATGACACTGATTAAGTAGGCTAAATGATTGCATGGATGCACATAGAATAACTGATGTGGCCTAATAATAATGGATTGAAATGCTTGCACAAATATCATTTATATATAAGAACATTATGTGATGTTAAATGATTACGTCAAGAGAATATTTATTTAACACATAAATATATGACTTGAACATAATGACGGATGATACGCGGAATAACGGTATAAAAATGACACTTGAATTGGATGACAGGCCTACTGCGTTCTTTCACGAGAGTCAGTTGGACGCGTGATTACACACTTTGGGAGTATAGCCTACCGTTCGGCGGTAGGCTAATGTAGGCTTCACAAGAGTACTTAGAATAGGAGGTACTTATCTTATGGTGACGTAACCTTTGTTGAAGGCGGGTTGAAGACGAACCTATTACGCAGATTCTAGTTGTCGTTGTCCGTTAAGCCTCTTGAGATGATGGATGTAGGCTTCGTGGAGGCCTGAGGTGATGTTACTTCTCGAGGTGCAGGCTGGCCTTGTGATATTGCAGGCGTAGGCCTGTGGTGCGGAAGATATCTTGAGGAACGTGGAGAAACTTGAAGGCCGACCCGGCAAACCGCAGGCCCGAAATGATTCCGGTTGGGCCTCGAAGGATTGCTTCTGCAGGTGGTCTGTAGATCTTACGTGAAGACAAATTGTAGGCCCTGAAGAAAGTAGCGGCCGTGGCCCCCGGCCAGGGGGCCGGAAAGCGGTTGGTGGACGTTCGATGGTGAGCGTACGGGTGAGTGAGAGTGAGGAAGAATGAGCGTGGGTGCTCTCTTTTATACGCTGGTCCTGTGACGTAGAACTGTACCAAATCTTAAGACGCTTTGTCCACGCGTCTTTTAGTTGTTAACGGTTTTCGTTCGCTCCCCTTGGGAAGAAATAGACGCTCCATTGTTTGACTCTTGCCCACGTGTTTTTTCCAAGTTCTTTGATGATAGCGTGGAAGTAAAGGATCTGTCTATTTGTTGGTCTATTTCTTGTCGATCCGCTACATATATATAA
>JAJOZX010001363.1:452500-592500 GCA_023014485.1 Bathynomus jamesi | reverse complement strand
GTATGATTCCTATCCAAGGTATAAATGAAAATATAATAAATATAAAATGCTATTTATTATTCAATTTTATTTATTTAAAAAATAGTTTCGGTGCTACTATAGTATGTGGTCTACCTACGATTGGTTAGGTTTAGTCACGATATTTTCGTTAAAACTAACGAAAATATCATAACTAAACCTAACCAATCGTCAAGGGCGATGGACATTGGAATGTAAACAAGGAATTAGTAAACAAGGTAAGAAGCTATAATTAAAAGGTAGACCGCCGAATCGAGGTAGGAATTACGCTATAGTAGCACCTTTAAAAGTGTTGATCTTTGTTTTAAACGAAGATGGTTGGTTGTGGTTTAATTATGTTTACCAATACGGTACTTTTCTATTTCATTGCCAATTTTTTTTTAAATGTTAAGTAACTAACTAACCTAACCTAACCTAACCAGGGGTTGGGTTAGGTTAGGTTAGGTTAGTTACTTAACATTTAAAAAAAAAATTTGGCAATTAAATTTGGCAATCTGGCAAGTGGCGTCCGAATCTATCAAAAAGTCTGGGGTCCGGGATAAAGGAAAGTACCAAAAATACTATAAGGTTTTAAATTTATCGTATTTAACTTGGCGATCTATTTCGTGAGCATGATTTCTTATGCTTGAAAACACAAGCTTAAGCTTATAGGATGGGCTGCTAAAAAAACCTTTGCTCCAGCCATAATTTAAGTTGACGTGCGTTCCTGTCCACGTAGAATGAGTGGCACTCATCGCATGAATATTTATAAACGAGAGATGAGCAAAGAAAGTTCGGAAGCCTTTCCTTCACATAAAATCAACTATTTATAGTACGACTATTCATGAAAACCACATTCATATAAATTGGGGATAAAATCTTTCCGAAATCTGGTTAGTTTTTCTTCAAGATTAAACTATTTGTAACCATATATAGATTATTTTTTCTTAGAACTAAACATCCGTTCTACGTAAATAAAATCCCTCATTTATGTAAATCCTTTTACCCCAAATACAGTATAAAAGACGATGACTCGCGTTAGAGAACACTTCAGCATACTTGCCAACATTTTGAAAAGCAAAAGTGGTAGGATTTGTAATCAATGCCAAGGGGTCCGGGGACATGACACCCCCTGGAATTTTTTTTTTAAATCTAGCCTTAAATGATACACTAGAACATTCTGAGCATAAAAGGTAAAATCGGTAAGCGGTAGAATAACCTTCAAATCGGTAGGGTTGGCATGTATGACTTCAGAGTGAGGCCGACCCTAATCACTAAACATTTTAACTCAGCTATGTACTTCAAAAGAATACTTCACTTAGATACTCCATCATTAAAACTGAAATACCATCGATTTTATTTTACTAGAACTCTGACAACACAAAATATTATTACTTCTCGTCGAAGCAGGAAACTGTATAGACGAGTACGGCAAGTACCCATGCACTCCTTCTAGTTAGGCTACAAGCCACAAGCCTACCTTTGCGTTCGTGTTAAACAATTCCCGCGTAGCCTACATAGTGTAACCTCAGCCTAGCGAATAGGCTATACCCAAAAGTGTACGCAACCAACCGGCAAACTAACTTTCCTATTACGACTACAGTAGGCTTGTTCAATTAGTTTACCATATTCAATTATCTTATCGTATTTGTATCCGCTTGTTTATGTGCTCATTTATGTATTTCATTTTACTTGCCTAATCCGTTTACTGTACCACACCGTACTTTCATTACTTCAGTTATTATTGGCTTAATTACTTATTATTGTGTGTTCACTGCCGCATATCTCATTAGCCTACCTAAATTAGTGTTTCTTGTCATTATTATATTTACTTAACGCTTATACTGTGTAACCATTTCTTATTGCTAAGAATCAGCCATTGTAATATATAGTATACGGAATTGTTAATTACTGTAAGCAAATAATTCATTTATTTTTCTAATTAAACACAAAACAACAAAGTACTTTCTCTCTCCTTATTAAATATTGGGAGCTATTGAAGAATAGGGACCCCAGCCTTCTTTAGTTAGCTTTATAAGGCTAACTAACGAAAATATCATGACCTAACCTAACCAATCGTCAAGGGCGTACAGTTAACCACACGTTCGTTAGGTTAGGTCGTGATATTTTCGTTAGTTAACCTTATAAGCCTAACTAAAGAAGGCTGGGGTCCCTATTCTTCAATAGCTCCTACGTTTGTAATTTATGGTTTTTCTTTGTTTATTGCTCTATAGTCATGCTTCATTCCTTTTAAATATAAATTAATAAAAATCTCTAATACTGAATTCCCAGATAAAAGTTTAGATTGCATCCCTTTTCAGTAATTTAAATTGGTAATTATAATTTTCAAAGGCTAAACTATTTAAATGTGTAATTAAAACTTTTTATTCATTTGTTTATGTAAATAAAACTGTAATTTAAAGGAAATTTTAGAATCTGAAGAAATAAGAATTAAAAAAAAGAATGTATCAGATTCACCAACTTGATATTTCGCACAAAAATATTTAACGGAATAAATGTATGTTGATTTGAAAGTAAAAATTATTCTGTTGAATAAAATGAAAAATATTTTGTTAAAAATGACGTTCTCGTTATCAATTTTTTTTTTTAACAAAATCCGGTTATCTGTGTTGATAAATTGTCAAGGAAAACGATTTCCAAGAAAATAATTCAAACAAAAATTTGACTTGTGAATGGGAAAGATGGTAAGTGAAACAAACGCTATACCCACGATTAATTACAACTATTTTTTTTTTTAATATTTATTAAGGCGTAAAAAGGAATTGAATTTCTTTCCAAGTCCGTTCAATGTCTGTTAGCGGAACACTATTGTAACAAATTGGTTGTTTTTGCGTTGAATCTAAATATTAGTCTGTTTGCTGCATATATTGTTTCCCGTCAAACAAAATGACGTAAAACAATGCATATGTGGAGTAAGTCTTAGACTATGGGAGTTGTTAGAAATTAGTAAGTTATACCATTGGTGTAACTGGCGTAACTAATGGGTTTTTTAACCCCCCCCCCCCATTAATCTCAGAAAACCGTGTTTGAGCAGTATGAGAATACAAATACCTAGTAACAATATAACAAATATGATGTAAATTACTATTTTCAAGGAGTTCAAAAACATAAGTCCACTCCTCCCCCATACCAGGTTTCTAGTTACGCCTATGAGTTATACTGTATATAAATCAGTGGTCTCATTCAGAGGGATATTAGTGAAAAGGGAAGTATAGTATAACATCAAAGTTGACCATAGTGTACAAGTCACCATTTTGAATATTATTAATTTCTTTAAAATGAAAATGTAAAGGAGTCGTTACAAGATAACTCATTGGTAGTGAATTCTGTCTGATAGGATTGGCCCAAATAATTTAGACAATTTATAATTAAAAGGGTTAATTTGCGGACAATAGTGGACATGCTGGATAGTATATAACTAATACCAGTTTCGTAAACTTTCGGGAGTCCATATAAGATTCCAGGTTGAGATCCAGAAACAAAATGTTTATTATACTCTGATTCTGTAATTTTGTTGGTGTTCTCAAGTGTGCGTTAAATGCGGTTCAATTTATTTTAATTTACATTGGTTAGTTTGTCACCTTTAACTTCTTCAAATTTAGAACAATCATTTCTTATGGTATATACAGGGTGTCCCAGAATTAACTATCTATTTCAATGAAATCGACAAATTTTTTAAAAACACACTTTTATTTATGTTTATCATGTTTAATATGTGTTAAAAATGTATAAATTTCTAAGTTTTTTTCATAATTTTATTTTCATAATTTTTTCATTATCTGGTCCAATGAAAGACCGTCTGAAGTCATAGAATGGCAAAGAGACTCTCCAAAAGTTAACGTGTGGCTTGGAATGACCAAATCCAAAATTTATGGCCCATTCTTCTTTGCGGAAGCAACTGTAACAGGTACCGTCTACCTTGATATGCTTCAGCAGTTTCTCGAACCACAGCTTCTTGATGATGGCATTCTTGATAATGTTGTGTTTCAACAAGATGGAGCACCATAAATTTTGGATTTGGTCATTCCAAGCTACACGTTAACTTTTGGAGAGTCTCTTTGCCATTCTATGACTTCAGACGGTCTTTCATTGGACCAGATAATGAAAAAATTATGAAAATAAAATTATGAAAAAAATTTAGAAATTTATACATTTTTAACACATATTAAACATGATAAACATAAATAAAAGTGTTTTTAAAAAATTTGTCCGATTTCATTGAAATAGATAGTTAATTCTGGGACACCCTGTATTTTATTTCAATAATCCATTTCATCAAGTTTTTCTAAGTGGCCATGTCGCAGCAACTCTTCCCGTCGATCTTAAGCGACATTCTGTCAGATTCAACTTTCTTTAATAATAATAATAATAATAATAATAATAATAATAATATTATTATTAAATAAATATTACAATTTTACTTACAGGTTTTACTATGTTAAAATAATACAACGAGCAGATGTCAACTGGACTATTTATTTTATTTAATTTGGACCTAAAACTTTAGGTTTTACTAGGTTCTCAGATTAACTAAAACTAGAATACATCACCTCAGAGGTAGATATGATTAAATACTACATAACTCACGAATAAGAAGTATTAATGAATTTAGAATACATGATCGAAAGAATAGCTGAAAATTAGAAGTAAATCTTATAATACAGTACAATATATTAAGTAAAAAGTTATTATTATTATTGATATGATACAAATAAAATACAAAGAATTGATAGCTAAATACGAGAAATTAAAGAAGTAATGGAATATACTGGAAATGAACAAGTAGTTGCGAACAGTTTTTAGGTAATAAATACTCTTATAAGTCATGATTAAATTGATTAAAATTGTCTGAATTCTTGAATAAGACATATTAATTAATTTAGGATACAAAAACGAATTAATAGTTGAAAATACAGTTTAAAAGGGAGGTCACCTCCCTCAGGTCTATGTCGTGACCAATGACGTAATACCGCTTCCAGTCGATCCCGTGGATTTGGAGAGTACTGGGGATGGGAGATTTTCTAGTTTAGATTCTGTAGCGACCCGTGGTTCGGATCTCGCGTAAAGCTATATATATATATACACACCTCGTTAACCTCGTTTAGGTTCCGTGCGTTAGTCTCTCTTCACACGAAGGTCAAGCTGTGGCCCCGCCTCTAGGCTTGGCTTGGTGGAGGAGCGAGTTGCTCTCTTGCGCTCTCCACCGCACGTAGCCAGGTACACCCGGCTCATCTGGTACGGTCCTAAGCCAGGCATCTAGTCTTCTCTTGAAGACTTCAACTTTGACCCCTGTAACGTTTCTGAGGTCCTTTGGAAGCTGATTAAAAAGTCTTGGCTCCTTGACAACAAAGCTATTTTCCTTCATTTTTGAGGAGGGCCCTTGTCGGGCGTTTAATTTGAAAACTACACATTCTACCTTTCCTATTTCCAGCGTTGTTTGGATGGTAATTGGTTTTAGTTTGAGGTTTGGTACCATTTTTTCAATCATTTTCCATGTATATATTATGGTGTACCTCTCTCTTCTTCTTTCCAGGGAGTAGTTGAGTTCTTTGCAGCCATGAATCTTGGCTGTGAAATGTCTGCGTTTCTTCTAGTTTATTAATTTCTTTCTTTTTATATGGGGGACGTCAAAACTGAGCAATATTCAAGTTTTGGTATGATCAGTGTTCTCAGCAGGGGAATCATTACTGGCTTGTCCCTCCTTTTGAACGTTCTTAGTACCTGTCCCGCGACTCTTTTTGCTTTGTTTATTGCTATCTGATTTTGTGTCTCGAATTTGGCATCATCGGTCATTATTGCCCCTAAGTCGATCGCTTTCGTGCTTCTTTGAATTTCCTGTCTATCTGGAACATAATATGCAGTCTAAGTTTCTCACTTCTATCATATCTCAAGAGCTGAGATTTCTCGGTGCTAAATGTCATAGTGTTGTCTTCTGACCACTTGTATATTTTGTTCGTGTCCCTCTGCAAGGCCTCCACTTCATTTGCATCGCTGATTTTTCTGCTGATCTTTGTATCGTCCGCAAAGGATGTTACTATACTGTTGCTGTTTACTCCACTGTCTATGTCTGTTAGCATGATAATGAACAGGAGTGGGGCCAGTATTGTACCTTGTGGTATATATGTATATATATGGGATGAATTTCACAATTAAACACTTGAAATGAATGAATGATGCAAACCCACATGGGAAAATGAATACACGAAAAGCTTTGGAATCATTTTTCTATTTCCATGTGGGTTTGCATCATATATATATATATATATATATATATATATATATATATATATATATATATATATATATATATATATATATATATATATAGAAAATCCCAGTCCAGATATGACCCTAATCACTGATTCTCTTAAGACTCAATATACTCTTATTGTTACGAGTAACCTTTGCAGTAAGTTTCATAATTTTCGTAAGTAATTCTGATGTAACTTAAGTGTAATTTTGCTAAGCGTAACTTTTTCTCGTAAAATTACCATAACTATTTTGACAATAAATTTTATTCAACATTTACACGTGTAACTTTCTCGCAACAAACATGCATTCAAAATAAACAAGAATCTCGAAGGAAAAGTGAAACACACAAAGCGGTAAACAAGAAATTTAATATTAGTCCTACACGGTATAAACAATACTTAAAAATAAATAAAAATGATAATTAATTAGACAAAAAAATGTATTAAAACCAAAAAATATTATTATAGGATATATATATATATATATATATATATATATATATATAAATTGGAAAGGTTTATTGGCTGAAGAAAACTACAGTTTGTTATGAAAAAATTAAAAGGATCACCTGAAGATGAGGGCCCCCAGCCTTCTTTAGTTAGCCTTATAAGGCTAACTAACGAATGCTTGGGGGCCCTGATCTTTAGGTGATCCAACTAAAAGCAAAAATAGAATTAAATAGGATATAAAAAGTAATACACGAAATGAAACGAGTAATAATAAAATTGATAACAAACACTAAACAAAATTAAGACTACGGAAGGAAGTAAAATACAAGTAATGAAAATAACAAAATATTGGTGTGAAGTGGAGCTAAAGCAAATATTTTCATACTAAGAAGTCTACATTCTAGAAAACAAAGTTGGGCTAATGAACAACTTCCACAAGTGGGTTGTCTGGGTTGTTAATTTTTTACGTTAGACTGTAGTGAACAAGACTTCTTACCTTATATTGTGATTTCATTTGCTAAGCTGAGTATCTTGAGCTTGAAGTAACTTTCGTCGCAGTTTCCAAGGTCTGTTATAAAGTAAATTTAGGGTTCTGCCAGAGCCTTTTTAATAATTAACCCACTGTTGCTGCCAACAGATATTAGTGCAGAAAGTACGAAAGAGTTTCTTTAGCTTCGCTTGTACAGAATCTGA
Organism: Bathynomus jamesi; assembly: GCA_023014485.1. Taxonomy (NCBI): domain Eukaryota; kingdom Metazoa; phylum Arthropoda; class Malacostraca; order Isopoda; family Cirolanidae; genus Bathynomus; species Bathynomus jamesi. Next base: position 585,088 of record JAJOZX010001363.1, on the reverse strand, counting down.
AGTTCCTTATAAGGTAATCATGTTTGCTTTATCACGGAAACTTCGATATTGTTTTATATCCGAGTCGTCACTCAAGGTGCTGGTGATAATTTAACCCCAAATACTTAAATTCTTGTACAGTCGGGTCCCGTATTACGCGAGGGGATACATTCCTGGAAAACCTCGCTTAATGCGGAAGCGTAATCAGAAACATTAAGTCTATTGAAAGTAAAGGGATAGGGACCTGAGACCAAGATTCGATACCTAATTTCATAATAAATACTCCTATTTCATACAAAAAGGATAATTAAGCACAAAATTAAGTAGTTAATGGTATTTACTTGCAAATTACCTTACATATAGGACACATAAAATTAATATTAACATAAAGTTTAGTAATTAATAGTATTGTAATCTACATTTACAAATTAGATGCAGGATCATCAGCTTCCGCTTCTTGTGATAAGGTGGTGGAAGTTGAGGGAGCTCCTGCAGAAACACGTTTAAAGAATGATGTAATCTTCTGCTGCTTCGCGTTCCTCTGCGAGTCTTTGTGGAGCTCTTTGTAGCATGAAACGAGTTGATCAATGCCCCTCTTGAAATTAAGAGATCCCTCCATGATCGGGTCCAATTGCACCATCCTATCACCCAAATTTCGAGCATCATTCAGGAACTCCTGTAAGGTCTTTGCAGTGAGGGCTGGCTTGGCAGGCTCGTCGTCCTCCTCCTCGTCCTCCTTCTCCTCGTCCTCCTTCTCCTCATCATCATCATTACTGCTGGATGAGAAAATTTTTCGCGTATATGGCGTTTTATATTCGCGTTTTACGGATAATTGGTCACGTTTTATAACTCGCGTATACGACGTTTCGCGTAATCCGGACTCGTGTAATACGGGACCCAACTGTACTTGCTCTATTGATTCACCTTTCAGTGTGAAAAGAATATTAGCTGTTTGATTTGAGCTTTTGGAATGGAATTTTATAATATTAAAAACTCATAAAAGTGATTTTTGGTTTTAACTTTCCTGTATTTAAGTGTTTAAGGTTTAACGTCAGGGTTTAACATCAGGTTCAGGATGATATTCGAGCGGTCGACCTTCAGATTTTCGGTCGCAATCTAGTCTTTCTGGCATAGGATCGAATCATATCCCTGCCTCCCCTAACTCACTCCACAACTCCTCGTTTATTGTTAAATTCGTTAAAATCATTAAAAAAAAGGTTAAATCAGAGTTGTTGTTGTTGTTGGTTAGCCGATCAGCCCACCCTGATCGAGCAAGCCGGCGGCACGCAGGTAACTGATCGCCCTCTCCGGAGTGGACCAGAAGTTTAGCGCACTAGTGATGTTGTGTTGTGTTCTATGTTGTGCTAGAGCGGTACAGTCTGTCATAATGTATTCAATTGTTTGTGGTGTGTCCTGGCACAGGTGGCGGGTGTCGTCTATGGAGTTGTCTAGTCTGTGTTTATATGTCTGTAAGTTGGGGTGATGTCCACATCGGAATCGTGCTAAGTTAACTCGATCCGATCTGCTCAGGCTGGTCTCTGACCTGTCAATGGGTGGCGGCTTCGCACCTAGGAGTTAGGACCGCATTCGGACCGAGTCGTGTCAGTGCTTTGTAGTTTAGGTGTGTGTGTGTTTTCTGTAGTGTGTGATGTCTGTGGGGCGTGGTATGGAATGGAGTATTTAGTTATAATGTCTCTCTTGTCTCTTCAATCAGAAGAGTTGATTTAATATGTGTGTGTTTTATTTACAAAGTAAATCATCGGTGAAGTTACATTTAAATAAAATGTTTCTAATGTAGTTTAAAACAAAAGCCATGTCTGCGGGGCTCGAGACGATTATAAGTGTGTTTCACACTAAAAAAAAATGGTACTATCCAATCGTTTGGATGAGTACGTCTCCTCTTTCCCGTTTCTCGCTCCGCATTAGTTTATATAATAGTATTGAGTTAAATGGAGAAAGACAGTATTTGGAGAAACAAACTAAATCTTCAACAACAAAGGTATTCCCCGGGAAATCCCAGAATAATAAATACCTTTGGATTTTCCTAATAGGGCAGGATATAATAATAATAATAATAATAATATAATAATACTCGTTATTGAGAAAGAACACATTACATAAGATATACATCACATCCATATAGGTTTACACAATGTTGGCATAACGTTTAACTTTGTACTTTTAATGGCAAGTACCGTAGTTTAATTCCAGTATTCTTATCTGAATATGCCGTTGGAAAGCATGACAGCTTTTCAGACAAATATCTTTGAGACTCGTTTCTATTTTTACAAAGGAAAAATAAGAAATATAAATAGAATTGGTGGAAAATAAAATAAAGTTGTATTTAGTTAATTCCGTCATCACAAATGGAAACTGAGATAGTAGAACAATAATACAACAATAATCTTGGTTTCAGTAATAATAATATCAATATCAGGGTTGTGCAAAATTTGTATAAGATCATCCAGACTTTTAATTGAAGGGCTTATTAATACCATATCATCATTATAAGAAATAAATTATTTATCATCGTTTTATCTATACAACATCCCATTCGTGCCTGATTAAGGGAAGAAATTAAGCCATCAATATACACATTAAACAGCAAAGGAGAGGGCAAGGAACCTTGTCTAACTCCCCATGAAGAACCAAAACACATTGCCCCACCTAACTATAAAAGTTTGGTGGGTGTACCGAAATTTCATTGTTTTTAAAACATACACTGGAACATTCCTTTTTTTTTAATTTTTAAATAAAATATTGTGATTTACTCTATCATATATATAATTTTAAAGTTAAAAAACACACCTAAACACATGTTAGCACCACTTTTTAAACACCTTCAATGCTTTGTCTGCGATTTATTTTTGAATAGTTTTAGAGATTTAACAAGTTAGAATGCTGCATTTGGATTGAAGGTAAATAAAAACAAAAGTTTAACTGCGAAGCCTCATTTACTTATGTCGCCGCGTCAAAGGGGACCAGGTACCCCGGGGACTGTAGTGGTTAATTTTCCTGTTATACGCAACGGTTATTTTTAATTAACGCAGCTCTTTCCCATGGTGGGAATGCGAACCACACTCAGTTCTTCTTTTTCACTAATGCTCCTTTCGGTCTGTCTCACTGAATTGATATAACTTCTCATTTTACACTCACTTGATCACTGTAGTGTACAGTTGAGGTATCACTTACTCCCTTTGAGTGCAATTTTGATCAGTAATTCCCTTCAAAGTATAAATTCTTCGAGAGACCTCATTCAGAAAATCGATGACTTTTATACTCCGCATTCAGCTTTCAAGTTTAAAAGGAAGTACATTCAAATAACTAAGCGAAGGTAATTTAGACTATTTTGGTTCAATTTATACTGTTATTTACTACAAGGAAAATGTTTTTCAGTTTCAGGATTGAGTCACACACAGGGCCTATCAGAGCGGGGGCTAGGAGGGCCATTTGGCTTGGGCCTCAAGCTTAAAGGGGGCCTCGAATTTAGAAACTTTCAGGTTTGAATATAATGTTTTGCAGTGAAAGTAATAATTGGGTTTAGCTATGGGCCTCAAAAGCTGGAAGTGTCCCGGGCCTCTCTGGACCTCTGAGAGGGCCTGGTCACACATATACCAGGAAAATCCTACGGCTGAAGTTTTAAAACAGGACAAAGCAATATTTCAAAATTTAAAAAAAAAAATCACTAAAAATGTCACAAAATTCCTTGCATAAATTCAAAGCAAAAATAAAATTGGCGTTCAAACAAGCTTAGTCAAAATTTCGAAGTTACGCAATAAAACAACCTATTCAAGCGAGTATAGCAAAATTGCACACGGCAAGTTAGATCATGTATACACTATGTACAGAGAAGAGGGTGTCAGGCCGAAGGTATTATAGAAGATTTCCCGACTTCCTTAAAGGTGGGATTCCTCTCAAATTAACCACTCACCAACTAATCGGATAGCTGCATTAACAGTGATTGGTTTTCCCTTGACGAAGGTTAGTTCCTTATAAGCCAGCAAAATTTTGAAAGGGAGTATAGTTTTACACAAAATCTTAAATAAGAAAAGGAATTCTATGGTTTGACAGAGCATTTTACAAATTACTGAAAAATTACAGACTGACTTTTAAATTAATAAATCAGCGATAGCGCGATAGAGTTTTGACGGTCGCGTCAGTACCACTTGGGTGAGGGAAGGAACTTGTGTGTTATATACAGTAGAAGTTCATGCGTTATGTGGTGAGTGGTGACCACATGAACTATGTACTAGTAGGGTGTGTCAATTTGGGAGGTGAAAATTAATTTTTGCCAATTCCTTCACTGAGGGGTTTTAAAAATATGTTTTTGGATGTGAAGAATTCAAATCTGCTATTATTTTTGTGATTGCTCAACACTTAGCTTGGTAAATCTACGTTTGATTAAAAAGCGCATAAATTGCTCTCGGAAAACAACATTTATTAATTTTAGCTTCTCAAAATGTCAGGTAATGCTATAAAAATTTTAGTTTCTCTGCATAAAACATATCCTAGTAATCATAAAACATATCCTTGTAATCATAAAACAACATTAGAAAGTAATGACATCAGTAAAAAAAATATTTAAACAACAAGTTTCATCAAGTCTTGCTTTGATTCGTTCTTGGACATCAGCCGCCGACTTGCTTCTTGGCCTCTGATATAGCCCTCACGTTTCTCATGTGTATACACCCTGCCTGCTGCCTCTGTGACTTGTTTCACACACCTCTCTATTGACTGAGCATAACAGGGCCACTGTGGAACTTGCATAGGCTTGTCAAAGAACTTCTTTACTTCCGCTGTAGTCAGTTTACATGTCAAAGGAGGTTCAAATACCCCGTCAGACCAGTCTGTCAGCTCCAACACGGAAGAAGCACTGGGGTTGATGGAAGGTGTCTTCCTGGGACGTACAGAAAGATCTCCAAGTGTGTCATCATCTCCACCCCTCATGTCAACAATCTTTTGGACACCAGCTCTCCTCTCCTCACTGTCATCTGAGCACAAGAGTGTCTGGATTATCATTTCGCTGAATGCATACCATGCTGAGCGCTTGATGGTTGGCAAAACAGCATCCACTACAGCCTTCTTTTGCAGCCTAACTAGCCGCAGCTGAAACAAGATGTGGCGTGGGCCTTCCACCCAAGAGTGTTTTACTTTGATGTTGAACCAACAGGGGTAGTACACACCAACAATGTATTCCACTATCAGTCTTAAATTGTTGAGGGTTTTGCCTTTAAGGCCATGTTTTGAAACCCATATGCGACAAAGCCTGTTTGCTGTTGTCAACCACCTTGAATGGCTCACTGGACCAATTTCAAGAAGGGCCAGATCTGTGGGAAGTTCTCCTGTCCTTATGGCCTGTGTGATCCTATACCCATACGCTTGATCAGTAGAGAGATCCTTTACGACATTGTCACTCAGTGAAGTAAGAGGCTCTCCAATTGAGAGTTTGGTGAATGAAGGATCAATTTCAAGTTCGGTTGCAGTGTCTAGCATTTTGCCAATGTTACCTGTCCACTTGTTGTTAGACAAGGTCTTCCCATCCAGTGCTGTGATCAAGTGTCGCAGGGGTAACTCGTTAGTGTGGAGGGCACAAACCAACCAGATCAGCTTACGGCAAAGCTTGACCTCTACCCAATGCATGGAACCACCCTCCCAGCCAGTGTTAACATTTGTAGAATCACCTCCAATGGCCTGCAGGCTTTTATCAATGCCCTTCTTCTTCATGAAATCTACAAGATTATCAGCAATAACTTCAGCAGGTTTTTTTCTCGTTGAGCCTTTCTCAGGAGTGAAGTGGTAGAGATATCTTCCACCTGGCTCACTGCACACAGATAATGCTCTTCTTTGATGATGCTGGGGAACTGACGATCTGAATTGTCTGCTTTCAGCATAACTTTAGTTGTATCTTGACGGCCGTCAAAGAAGATGCAGTCAATTTCACCCTTCTTACAAAGATCATCAAATTCCTGATCCAGGGATCTCATAACTTTTTCTTGGGCCCTCTTGACTTTATTGTGATCAACTACAAGTCTCTTGTCTTCTTCAGTGATCAAGCCAGCATCCATAAAGGCAGCAGTGGTGATGGCAGCTGTGGCACGCAGGCCAACACCATATCTGATGCTATGCATAGCAACATTAGGTATTTCTAATGTGTTGTACTCTGGCTTTTTATTGGAAGTTGAAGACGTGCTTGGTATTTCTAATGTCACTTCATAACTTCCATCCTTTCCATCTTGAGCATCAGCTATTTGTTCTTCATTTTCATCATCAGGGAAAATTATTTCATTTGATGGCATTGAAACATCCTGCTTACTTGTCTGCTTATATTCAGCAAGTCTTCTTCTTTCGTCTTCTTGCCGCTTCTGCTTTTTGACTTGTCTGTTGTGCTCAGGTTGATCTGGCAAGCCAATCTGATGAGGTCCAATAGAACCAGACTTGTCTCTCTGACCTTTAATGAAAGCAAGTTCCTTCACAGGGATCTTCATCTCCCTAGGGCATGTACAGTTAATGTGAGTTTCGTTTTTGCAACCAGCATCTGCAAAGCAGCCAAATTCAGAGCAGAGAACAATTTTACACTTGCAACTGAGGATGTCAAAAAGCTTGTCAAGTTTTGCAATGAAAGCCTCTTTGACATGTAGCTTTCCTCTCCTAAGAGATATGTTTTTGGCCTGGTCCCAGCTCTCTTGGATCTTGTTTAAGATTGTGACTCGTGAATTTACAACGGGGGCTACAAAAGAACTGTTTGCTCGTTCCCACTTTTCAAGCACTTTAGGGTAAATGTCCTTTGCAAGACTGGCTGCTGGGTAGTTTCTCACATCCTCACCACTTTGTTCTCTTAGCAGTAGCCCATATTTCAGAACGTCTCGCAGAGTTGGGAGTTCAGAGGGCAACAACTCTCTACCAGTTCCAATTAGGTTGCTCATATGTTTGAATGTCCCCAGTCTTGTCCTCCTTTTAGAAGCCATTGTAGGTCAATTCCCACTGGTTAGGATGGTAGCACTGACGGACAAGTAATCTTCAGCACACTGATGAATATGTTTCAACCTGTGAAATAAGCAAAAACAGCAGTGCATTATATATACAGCATATATAATTATTAATATAATAATTATTATATAATTCCACAAAAAAGTCAAAAAAGTCACTATTTTTATGTACCGTAGCTTCTTACCAAGCAAAACTAAATTATATTAAATTAACAAAAATATCTTTAGAATTCCTAAGTCATGCTGCAACTTTTTAGCACCCCTCATATTTGGAATTTGAAAGTTGAAAAATTCGACACACCCTAATTGTACTAGCCGCATGAAAAGAGGAATTCTAAAAGCATTCAGAATTGGCGTCATTTTGATTAGCGTTTTATACTTTTAATATTCATTTCACTTAGTTTAAATGGATTAACTATGTTCGACCTATCGGGCAAACACTCATGAAAAAGGAGATATATATTTTACGAAGAAAACTTTGAAAACTATCGAAAAACTTACATTTTAATAAATTCAAAATAGCACATCAAATATTTTAAATTTAAGTCGGGGGAACACCGAACATTCTTGGGTAATTAATTCGATTTGGTCTCAATTATTCGAAAAAAATTGTTCGAAAGCAATTGTTTGAATAGCAATTGTTCGAAGTAACAATTATTCGACATAACAAATGCTCGAAAGAAAAGTTGTCGGGGAAATAAAAAAAGGAATGAGCTTCAAAATCTTCATTCAATAAAATATAAATACCTAACCTAACCTAACCTAACAAAGCATAAATCAAAGGAATGGAAAAGCCATTTTTAACACCATGAATGGTATACAACTGTTCAAATATGCTTGGAACAGTTTTGAAAGTACCATTCATATACAAATTTCGGCATGTAGCAAGTAAATACAAATTTTTCTGTGTTGAAAAAATCAACATTCTGTCACCGGTTTGCCCAGAGTCAAACATCAAAAAATCATCACCTTTATTAGTTTTAGTTTGTTCTTCTGAAAAGATTATGTCTCTTTTATGATTAGGTATAACTAACCCAACGTTTTCCTTTACACGCAACCTACGAATAGTTCTTTTAATGCTATTTGTCGAGGGCAATGCTTGTGCTGCAGTATCAGTTATTTCAGAAGCTACATTAGAAATTATATAATGTGGAGAATCACGTGTACTTTTCGCGTCATTCTTAATTTTCTCTAAAAGTTTACGGACTTCAACACTTGCGGGATCACCTGCATGATTATCCTCACATGAAACTTTGGTTACTTCGTCATCAATTGTTATGGCCAGTGGTGTAGTGCTGTGGGAACGCGTGGGAACGGCGTTCCCTTACTTTTTTTGGTAGACGGAACGGCGTTCCCTCACTATTTCAAATAAATCCGAACTTACAAATCTCTAACGTCATGAAATTTTAATTCCCACCCCTAGAAGAAATATGAGAAAGAATAATTAACTGTTTCATTTCTTTTAGCTTCGACTGAGGCAATGCTAGCCTATAAAGATCTGGTGAAACAGTCACCACGGCGTACCAGTTGTTAACTGTTTTTAGTTAATCATTCCAGTTGTTAGCTATTTTTATTGATCGTACTGGATGTCATATATCTAATGACACTGGAAATACTGCATCTTCAACCTTGGAATATATCCCAATATCCAGTGCATATGACCTCAAAATATCCCTGAAATTGGTAAATTTCAAAAGATTTCCAGGGGGGCTTACAGTGCCCCCGGACCCCCAGCTGTATGGGCTCGCCGCGCTCACCATTGTCCCCCCCGCATCTGAGTAACACTTTCAAAATGCGTTCCCTCACTTCTTTATTTAGCACTACACCACTGGTTATGGCACGGCTTTTACAGTACTTTGCAAAATGCTGGCATTTCCAGTAAACTTTTGTTGTCACTTGCTTGTCTTTTACGTATAAAAATCCATTTACTAAGAGCATCGGTTTACTTTTCTCACTTGGCACAAATTCGGCCATTCTATGGAGGGTGCTTGACGTGCTCTCACTTTAAAGATTGAAGTTAAACTGTATTATTCTTATTTTGGACATTAATACGAATTGGTAACCGCACCAATTTTGTGTTTGTTTGCCATTCGAACATTTGGTTGGTTGGTTGCCATTCGACAACTTTTCTTTCGAACATTTGTTATGTCGAATAATTGGTACTTCGAATAATTGTTATTCGAACAATTGCTATTCGAACACTTGTTTTCGAACATTTGTTTTCGAAAAAAAGTCCACAGACGAATTAATTCAGACTTAAGTTTGTAAGTAACCCAACTTCAGTATGCATTATCGCCTTATACTTAATGTGTTCGGCTCTATTAAACTCTGGATCACCTGAAGATCAAGACCCCCAACCTTCGTTAGTTAGCCTTATAAGGCTAACTAACGAAAATATCACGATTCAACCTAACCAATCGTCAAGGGCGTACAGTTGACCTAACGATTGGTTAGGTTAAGTCGTGATAGTTTCGTTAGTTAGCCTTATAAGGCTAACTAACGAAGGCTAGGGGCCCTGATCTTCAGTTGATCCTAAACTCTTTTATACAACACTAATAAGAGCTCCTAATATAATTATTTACGAATATAATGTACTGTAAGGTCATAATCAACGATGCTTTAAATTAATTTTTAAAGCGTAATGAATCGTGCACTTTTATACGTAAACTGTGAACGGATTGCGTGCATGCGCAGACAGTAGCAATCTTAAAAGTACCCTAGGATTTATTTCCATTAACAATATGATACAGCTTCTTCGTTTATTAAAAATGAATAACATTAATGGGTGCTGGTTAAGTGTGCGGTCTACCTACGATTCGGCGGTCTACCCTTTAATTATAGCTTCTTATCTTGTTTACTAATTGTTTGTTTACATCCCATTGTCAATCGCCCTTGACGATTGGTTAGGTTTAGTCATGATATTTTCGTTAGTTTTAACGAAAATATCATGATTAAACCTAACCAATCGTAGGTAGACCACACACTTAACCAGCACCCATTAATGAATATTAAAAATTACTTCAAAATATTTTTTCACCTCCTTCATTACTTCTGCCTTACGCCATTCACCTGAACAGTAAGCAGAAGCATATTTATAATCATATTTAACTAAGAAACGCAAGCATGAAAATGTTTACAGTTGTTTTATTTTAATTAATTATTGGATCATCTGAAGATCAGGACCCCCAATTTTACCACCTGAAGATCAAGGCCCCCACTTTTTCTCACCTGAAGATCAGGGCCCCCAAATTAAAGGAAAATAAAAATAATAAGATCAGAAAAATTCTATTGTGATAAAAAAAATAATTTATGAGAAACATAAAGGTGGATCGGGCTGAGGGGGATAATCTTCAGGTGATCCATGTATATAGTATATATACAGGGTGGGCCGTAAGTTTCCATACATAGGAAAATTTAAACGTTTGTTTTTATGTTTCAGATACCCTAAGAATATGCGTTTGTAAGATCTTGTTTACTGATGAAGCAAATTTTTACGTCAATGGAGAGGTTAATCGGCAAAACATACGTTATTGGAGTAATGCTAACCCTAACTGGCTGAGTCCGACGAAGATGCAAGGTGCCGGTAAAGTGATGGTGTGGGCCGGGATATGGGGTGACAGAATTATTGGACCAATTTTTGTCAGTGGAAATCTTAATGCCGAAAGGTATCTTAACATGTTGCAAGAAGAGATTTTCCCATCCCTGCTAAACGAGGAAGGTAACTTCCCAGTTTACTTCCAGCAAGATGGAGCTCCACCTCATTATGGTCTTCACGTGCGTCGGTATTTGGATCAGCAGCAGTTTCCGGATGCTTGGATTGGTCGGCGTGGTCCTGTGGAGTGGCCTCCCAGATCCCCAGATCTCACCCCCCTTGATTTCTATCTTTGGGGGCACTTGAAGGCCATGGTGTATCAGGAAAAGATACGAGACATAAATCATCTAAAGGAACGTATCACCAATGCCATTACAAGCATAACGTCAACTGTGCTAATGCGTGTTCATCAACAGTGGGGAACACGTATTGAAATGTGTTTTCAAAACAATGGCAACCATGTAGAGCATATTATATAAATAAAAATGGTTGTCCATAAAAAAATGTTTATTTTTCCTATGTATGGAAACTTACGGCCCACCCTGTACACAGTATATTCCCTGTAGGTTAATTGAGTGCTGGTTAGGTCAACTGAATACCCGGTTAGATTAACTGAATGCCGGTTAGGTCAACTGTACGCCCTTGGTGATTGGTTAGGTTAAGTCGTGATATTTTCGTTAGTTTTAACGAAAATATCACAACTTAACCTAACCAATCGTCAAAGGCGTACAATTGACCTGTACAAGCATATATATATATATATATATATATATATATATATTAATATATATATATATATGTTACTAGCGTTTTACACGTATTTTTGCCGGGAAATTTCTTGTATACATTCGTCCATTATTTTTATTGTATGTTAGTTACCCGCCAGGGTAGCTTAGTGACAGAACTATAGAGTGTTCGAGTCCCGGTTCGGATTCCAGACTTTAGGTACTAAATTAAGGTGCCCTTCTGGGTCTCATTTGTAAGTTGTGTAGCCTAAGTTTTTTACAGTAGGATAATTCAAAAGTGTTTGCGTCTTAAGCGTTATCCATTCGCACTTGACGGTATTATTTGTTACCACCAAAGGCAGGCCCACAACTCCGCCCACAGTGCTAATTTCTTCGACTCAGGAGGAGTTGTGATACTGTACAATGTACACGTTGATTGGACATGTATTTTTTCATCTGAAGCAGACAATTTTTATTCTCAACATTTTTCAGTTAAAAAGAAAGCCAAAATATTTCATGGGACACTAAACTGAACAAAATTCAGATATCGGCTTTTCAAAAACATTTGTCTCGTAGCCAGAGGCGTACTTAGCATTTTGCCGCCCCAAGGCAGGGAAATTGTCACCACAGTCGCTTATAGTTGTGCCATTTGATATCGTTAGTTTGCTATTAGATGCTGCTGTTCTTTTTTATTTTAAAACTTATTTGTAAATCCATTTAATTTGTTAGTGCTTATAACTTATTTATTTTCTATTTTTATTTTCTTTGCTCTATTTACAGTATGTTGAAATACGACAAAACTTGCCGCCCTAGGTAGGTGCCTACTCTGCCTATATGTAAATCCGCCTATGCCATAGGCTATTTTAGCGTGTATTAATACACAAAATGTGCGCTATTAAATTTTTTGCTTATCTTTAAAAATGATTTTGTGTGTTATTAAATTTGTGCATTATTAAATTTACCCCTATATGGACATGTGTGACATTTTTGTAACGTTTAAAATAATGCATTAAAATATATGGACCTTTTCCAGTTTGTGTACCGTTTTTCATATAATTTATTTTTGAGAATATTTTTGTTAAAACTAACGAAAATATCACGACTTAACCTAACCAATTATCAAGAGCATACAGTTAATCTATTATTAATTATAACATTGTTTGTTTCTGGAATAGTATTTACTATTTACTAATAGATCAACTGTACGCTCTTGATAATTGGTTAGGTTAAGTCGTGATATTTTCGTTAGTTTTAACAAAAATATTCTCAAAAATAAATTATATGAAAAACGGTACACAAACTGGAAAAGGTCCAAATATATAACGAAAACTTTATCAACTGTGCGCTCAACTCATCAGATTCGCTACATTTTCAAAACGATAGTTACACAGTGACAACTCAATCAACCTAGTTCCTATTTTAGAATGATAAAATATATTTTAGTCTTATCCTCCGCGTGTCAGGGCCACAAGGCCTATTTTTTCAAAAGCCTACTGAATAGTTTCTACCCAGTCAACAATTATCGCCTCGTTCGCAAAGTCTCTAAAACTGGAGGAAGTGAATATGTTGATACAAGATGGCAATGATCTCTCAACATTTTTTCATACATCAGCAGTTCGCACCAAAGATCTGGAAAAGGTTGGAGAAGAAAAGAATTTAACAGTACATCATATTCCGAAATATTTTGAAGTTCGTTGGACGGAATTCTCTTACAATCTTTTCAGCAGTATTCTATCATCATACAGAGCAATCGTAGCATATTTAGAGCAGTCGGAAGATGCTTCTGCTCAGGGTCATTTGAAGAATCTTACTGAGCTGAAAAAGTTGAGCACAATGTGAATAGTTGCAAACATTTTGTTTCTATATTCAAGATTTCAAAAGTCCCTGCAAGACAATAAATGCACTTATTTTGATTGGGATAACAAAGTACAGAATCTCCTGGACAATCTAGATGCATTGAAGAGTCAATCGCTTCTTGGTGGATGAGAAAGTTCTTTTGAAAAAAATTTAGATGAGGGCAACTTGACATTCTTTGGCATCCAGCTGACTGACAAAAAGAGCAGAGTGAGCCATCAATTAGTTACAACAGCAACACGCGATTTTAAAGCTGTACGATACGAAATTATTGAATCCTTGATAAACTTCCTAAAAGAAAGATATGCTTTTGGTTCTGATCTTTTAAAGTTGTTGAGCCCCTTGAGAAGTTTAGATTCCTCAGTGACTAACTTATAATTGAATGAATGCCATGCTTTCATTATTCCGGATCTTGACTTAGCAACATTTGCACTATTGGAACTTCAAACCTGATGAAAAGACTTCTGCAGTTAGAAAATCAGGAATTTGATGTGTTGATCTTTGCATTTGGTTTGATTGTTGCAGCAAAACCGCATTCAGCAGATGTGGAAAGACTCATTAAGTCTTATAATTTTCTCAAAACAGCCGATCGTTCAAAGCTGTCTTCAGATGTGCTCATGAACTATCTTTATGTTAGGCATAACATGCCAGTTGTGTTACACTTTTATCCAAGAAGTGCGGTGTTGCTATGGTTGAATGACAAAGTAAGAAGAGATGTAGGACCAACAAAGCACAAGACTCAACGATGGTATGGTCAATGTTTTTAGAAGCGTCAGATACAGAAAAAACTGTTACCAGTACTAAAAAATTATGTTCTAATTTTGAATACACTACTAATTTTGAAAGTCTGACTCGTTCTTTTGTACTTTGTCACAGGTGTGTATTTTTCAAATTTTCTTAGAATAGCCTATGGCCTATGCTCGTAGCAGTGGGTCTGAAAGGGTTATAGTAATTTATCTCAAACGAAACTATTATAACTAATTTTTAAAAAAACTGAAAGGCACTTTTTTTTCTAAACAACACAATACTTTAGAGTCCTCAAGAACTGTTTCCATTTTTTCACATGGCTGAAATAAATATTCTAGGAAATTCTAGAATCATCTATGCGAAATCCGACTACGTGGCTCAGGGAACACCAGTCGGCAGTCTCCAGGGTCTAATCTCTCATTAGTTTTCAAACTACGTATAGTGCCCTACTCCTTCGTTCGGTACAGTGTCCGTTTGCTGCCCTCCTACAGTATATCCTCAACTTAAGTTTGAGCTAACTTTAACCTGGTAATCTGCAACGTTCAAATGTTGATTGAATTATTTAATTTTGTTACTACACTGTTGTTACATATTTTAGTTGAGGAAGAGAGAGAAAGAAAACGTACACCTAATCTCCTCGCGCTACATGTTCATTTATAGCAGTTAATAGGTTTAATAATTTTCCACTGAACGGGGCTTAAAAACTGATTCCCCCACCTTCCTCGTGGGTGTCGTAAAGGGTGACTGTATGGGACCCCTTGGATACTAGGTTATATCCTCCGCCTCCCTGTGCGTAACAAGAGTGAAGATTGGTTAGGGCCCCATCTCTGGGAAATACTCTTCCACAGACGGCAAGAAAAGCCTCGAACTTGGACAGCTCACCCACCAACTCTGCCCTCGAAACTTATAGTAGTGTGGAATGTTAGAGGTATAAATAGGGGTGAAAAGACATTCGAGTAGCCAAACTTTGACTTACTTAATTTGTGCAAAATGAATCCGAAAGAGAATGATGATGTCGAATGTGAAAGGTGCGAAGACGAGTATGAAAAAAGGAAGAAGAGGTAGGAGGGGTGTCTTTTTGTTTATAAAAACGAATAGCATGAACAAATGAGGGAATATAAATGTGTTTGTAATAGATGTCTGTGTCTAAATTTAAGTCTGAGAGAGTGAAAGTAGTAGTGATTGTACAACAAACAAAACAAATCCTTTATTCTTCGCGTACCATATTCACCATGTGATCGACGATTTTTGGAATATGATAAGTGATGTGGTTGGAGGCATGGAAAATGCGTATAGTGGGGCTGTAGTGGGTGATCTGAATGGAAAAGTGGGAGTTGGTTCTGAATTTGGAGTGACTGAAAAACATGGCGTAACCAGAATGAGTTACATAATTATAATAATAAACTTTACTGGCAGGAGACAACTCGCATAAAAACATTAAGTATAGTATAAAAGAATAATGTTGTGGAAGGAGGAGGTATCGGTGTTGCAGTGTTGGGTTTGCCCAACGAGGAAAATGATAAAAACTAAAGACGTAGGATATAAACAACCGACAAATACTGAAAACGTAAGAAATGATAAAAATAATATTAAAAACACTGATAAAAATAATGAAAATAATAAAAATAATGATAATACCAAAATTAAAAACACAGAAAATACTCAGATGACAAGAAATAGAAGTGTAGAAAATACAGTCTGTAAATACTGGGTGATCCAGATAAATGGGACCCATAAAAAAAAGCCAAATATTCTTAATATTTAATTCCTTTCATAAAAACTATATATCATTCGAAAGAGTAGAGTTACAAATTTATTATGAAATATTTATTTTTTAAAAATGACTCCTTTCAAATGTGCTCCATTAGTTGCCAAGCATTCCAGTGTTCTCGCTTGTAAGTTCTGCATCACTTTTGCAAGAGTGTGCGGTGGTATGGCCTGTATCTCATTTGTGATGGCGGCCTTCAATTCTTGCAAGGTCGTTGGGTTATTTCTGTAGACCCTACTCTTTAAATATCCCCAGAGATAATAATCTAAGGGAGAAAAATCCGGAGACCTTGCGGGCCATTCAACGTCTCCAAATCTTGAGATTAACTCGCCTGGAAACGTTTGACGCAAAACTGCCATGCAGTTCCTCGTGGTATGGCAGGTAGCTCCGTCTTGTTGGAACCAGTGGTTTTCTAGACAAAGATCTCTTAATTTAGGAATAAGGAAATCGGTCAACATTTTTTCGTAGCGATCACCATTTACAGTGACCGTGTTTCCGGTGGAATCCTCGAAAAAGTACGGCCCTATGATCTGAGATGCAGTAAGACCACACCAAACAGTTACACGCTGACTATGCAACGGGACTTCGGTAATATTCAATGGATTTTCTGTTGCCCAGAAACGACAATTTTGTTTGTTTACAGTTCCATTCAAGTGAAAATGGGCTTCGTCTGACATAATCAAAGTTGCTAGAAAATTGGTGGTGTCATTTACCTTCTGTTGGATCCATTGACAGAATTGTCGTCTTCGTGCGAAATCTCCATCGTTTAGTTCTACAGATCTACAGAAGCTAAGGCTAACAAAGACCCTAAGATCCACTCTAAGGCTAGCCCGAGAGAAAGGAAAGAGTAGGGGGTTAAGAGAAGAGAAGAGAATAAGGGGTTAAGTAAGGAGCAACACCTATCATTCGTGGGTTAACATTCATTCAGAAAAAGAGGGAAAAAGTCTCACCATCATCATCCGCCGGCCACTGCCGACAAGTCAGAAAAATAGTCGGAGAATATAGGAGAGGGGTGAAAAATGAAAAGAAATAAAATAAGAACGCTTACAAACCATGCAAACACAGTCTTAACTCACTGTCATACCATGCAAACTACAAACATGCAAGGAAAGAGTTACAGACATGCAAGTAAGGAGATAAGAAAAAAAAAAAAGTAGGTAAAGTTAAACAAAAAGTGGGTTAGTTTACGCTACAAGCTACATCTACATTCGTGTTAGTCTAATTTTTTTTTTTTTTATTATTATTTATAATTTTTTTTTTTTTTTTTAATAATTTTATTGCTGGCATCACACGCTGGCATGTCACAAGCTGGCATTCATCGTCAACAGACTCATCCTCGAGCACCACCACCAGAGCTCCTGTTGTTAACTTTCTTTTTTAATTTCAAACAACGTTAATATTTTTAAAATGTCTGTCAAGACGGTTCTTAAACACATTAACGCTGGTAGAATGAACGACTGACGCGGAAAGATTATTCCATTTATCAATTACTTTAAACGTAAAGAAGTTTTTAGCGATATTAGTAATGAAACGCCTGCCACGCAACTTGAATCCGTTATTGCGAGTATTACTATTATCGAAAGTGAACAATTTGTCAAAATTTACGTTATCGATGTTATTAACGATTTTGAAAACTTCAATAAGCTCCCCCCTTAATTTTATATGGAAAGAGCATTAAATTTTGCTTGAATATACGGTGTGTTGTTGTTCCATATCCAACTCCTAACAGCTGAGAAGCACGTCTGATTCTTATGTTAGGATTATCCTGTACAATTTCATGAGTTCTGTTAATGATATCGTCTATCCTTGCTGTGCGCACTCTTCCAGTTGGTTTTCTTTTTCCAATGCTGCCAGTTAGGGAAAAATTTCTGACACACCGACGGATTACTTTCTTAGAAGGTGATTTTGACATCTGAAAATTTGTCTTGAAAGATCTTTGAGCTGAAACTACACTTCTTCCATGCTCATAATATTGCTCAGTTATGAAACGCAGCTGTTCCACAGTCCATGCAGTCATCTTGAAGGGTTAGTTTTAACTAACACTTTTATTTTGTTTTGTATCTTATCTTGTATTGTCAAAACCTATACAATCCTGTACAAACTTGTAACTATCCTCTTTCGAATGATGCGTATGATTTTATAAAAGGACTTATACTTTAAGAGTTACAGGGGTTTCTTTTGGGTCCCATTTCTCTGGATCACCCTTTATTATTCAAAAGGCAGGGCCGGATTAACCAATAGGCTGTAGTAGGCTACAGCCTACCAGGCGACGAATGTACCAGGCCACTTTTTCGGAACATATCCTGCACATGGCAGCAAAAAAACGAAAAGGTGTTTGAAACACCTTTTCGGACATTTTTTATTCACAATGAGCAATCCCTTCCCCTTTTATGAAATTCTGGCTTATCCATGTTTTATCCATGACTTAGGATGGTGCTTTTGTCTAACTTATAACAGTATAAATACTCGAGATCATTTATGCAATAAGGTGTTATTTTAAATATCCTCTATAAATTACCAATAGTGTATATATACACAGTATGTATATACTATATATATATACAGGGTGTCCCCAAAAAAACTATATACTCTTTATAGCATCATATATTTTATAATTTAAAAAACCAAACAATATATTGTTATAGCAATTGCCAATGAAAGGTAAATTAGTAATCTAAGTGATCAAAATGTTATAGCGAGTTGTGACTAAGCCTGGCCTTGTTTTATCAAAGGCCTTGTAATGGCGAAGCCTATGGACCGAACGTAGTCTAGTCACTCACTAGCTTGCTTCGGACTTAGCCTACGCACTCATTCCACGATACAAACTCTCAGGAGCGGCCCTAGGGTTGCTGGCGCCCTGGGCAAGCTGAACTTTGGCACCCATACAAGTATAATTTTAAAATTTGTTCACAATGAGGAAAAACTACAAATGTAGGAATAAAGAGTTTATTACAATTAACGATATTCACTCAAAGTACAACTAAACATTCTCAAAATAGAACCATGTATGAAAATATGAGACACAGTTTTGCCACTTTTGTCTGAGGTAAATCCACAAAAAAATGTAAAAATTGCACAAAGTGGCAACACTGATGAGATATTAAAGGATGGCAGCGCTGCCAGGCGTATGTAATTTGTGGTCAACGCTCACCTACGCGGCCACATCAACCCATGTGACATGTCATCCCATGTCGGGCCAAGCTGACCTTAGCTTTACTGGTAGTCTGGTACTAATGCTATTGGCTAATATAATGTCATAATCCCTGAAAATTTTACTCCACATCAGGAAATTTTCACATTTGACTCTTTTATTTCATTTTATTTATTTATTTTTCTATTTTTCCATTTGTATTTGGAAGATCCCAAACACGACGTGGCGCCCCTTAGCACGTGGCGCCCCGGGCAACTGCCCGAGTTGCCGGTACCTTGAGCCGGCCCTGCAAACTCTACAGCATTCAACTTTATTCAATTCAGCAAAAGAACCCATGTTGCATAAACGTTTGACACTGGAGCAACGAAAAAGTGTTCTCGACATACTGCGGACAGAAATTATACCTGCAGTTCGGAAGTTGTTTGGAAACGACGACTTTTACTTTCAACAGGATGGAGCCCCCCCTCATTATCATTGTGATGTCAGAAGGTACCTCGATGAAACGTTGCCTAACCGTTGGATAGGACGAAGAGGAAGCGTTGAGTATCCTCCACGTTCACCGGACTTGACTCCACTTGATTTTTACTTGTGGGGCTACCTGAAGGATGCAGTTTATGGTACAAGACCTGCAACACTCGAACACCTTAAGGATGCAATTAGGGAAAAGTGCGGGACCATCACAGCATCCACATTAGTCCATGTCTGCGAATCAGTTAGTCGACGCATTCAAAAGTGCATTCATGCTGCCGGAGAACATTTTGAGCACTTGGCGTAGTTAATTAAATTTTATATGCAAACAACTCGCTATAACATTTTGATCACTTAGATTACTAATTTACCTTTCATTGACAATTGCTCTAACAATATGTTTTTTTTTTTTTTTAAATTATAACATATATGATGCTATAAAGAGTATATAGTTTCTTTGGGACACCCTGTATATATATATATATATATATATATATATATATATATATATATATACAGTATATATATGGACCTTTTCCAGTTTGTGTACCGTTTTTCATATAATTTATTTTTGCTTCTTTTCAGATAAAAAATGAGTGATTAAAAATGAGTTCTTGATAACCTAACCTAACCTAACCTAACCCACATTATAAATGCATTTCCGAATGGTCCTTGAATAAATAATTTCAATCTAAAAATGTTTACTATGCTGTATGTAATGTACTGTAGAAAACGGTACATAAACTGGAAAACGTCCATATATATACAGGGCGTCCCAAAAAAATGTATACACACTTTAAATAATTATAAAGGCAGTGTTTATTAAAATACATTTCATTTTCAAAATGTAATAGAATCTACAGACATTATTTAATTGTTTTGTCAACGCCTGTTTTCAAACTGACGTCCGTTCTGGTCCAGGCACCGCTGATAACGCGAAGCAATGGAATCGCAAACATCACGAAACATTTCGTTTGGTATTTGTGTGCATTCTCGTTCAATGGCTGCTCTCAATTCAGCGACTGTTGCAGGTTTTATAGCGTAGACTTTGTCTTTTAAGTATCCCCATAAAAAAAGTCTAGTGGTGTGAGGTCTGGTGAACGCGGAGGGTATTCTACGAAACCCCTTCGTCCAATCCACATCCACATCGTGCCAAGTACCACTCGCAATACTCCACTCTTCGGTCCGGATCATCTTCATTAATAGCATGGACTAATCTTGGAATGTAACTTTTCCATTGACAGCGCTTCAAAATGCGTTGGACAGACGATTCTGAAATTCCTACCTCACGACTCGCTTTCGCACAGATTTTCTTGGACTTTGGTGATACGTTTCCAGTACTCTTTCTTGCTTTGTGGGGCTTGTCGATGTCCGTGGTCTTCCGGAACGCTTCTTGTGGACATTCTGAACAGTTCCATCGGCTTCAAACTTATCTCTAATTCGAGTGATGGTAAGTCGCGTTGGTGGATCTGTTTGAAACTCCCTCCTAAACTGTCTTTGCACTTCAACTGCGTTTTCACACTTCCAGTAGCATTTTAGAATGAATTTCCTTTGTTCAAAGCTTAGTCTGACTGCCATTATTACTTCTAATGGGTTTAACTTGGAAAGAAAGAAACATCAATTGAGCTATCAGCTGTTAAAGTGTGTATACATTTTTTTGGGACGCCCTGTATATATATATATATATATTTTTTTTTTTATTTCAAAGTATGACCGCTCATGGTCACCAAAAGAAAGGTGGATAGCAGAGCGAACACAGGACGAAGACTATGGAACAGCTAACGGAAATGAACAATAGACTGGGGGGGGAAAAAAAAAAGGAAGGGTACAGAAAAATCATAGCGGAGTCACAGCCGGTAAACAAGTCGGGAGCGAAAGAGGAAGGAGAACAACCCAGTTACCGCAAAGTAGGGACCTTCAGATAGAATAGCGCCAAGCCTATCACAAGGCCCGACGCTCACCAAAAAGGGAAAATACTCTGCGCACAGCGCAGAGTAAAGTGGACACTCCACTAGGAGGTGGACAACTGTAAGTAGAACGTTACAATTGGGACATCGGGGTACCCGATCCCCGGCCATCAAATAGCCATGGGTCAGGTGGGTGTGGCCAATACGGAGGCGGGCCAGAGCCACCTCCTTATGGCGAGACCGATGGAAGGAAGTGGCCCAACATCCCAATTTGGGTTTAATCTTGCAGAGTTTGTTATTTGTAGCGCCATCCCAGCGACTCTGCCACCGGGAGCGCAAAAACCTACGAAAGCCAGGGATATAATCGGAAAAGAGGAGTGACACGGGTGAAACCTGTAGTCGGCACGCGGAACGGGCAGCTTGATCGGCAGCCTCATTTCCAGCCACGTTAACATGTGCAGGGACCCAGCAAAATACCACCTCCTTACCACCAGAAGTGACAAGGATATGGCACAGTAACTGGATACGTCGGACCAGTGGGTAGACGGGGTCGAAACTCTCCAAGCCATCCAGGGCACTGCGGGAATCCGAATAGATGACAAACGACCCATCCGGATGCTCCCGCACCACCTCCAGAGCGCTCAGAATGGCATAGAGCTCCGCCGTGAAAACGGAAGCCTCATCAGGGAGGCGGGTACATCGGGGAGCAAGGGCAGACGACTGGGGAACAGCCGCAGCCCCAACGCCCCCGACGACCTCGAGCCATCTGTGAAGACCGCAACACATGCAGAGTGACACGCTGTATGCTGAAGGAACAGAGACCGAAGCAAGGCAGAGTCAGAATCGGCCCTGCGAACGGGGCGCAACGCCCTACAGCATGTAACAGGGGTGCTCTCCCAAGGTGCAACACCCTCGAAAGAGACCGGTATGACGGATGGAGGAGGAGTGCCCATACCATCGAGGAGGGAGGTCACCGTGTCGGTGAAATACCAACCCCATCCCGGCAGAACGCCCTCTCAACCACCTGGAACAGAGGAGAGTTGGGAAGACGGAGAATCCGGAGATAGTGCTTGGCAATGAGGAACGACCTCCGATCCTCCAAGGGAGGGATGTCGCACTCAACCTGCAGACTATCAACCGGAGAGGAGCGGAAGGCGCCAGATGACATGCGCAGTCCTCTAGAGAGGACCGGGTCCAGTATCCGAAGGGCCGTACGGGAGGCGGAGCCATACACCACACTCCCATAGTCTAATTTTGATTGTACCAGGGACACGTACAAACGGAGGAGTGTCCGCCTATCCGCGCCCCATGTAGTATGAGACAAATGTCCCAGCAAATCCAGGGTACGTCTTGTAGTCTCGCGCAGCCTGCGAAGGTGGGGAACCCAGCTCAAACGGCTATCGAAGACCATGCCCAGGAAACGTACTGATTGAACGAGGGCCAGAGGCTGACCCCCGAGTGTAAGATTAAAGGCCGGGACGGCGCCGGCCCCGTCTCCTCGACGGAAGGAAGGCCACACACGAAGTCTTCGGGGAAGACAGCGTAAGGCCCACCGACGACGCCCAACGTTCAACCCGATTGACCGCGAGTTGGACTTGCCTCTCCACGAGGGGGGACTCGTCCCCGCGGCATAGACAGCCAGATCGTCGGCGTAGATGGAACAACGCACCGAGGGCGGGAGGGCCCCGGTAGCGCAGACATGACCAGATTGAAGCAGGAGACGCTCAAGACACACCCCTGAGGCACCCCCTCCTCCTGAACATACAGGTCAGATAGGGCCGCCCCATTACGGACGCGGAAAGTGCGACGGCAGAGGAAGTTACGAATAAATGTGGGCAAAAAGCCCACAAAACCAAGAGACTTCAAACGGTCCATGACAACTCCCCGACGGGTCGTGTCATAGGCCTTTTGGACATCGAAAAAGACGGCCAGAACAAGATTCCGGCGGGAAAAGGCCTCCTGTACATCATGACCAAGGAGGAGAAGGGGGTCCAGAGTACCCCGAAATCGACGAAAGCCATACTGGGTCGGGGGTATAACCCAAGCGACTCCAGTGTAAAGGAAAGTCGGACGGCCACCATCTTTTCAAGGAGCTTGCATAAGCAGCTCGTCAAGGCAATAGGCCGATAGCCCGCCACCTCCGCCGGATCCTTCCCCGGTTAGGTATCGGGACCACAATCGCCTCCCTCCAACGGGAAGGGAACGACCCCTCAACCCACATCCGGTTGAAAAGATCCAGCAAGAAGTGTAGGGCCATCGGGTGCAGATTCCAAATAAAGTCATACGGAATGTCATCAGGGCCAGGGGCGGAAGAACGACGGGTTGCCAAGGCAGCCCGAAGTTCCCGCATCGTAAAGAGACGGTTATAGGGCTCGTTCCCAGGTGGCGGGAACGTAACATCCGACAAAGGACGATCCGCAGCTGAAGGCGAACGGGAAACCGCAGCAAAAGCCCCGGCCAGCCGATCGGCCACAGCAGTAGGATCCGAAAGGAAGCCGTCCCCGTCCCGAAGGACAGGGCGACGAGCAGGGACCGGCTTCCCCTCGATACTACGTACCTTCCGCCACACAGCAGCAGAAGGGGTAGACGAGGAAATGCCAGACACAAAAGCACGCCAAGAGGCCCGACGGGCCAACTTGAGAGTCCGGCGGGCGAAAGCCTTCGCCCGCCGCATCTCAATCAAGTGGTCCGTGCGCCGGGTGCGGTGGAAGCGGCGCGTTGCCCTCTTCCTCTCACACACCGCCTGGTGACATGCTGGAGTCCACCACGGGACGCTACGCGTCCGCGGGTTACCGGAAGATCGAGGAATACAGTCCTCCGCGACGCCCATCACCACCCGCTCGAAGAACTCCAAGCTCTCATCCACAGAGCCAAAGTCCAACACCGAACGGGCAATGACGGAACGAGCTCTGAAGGATGGCCAGTCAGCCCGCGCCAGGCACCACCTCGGTCGAGACGAGACACCCGGCTGCGGTCCGACCGGCTCAAGACAGACTGGGTAATGATCACTGCCATAAGAGTCCCCCAACACCCTCCACGAAAAATCGAGTAAGGCATCGAGGGACACCAAGGAGAGATCAATACAGATAGATGAACCCGTGGGTTCGTGGAAATAGGTAGGTTCGCCGGAATTGAGGCACGCGAAGGAAAGTTCCTCCATTAAGGAGAGCAACATACCAGCAACATTAGTCAACCGGACATCTCCCCAAGCAGGGTCACGACTGTTAAAGTCCCCGAGGAGGAAAAACGGTCGAGGCAGTTGCAACACCAACTCGCGAACCGCGTCGCGAGAAGGAGGGTCATGGGGAGCGATATAAATCGAGCAGGCAGTGTACTGGCGATCTAAAAAGAGCCGCACAGCCACAGCCTGCAAGGAAGTACGAAGAGGCACACCTCGCGAAGGTAACGAATGATGGACATAAATCGCCGCACCCCGCCGGCGTGTGTGCTCATCCGGGGTGCAAGGGAAACCAACATAGCCAGAGAGACGAGGGAGCCCCCGCGCAGCCAGGATAGTCTCCTGGAGACAAACGCAGGAAGGCCGCTCGCTCTCCAGCAGGGAGGCAAGGTTCTCCCAGTTAGCTAAAAGCCCCTACAGTTCCAATGCAAAATGGAACTGTAAGGGGAAGGGGCATTATAAGAAGCAGAGAAAGCAGAGAAATAGCCACGGACCAAGCTGAGCACGCAAACTCAACGGTCCGTAACCAGGGACGGAATCGGCTTCCCCGACTCACCCCGACGGGGAGGGTAGGGGCCACAGGGGGCAAGCCCGGGAGACGAGGATCCCGATTACAGGAGGCCACAGACTCCGCGGCTGCCTCACCCGTAGTAGAACGAGAGTGGGAAAGTGGAACAGGGAGTTCAGAGGGGGGCTCCCCTGAGGGGGGAGAGGAGACGACGAGACGGGCCCAGCCGAAACCCCCGACTCCCCACCAGAGGTGGGGCAGGGAGAACCAGATGTTCGAGGGCTCGTCACACCAGACAAGTGCTGACGGGGGGGGAGGAAAGATCCACCACAGGTGGGAAAGGTAGATCCAGGAGAGAGACCCGACCACTCTCAGCAGGAGCCGAAGGGAGAGAGACTCCATGAAGAAGGGCCAGGCCCCTCTCGACCGGGTCCACCGTGGGAACCGAGTCAGTAATCGAGGGTGTCATGGGGCGGTGTACCTCAACCGACACCCGGACACTAGTTGGGGCACCGGGAGGTGACGCCCCACCAGCCCTCCGTATAGGGGGGGAGTCCCGAGCGGATTAGGAGCGGCGCGCCGCTTCCCCTCCGGTGAAGAAGGGGAAGCAGGGCGAGCAGTGGTCACGACCACGGTGACGCTTCCTCCTCCCCTTCGGGGCATCACCTTCCCCACCCGAGAGACGGGTAGGCAAGGATCCAGACCCCAAGGCCGGAGAGGGAGAAGGGGCACTTGTAGGCAGGGAATCAGACGGGATGACTGAAAGTGAGGCAGGGGGACAAGAAGGTCCCGCGGCGCCAGGAGGACCACCAACCCCCGGAACTTCCAGGGGGGGCACCACTCCGGTAGGCGCCGGGGTAGCACGGGAGGGGCCCGAGGACCCGCCGGAGCCAAGAGCCGCAGCATAGGACAACCCCGCCGCGGCTCCCGGTCACGGACCCTATCGCGCGCCTCCCGCGCACTAAGGAATTCGGTAGTCCTTAAGGACCGCACCTCGAATTCAAACTTGAAAACGGGGCAGTCCCGAGAGGAGGAAGGGTGGGCCCCCGAGCAGTTCGAGCACCGCGGGGGCTTCGTGCATGGGGGAGGGTGCGCAGGCCCACCGCAGCGGACACATAGCTTACCCTCACGGCGGCACGCAGAGCTAACATGGCCGAACCGGTTGCAGCCAAAGCAGCGAACCGGGTCAGGCACATACGGCCGCACCGAAAACTCGCACGACCGCGATCACCCACGCCCCAGAACACCTGGGCCGGAGGCACAAGGGAGTCAAAGGTCAGGAGCAGACGAGCGGACGGGGTAAGAGCACCATCCCGGCGCGACGAAAAGCGGAAGACCTTCGTTACCCCCTGGGAGGCAAGATCCTCCTGCAACTCGCCAACCGGGATTGACAGCAGACGGGAAGCGAAAATGGTGCAACTGTAGAAGGGACTCAGAAGGGACTCAGAAGGGACTCAGTCACCCCAAAGAACGGGACTTCAAAAGAAGAGACCCATCCTTCAGAGGGCGGATATCATAACGGCAGGGAACCCCCACCGTCTTAAGACGCTGAAACACCCGTTCCGAGTTGCCCGGAAGGGAGCCAGCGGAAGGGCGGAGAACAAGGAACCTGTCCACCGGACAGAAATTGACAGCAGAGACAGGTCCATGCGTGACGGTAACCGAGAGTGGGCGAGAGAACGAGGGCCGCGAAGACCCCGCCTTACGGCCACCACGAGTCCGGCCACGAGAGCCAGACGCCGCAGAGGACGAGAAGGGGGCCATACGGCTTTAAGATCAATCCAGCGGAGGCAGAGGCCGCTGAACGACCAGAAGTAGAAGTCTTATCCAAATCCAAGGACGGGCCAGAGTCGTCAACAGGAGAGGATTGAAGTTTTGAAATTGTACCCATAAACAATAGCATTACAAGAAAGATAGCCTCGGACCCAAGGCAATGCACCATCCGCCGCTGCATCCTTCAAGGCGCAGGCCCAACGTCCCGGGTAGCCCGCCCCCCAACCTGACTGTCGTTTTAAAAACAGCAGTTTGGCTCTTCGGAGATTTGTCCGTTAAGGGCCTAGCAAAGACCCAATCCAGACGCAGCAGTGGTCCGGGCGCCCAACCGTGCCCAGAGCACGGCTCAGCCACGGAGCGATGCCCCACAGCGTGTGCACCCGATGACCCCAAGACTGCAAAATACAAACAGAAGGCAGGGCCGGATTAAGCATTGTTAGGGCCGGAGGCAATGAATATTTTCGGGCTGGTATCACTAGAAAAACAATAGAAAAACACAATTCTTTATCTGATACATCATACATGAGTGATGTGATCAGCTGACTGGGATCGATCAACAGAAAACCAAACAAAAACAAAGATGTGATTACAGAAAATGTATAATTTGTTCACATAAATGGGATACTAAACTAGGTTTTGTAGAAGCGGAATCTAGAATTTTTTTTCTTCCTCACGGTCGACCAATTATTTCAACGGTAGATTATAGCGTTTACATAGTTTCTTGGGGCCGGTCAGCATCTGGGGCCGGGGCAAATGCCCCCTTTGCCCCCATTATAATCCGCTACTGACAGAGGCCCAAGACCGAGTCAAGACAAGAGAAATTCCGGGAGATACGGAAAAAAAAGGGGAGGGGAAAAAAAAACGCGACTAGGTAACTCTTCGCCCACACCCCGCGAGGAGTTGAGGAAACCCCAACAACCCACCAGGTGTGCGAGCCCCCTCGGCCCGGCAAGCCAGAGTACCTAATCGTGGGTATATATATATATATATATATATATATATATATATATATATATATTATATATATATATATATATAATATATATTATATACACACACTATTGGTAATTTATAGAGGATATTTAAAATAACACCTTATTGCATAATTAATCTCGAGTATTTATACTGTTATAAGTTAAACAAAAGCCCATAAATGAAAAACATAAGTTAGGATTTGAAAGGTATTATCTAAATTCCAAGTAGTAGGCCTCAGGTAAATCTCAAAAAAGGCTACAGAACTTTCTGCACGTAAACATCCGAACAGATCTCAACCTGGTCCTACTGGAACACGTAACGTTTATAATAAGTGGAGTTAGTGTGATTGTTAAGTAATGCAATTTGGCGTGATTATTAATTAGAAATTTGTTTTATATTAATTGCCAAGAGAGAGAGAGAGAGAGAGAGAGAGAGAGAGAGAGAGAGAGAGAGAAATTACTTTTAAAATCCCAGTTGGTATGCCCAAGGAGTAGTTAGTTTCAATGTCATATTCATCTTAATCGCCCTACCTTTAATCACCGTGTTTCAAAAGCTAAATTGAATGAAATCATATCAAATCTATTTTTACATTTCAGTGTCCCATTAGGTTAAACGGAAACCAAACCAGACACACGCTCCCGGAGTTCAGTGCAGTTAAACGCGAGTCAAATAGGAGAGCCATTAATATTTGCAATACAGAAAAGTTTGATATGACAAATATCATAAGTACATAAAAATCATGTCAATACAAATACAAATCATTACAGTAAGTAAAAATCATTACACGTTTTTTATTTAACCAATGTGGTGGGAGAATACGAGTCATGCGATGCCACACCTCTATTTCATCCAATCATGTATTTGTAAATAGTTTCATCCAATCATGTATTTATAGATATAAAAATAATTTAATATTGTCAAATAGGTCAAATAACCTTTGGTTAGCTTCCGCACGAATTGTTCATTCTGACGAAGGTCAAGCTTTTCACTCCACCTTAGAACTACAGTCTAACTTGGAACCCGAACCACGCCCCACCAGCAGCCCAGCGTCTTAACCACTAGGCCACCAACGGTACCCATTTATCTACCAACCACTTTCTTTATTGTGTGGAAGGATGAACACTGGGTTTTTGCTGCTCGCCGGCTGCCGTCACCGGGTCTCGAACCCGGGCCGATGGATTCGTAGTCAGCGACGCTAATCACTACACCACCGAGGCGCATAGGTTAGTTAGATAATATAAAACAGTTAAGAATTTGTAAAATTCATAAAATAATGTAATTAAAGTTGTTTCTAAGTTTTAGAATTAAATGGAAAAGATAATTAAGAATAATTGTCCCAACGCAAAATGAAAATAAGATTCTGAATGGGAAAAAACAGCGCATATCGCAAATTCGCAAGTCGGCAGTGAGTGGAATCGAAGCAGTCGAGGAGTGAGTAGGAGAGAGACAGAGTCGAAGCAGTCGAGAGCTGTGATAGTGAGTCAAACGAGAATATCTTATTTGTGCTCCCTTGTTAATTTTTTTTAGTTTAATATCTCCACCCAGCCGTGTGAAATGGGGCCTACTTTTAAGATAAACGTAGGCCACTAAAGACATTTAATTCATCTTAGGGCGTTAAAAAGGGATTTCCTTTCGGCCATAGGCCTATTCTTTTTCCACTAGCCATACTCCCGTGTCGTTAGGCCTATTTCATTTCCGATCAAGGTCTATTTCCCTTTATTAATTATATAACGTTAAATAATTTATATGTGAATGAACGTAAGAGTAAACATTAAAACTTTTTGTGGCGTTTTCATAATAACAGTGGAAGTCGTATTTATAGTTTTAAAATTCTAATAGAAAGACGCTCAATGATACTTATAATATGGAAAACGTTGAATAGTTAAAATAGGTTTACTTAGCTGGAGTGAGTAATCATGCAACGAAAAACAGCGTGTCCGCACTACCAGCTGTACATTAAGTTATCTGCAAACTTAGGGTGGGTAGCAATGCAGTCTGAACACCATTTCGAGAAACGTTAACAACCGACCACGAACGGTAAATGGAAGGGTTACCTTCCAACCACCGACAACCAGGAGTCACCGGGGGAAGGACGTCACCCTGGGAAGACCCCGCACTCAACAGCAGATACATACTTCCAAGGTAAAGACTTCCATAAATATATATGGTAATGGTATAGTAGAGAGAGTGAGATGAGTGCAGAGGATTTGATAGATTGTTAATGAAGGAAGTTTTGCTGAGGAACGTATATGATGGAAAAGTTTTTCGCGTGTTGAGTGGGTTTTTCAGATTATATGGTTGTATTGTGTAAATTTAAGTTGGTTAGTATTTGGTATAAATGGAAGAGAGACGGTGGACAGATACCAACAATGAAAGATGAATGTCTGAATTCGATTGAGACAGAAAATAAAAGAGTAAGTCAATTTCTTTTGCAAGAGAGATGACGAACAAATGGATGTACAGAATATGTGAGGTTTTAATGAGGCACAATTAATGAAAACAGCATCTGACGTATTTAGGCATGTATGAAATGAGTGAAGACAAAGGCGACTGCATGATGGAATGATAAAGTGAAGAATGCACCGAAAGAAAAGAAGACACTTTTGGAAAAATGTTACAAACTCAATATGACAATGATGAAAGATGTAATGAGTTGTACAAAGAATGCAAGAACATTATTAGAGGAGTAGTAAAACAAATAGATAAAGATTTGAGGGAGAAAATGAATGAGTAGCATGTAGAGAACAGAAAGTTATTCTGAAAAGAAGAGAGAAAGTACGAAAGTCAGTCTGGTGGAATGTACTGGTGCACCCAAGCTGGGGGCAGCCGGTCATTTGGTCCTACCAAGATTCGGCCGATTTCCCTTCCTTGTATAAAAAATGAAACAAAATGCTTTATGATGTCAGTGACATGAGTCGTGTGTCTTTAAATCGTTGTTGAGTCTTTCTCCGCCGACTTGCCTTGGGCCATGGGGCCATGGGCCCATGTACCGCATTTATTGAAAAAAAGTTGTCAGCACCCATCTCAAAGGAAATTCTGGGGAAGAGAATATAATATACTTGTAAAAGATACTATAATATAATATAATATAAAAGAGAATAATATAAAGTACAGGGTGTTTCAGGTCGACCCTAGAAATATGGAAAAGAAACATTCATATTAGTTACGGAATTACTATGACAAACTTCAAAACTAAATACCAAATACAAACTACAAATTCCGCCAATTTGTAGTTTGTATTTAGTATTTGGTATTTGAAGTTTGTCATAGTAATTCTGTAACTAATATGAAGTGTTTCTTTTCTATATTTCTAGGGTCTACCTGAAACACCCTGTATAAAAATGGCAATATGTTTGTCCAAAATAAACGAACGCGCGAGAGATTTGTAGAGCATTTTAGTGAGCTGGTTGGTGATGTAAATGAACAGGAAACAAAAACTGAATGCAGTTTGTTTGGATGGTTTGTGCAGTAGTGCATACCATTACAGTGGTGTAGTCCTAAAATTTTAGGAAGGGTAACGCTATAGGCAAAACTTTAATAGAGCGTTTCATAGAACAATTACTGTATAAAAATAGTAAAAGTTAAATCGAAAATAAAAAATATATATTTAGTAAATAAAACTACAAATACAGTACATGCTCTAGTTACTTTTAATTTGAATAAAACACGCACGTATAGATTACTCGTATCAGTCGTATGTATACGGTATAGTGCAGTTTCATAGTGATATAGTAGATACTGCAGTTACATATAGTCTGCAATAGGCTCCATACAGAACGAATGACTGTTTCCTTCTTTGAAACTTGTCTGGAACCTACAATGGCTACTACAGTAGGTAGTATAACGCTACTTCACTGAAATTTTAGGAAGTATAACGCCGTTATACCGCGTTACCCCTCGACTACACCCCTGTATACCAAGGAGTGGAAGATATCAGATTAGAGAAATTGAG
Organism: Bathynomus jamesi; assembly: GCA_023014485.1. Classification (NCBI taxonomy): domain Eukaryota; kingdom Metazoa; phylum Arthropoda; class Malacostraca; order Isopoda; family Cirolanidae; genus Bathynomus; species Bathynomus jamesi. Next base: position 553,525 of record JAJOZX010001363.1, on the reverse strand, counting down.
CAAGTTTTCTGGAAGCTGAAGAAGGGAAAATCTGTTAAAATTGATGAGCTACAATATGTAGTGAAATTATTAGATGTGGAGGTAGAATGGTGATTGAATGACTGTTGAGGATGTAAAAAATTTGGAGAAAGTGGAAATGTTTCAGGTGACTGGACAAAAGCGACAATTGTACCACTATAAAAATAAGGGTGTAATAGGTTAATGTAAAAAATATTTTAAGTATAACTGAAAAAAGTTTAAGGAAGAGTAATGATAAATTGTAAAAATGATTACAGGCTCTTTGGCTGGAGACGAACAAAGCGGCTTTTGGAAAGGCAGATGATGTGCTGATCAAGGTTTTATAATGAGGCAACGGATTAAAGAACTAAGTGATAAGAAGAAAAAGGTGTATATGGCATTTATGGATTGGTAAAATGAATAGAGCTGCCTTGTGGTAAGTGTTTAGAATGTATGGTGTCAATGGTAAGTTTTTAATGGCAGTAAGAAGTTTTTATATGGATAGTAATAGTGATTTTTTAAAAGTTAAGTGTGAGTTGAATGATTAGTTCAATATTGATAGTGGAGTGCGACAGGGCTGTGTTATTAAAAGTGAAATTAATGTAAATAAAAGTAAGGTTCTTGTCATTGAGAGAAAAGAGTTGTTATACAATCTTGTTATGAAGAGAGAAAACTTGGAAACTGGGTGTTTGATTAACAAAAGAAGTAAAAGTAGATGAGAAAATGAAATTAGAGTGAAGCAGAGCAAACAAGTCACGGAAATGATATAAACACTGGTGAGAAGGAAGTGCTACAGTTTAGATGCAGTAAGAGGTTTTTTTTACACTAAAGTGTACTGGTGAGACGCTTGTTGGCCATGATGGTAAGAACACTTGAGATAAATAATTTAGGAAGTACGAGTGGTGTAAAATGGGATTGGCCATGTGAGAAATTCGGATGTTTGAGAAAGGTGTGGAGTGAAAAAGTCATTGTAGATGAAAATATAGGAGAGTATACTACGTTGGTATGATGTTGGATTCGGCTTTTTCTCCCGGGGTGACGTCCTTTCCCCGGTGACCCCTGGTAGTTGGTGGCTGATGGGCATCCCTTTCCATCGCCCCGGTCGTGGGGTGGGTTGTTGACGTATTTCCTTATGCACGACAATAAGGATATTACATTTGACACGGTAGCATGAACCCAGCAATGTCTTTCTTCGTATTACTTATTTCCACTTAATACTTCAACTGAAGAACTAATATTGTTCATCGTTATATTTTTAAAATTTACCTTACACTGTTGTTATAAAAAACACCAAGAAGTTTTTCTATTTTAATCTTATGTTCTTTCACAAATTAAATTAACTTTACATTTACGTTATACAGTTAATAAAATGAGGATAAACCTTGATCGGAATTTAAATAGGTCTAAAAAAGCGGGATAGGCCTCGCGCGTGACAAGAATAAAAGCTTAGAGCGGACAAGGATAGGTCAAGGGCCTAAAGGGAAGAGTCCATCAAGTATGCCCGAGGAGAGAACTGAATTTTATTTGCTGGCCTTAGTTCATCTTACAAGTGGGCCCTAATTCCCACGGGCACGATGGGACTATTAAAATAAAATGACAAGGGAATTTCTGATGGACTGCTGTACGACCTCTCTCTGTGACAAGCTCTTCTCCACTCTCTATTAGAAATTTTGTGCACGCTGTCTCTCCTTCGAGGAGAAAGACTTCACTGCTCTATTCGTGCTTTACATATAATCTTTTGTTCATTCCTCTTTGAATCTAACACTTAGAAACATTTATTAGTACATTATTTTACTAATTTTAACAGTTTCCTAATTATTTTATATTATTTTACTAAATTATTTGGCCTATTTAATCGTATTAAATCCTATCATTATATAATTTTAGTGTTATTTCTAAACTAAAACAGTCCATGAATACATGATTGTACGAAACGGAAGGTGTTATGTCACGTAACTATTAAACTTATTTCTGAGAATAGGTCCGGCCCCGGGAGCCGATCGGCACTCTGACCGTGCCACGCAACAGGCCGTCGACTGCCAGTCTGGCCAACCGTAGACAGCCCGCTGCACGGAGATTTGAGGAAGTTTGGCCACCAGCGCATTGATGTTTTGGTTTGACGTCGCCTCTTCGCGTTGATGTGTCCTGCGCTGGAGGATGCAGCCACTGTTTTGAAGCTTCCTCGTCAGCTGCTAACACTTTTTTCACGTTGTTCTCGCTACCTGTTCAGACGTTTTTTATAAACAAATCTCAGTTTTCTTGCTCAACACGACTCTTTCTAATTTTAAAATTGATTAGTCAAGGAAGGAAGATGTTGACTTCTATTTTGCAGCAACAGTTGATGATATTTATGTTACTTTACTGATTAATGAAAATGATTAGGCTCTTCAAGTTATAAAAGAATTCTTTCGTAATAATTGATAAATACGAAACACAAAATAAGTAATTCATGTTTTTTCGTTTATGCAAGTGCCCATGATGTCTTTGAGTAAGGAAAAACGTAAAAGCGAGCTGACGTCACCACAAACAACTGTTCTCAAAAAAAAAAAAAAAAAAAAAAAAAAAAATGTACAATCATGCACCAACACCTCGCACCATTAAGGTAACACCAGAGAGACATTATAACCAAATACTCCATTCCATACCACGCCCCACAGACATCACACAGTACAGAAAACACATACACACACACCTAACCCACAAAGCACTGACACGACTCGGTCCGAATGCGGTCCTAGGTGCGAAGCCGCCGCCCATTAACAGGTCAGAGATCAGCCTGAGCAGATCGGATCGAGTTAACTTAGCACGATTCCGATGTGGACATCACCCCAACTTACGGACATATAAACACAGACTAGACAACTCCATAGACGACACCTGCCACCTGTGCCAAGACACACCACAAACAATTGAACACATTATGACGGACTGTACCGCTCTAGCACAACAACGAACACAACACAACATCACGAGTGCGCTGAACCCCTGGTCCACTCCGAAGAGGGCGATCGGTTACCTGCGTGCCGCCGGCTTGCTCGATCAGGGTGGGCTGATCGGCTAAACAACAACAACAACAACTTATTTCTGATTTGTGGAACAGTAATTCGTCCCTAAACACGTATGAACGTGTTTAAACTTCTCTGGCTGTTCTCGTGCCAGAAGTCACGTATGTCTTCTAAATTCATCTTAGGCCTACGAGAACTTTTAAATATATCTATGTTGTTTTCCAGTTAAGTATTATAAATTCTATTATTTCATATTTATTAATAAACCCCCAATTTTGCAATCCCAACAATGATCAAACGGAAAGAATGCATAATACTAGAAATATGGAAAAGGTAAGATGCGAGAAGAGGTAGATCGCATAAAATATGGAAGGATGTAATTAGCAAATGGGTGAATAAACGTGAATTTAATATAAATATTGCACAACAGTTAAGGATTAGCAGAAAAGAACAGAAGAGTTTTGAGTTGTGTAAGTAAAGACGTTGATGTCTCCTGCTGTATCGCTATAGGTATACTATTACTATATGAGGCGCTCAGGCAAATAGAGGTGAACTAGCAAAAGTTCGGCGCTACGCGCCGATTTTGCTAGATCTGCGGTGCTTGGACCTTCGACCCAAACCGAATTGTGGGCCTACGGCGTATTTTATTTTGAACATCAATAGCCCTTTATCTGGATATCGTTCCCATTCCTCTCACCTTGGGCCTCAGTAATTGGGGTGCCTGTGGCCCTCCAATTACTGGCGAACCAATTATTCGGTCAATAAAACTACAGAAAAGAACACAGCCATGAAAATCTAAAACTTCACAAATCTTGATACGATGAACTCGGATGTGAAGCTCAAAATTTTCATGACTGCGTTCTTTTCTATAGTTTTATTGACCAAATAATTGAACCGACAGTAATTGGGTGGTCGCAGGCCCCTAATTACTGGGGTTCAATTATTTGGTCAATAAAACTATAGTCTTGAAAATCTTAAGCTTCACAAATATTGACACAATGTGAAGCTCAAGATTTTCATTGCTGCGTTCTTTTCTATAGTTTTATCGCGGTGCTGGGGGCCCTCGGGCCCAGTAAATGGTGGTGGTGGAGGGGGGGGCTGGTCACACATATATTTTCGTTCATTACTCATCACCCCCATCCAGTATACGAAGTTTGGTCGAAATCGGTTCAGAAACGTAAAAGTTTTTTCTGCGGAGAGACAGGCAGACAAATTTTTGCTAAATTATAATAGTAATTATTCCCGATTAGGTTAATTAAATGGCCGGTTAGGTCAACTGAATGCCCGATTAGATTAATTGAATGCCCGGGTAGGTTAATTGAATGCCCGGTTAGGTTAATTGTACACCCTTGACGATTGGTTAGGTTAAGTCATGATATTTTCGTTAAAGCCAACGAAAATATCACGACTTAACCTAACCAATCGTCAAGGGCGTACAGATGACCTAACCTGGCATTCAATGAACCTAACCGGGTATTCAATAATAGCGGAGCGACCCGGCGTTCCCGGGGTGGATGTTCAACGCTATATATACACATATATATACACATATACATATATATATATATATATATATATATATATATACTGTATATATATATGCCCAGTTAGGTAAACTGAATGCCCGGTTAGGTTAATTGAATGCCCAGTTAGGTCAACTGAATGCCCGATTAGATTAATTAAATGGCCGGTTAGGTCAACTGAATGCCCGATTAGATTAATTGAATGCCCAGGTACGTTAATTGAATGCCCGGTTAAGTTAATTGTACACCCTTGACGATTGGTTAGGTTAAGTCATGATATTTTCGTTAAAGCCAACGAAAATATCACGACTTAACCTAACCAATCGTCAAGGGCGTACAGATGACCTAGCCTGGCATTCAATGAACCTAACCGGGTATTCAATAATAGCGGAGCAACCCGGCGTTCCCGGGGTGGATGTTGAACGCTATATATATATATATATATATGCCCGGTTAGGTAAACTGAATGCCCGGTTAGGTTAATTGAATGCCCAGTTAGTTCAACTGAATGCCCGATTAGGTTAATTAAATGGCCGGTTAGGTCAACTGAATGCCCGATTAGATTAATTGAATGCCCAGGTACGTTAATTGAATGCACGGTTAGGTTAATTGTACACCCTTGACGATTGGTTAGGTTAAGTCATGATATTTTCGTTAAAGCCAACGAAAATATCACGACTTAACCTAACCAATCGTCAAGGGCGTACAGATGACCTAACCTGGCATTCAATGAACCTAACCGGGTATTCAATAATTTTACCATAGGTTTCGTAATGATCTTGAAGGCGTCATTTAATGTTTTAAAATTAATTATTTAATTTATTAACACCCACGTGCACAACCTCGGGACCTAATCAATATGTGTGTGAAGTTTCATGTTTGTAACTGCTTCCATTTTGGAGTTATGGCTGATGGCTGGAACACACACACACACACACACACACGTCTTTTTATTATTATTATTATTATTATAGATAAACAATAGACTGGTACAAATTTATAACCGAAAGACTTCCATAAATCAACAATTTTTGATAAAGAAAAGGGGAAAATTGGTTTTGTAGGCCTAGGGGGTCCGAAATTTTCATAAAATGGAAAATAATTGCTAGTTTCTTACTTACAGCGACAGGCATAATGATATTAGGATACCTAATAGAAATTTTGTAATATTTTAAAGTGGGGATAATAAATAATTTTCTAAAAATGATCTTCAACTATAAAAGCGCATCTAATCAGATAACTTAATTAACGTATTTCTATGACAACTAAAAAATAGAATGATAAATCAATATCCTATCAAATTGTTTGTGTATAGGTAAAATTATTTGTACAAAAGCCACAGTAATAAAACGCACAAAAGTCACGGTAAATAATTTCGAGTGTGGCTCGTTTAACTTTAAACTCGTGTTTATTTAAATTGCCCGTTTTAATTATGTAATTTTTTGTATTGAATCGATAAAGAAATCTTTTGTGAATCGTAAAATTTTAAAATTATAACAAATATCAAAATATTTTGTATAAAAATCATTGAATTTTAAAAATGCATGTTTGTTTTTAGTTTTTTGCAAAAGGTTCTTTATGAATTTTAAAAATATATACTTTTTAAATTGAATTGATAATAAATAAATCTTTCGTGAATCGAATGATATTAAATGTTTAGTAAATATTGACTTATTTTGTGCCAAAATTATGATTAAAAATGAAAAATTAAAAAATGCGTGTACAGGCATGGGAAGAACTGTACCCCTAAAAGGGGGGAAGGAATTATGTTAGGGGATTTTTTTTTAGCCTGGGCACTGCACAATAAAAAGACGTATCGAATGGTGAAAACCGCATTATATATACAGTATAAGGCTTCATTTCTGAAATAGTATACAAGATAACCATTTCGGGATTTTGGTTGATTCGCCTCTATTCGCCTGAACGCCTCATATATCCTATACTCTTCGTGAAAGGTAATACCTTGGGTAATTGGGGTCATAGGCGTACGAGCCGGTGGGCTGGGGGGGGGGGCTGAGGGGAGGCTAAATTCGGGAAAACTGGCTCTGCATTCGGGCAAAATGAAAAAAATAATAGCTTGTAAAAGTTGGAGAAATGCTAACCTTATATCATATTATAAATTCAGGATCAGAAAGTTATAAGATAATTTCATATTTTTATTTATTAGCTGTTATTAAGTATTTATTAAGCTGTTATTAGTACTTATAGGCTATTTTTTATTCCAGGTTTAATCTAGATTTTATTATGGTATTTAGCCCAAATAGGGGCTATAAGACTGCTTAAAAATTCAAAAGAATATCTAATCCTTGTCGTGAGTCAATTGCTTTCTAAACTTATCATGAATATTGAATTACTTGGTAAGTTGAAATTTTTATAATTAGGTAAGGTACTAATACCTTATTAGCCAAATTAAATAAGTAAAGCCCTAGCCCCTAGGTCTATTCCTTTAAACTTGCTTGAATAATTTCATTTATGCTAGGTCAAACTTTTATCAAACTCGAGTAAATTAAGTCTAACCTTATAAATGACACGCTGTATATTATTATTTAGCTAATTAGTGACATGATTAGTTTGATACTAATTACTTGAGATTTCTGTTATGGTCTCTTTTTAGGCTAGGTGCTTAATGCATAATTTTAATATGTTTGCAGACGGCACACCAATTTTAGATGAGCTGAGCAACCTGTATAAATTATAGCCTTTGGCTTGAGATTTCTCTTTGTGAGTGGGTATGATAACAGAACGTATGCTAACCGAACGTATGCTAACAGAACAATTGAAAATGACATGGATAAAATGATCGACACTTTCGGTAGGCGAAAAGGGCGAGACAAATACTTTTCTAAGTTTTTTATAATTTTTGTTTGTAAACAGCAACAAATTGAAATTGCTTATTTCGAGAATTTTTCCTTATGCAGGAAATGGCTTTATGTTTCCATTGTTATACTGATGTGTTTTTTTTAATTTCTCAAAAGATATGTTGTTTCAACTTTCATTTTACATTGTGAGCACAGTAGGTGCTACTAAATTTATTTAAGTTGTGTTGGCTGACGAATTTTTATTATCTTTCTTATGCATGAATAAAATATTTGATATAGTCTTATGCCCTATTAATCAAAATCAACTAACCGTCTCAAGTTTAAGTTAACCGTCACAAGTTTAAGTGAAATTAAGCCTGCACACTATGAAAACTTCTAAATCGCTAAAAACCACGGATCACTTTAACATATTGCTTCCCAGGAACCTCTGTTTAACATAATGCTTCCCAGTGTATATCACTTTAACATATTGCTTCCCAGTGTTAATCACTTTAACATATTGCTTCTCGATTGCTTTGGGAAGCAATATGTTAAAGTGATCCAAAACCACTAATATTCAGTTACTTAACTATAACAATGTGAATATAAACGCAAGTATATAAAATTCAGAACTTTGCAAAAGTAAAGTTATCGGCAATATCCAAAAGTAGAAACAACTAGAAAAGATCGGCGCTACGCGCCGATTTTGCTAGATCTGCGGTGCTTGGACCTTCGACCCAAACCGAATTGTGGGCCTACGGCGTATTTTATTTTGAACATCAAATAGCCGTTTATCTGGATATCGTTCCCATTCCTCTCACCATGGGCCTCAGTAATTGGGGTGCCTGTGGCCCTCCAATTACTGGCGAACCAATTATTCGGTCAATAAAACTACAGAAAAGAACGCAGCCATGAAAATCTAAAACTTCACAAATCTTGATACGATGAACTCGGATGTGAAGCGCAAGATTTTCATGACTGCGTTCTTTTCTATAGTTTTATTGACCAAATAATTGAACCGACAGTAATTGGGTGGTCGCAGGCCCCTAATTACTGGGTGTTCAATTATTTGGTCAATAAAACTATAGTCATGAAAATCTTAAGCTTCACAAATATTGATACAATGTGAAGCTCAAAATTTTCATTGCTGCGTTCTTTTCTATAGTTTTATCGCGGTGATGGAGGCCCTCGGGCCCAGTAATTAGTGGGGGTGGGGGGGCTGGTCACACATATATTATCGTTCATTACTCATCACCCCCATCCACCATACGAAGTTTGGTCGAAATCGGTTCAGAAACGTAAAAGTTTTTTCTGCGGACAGACAGGCAGACACATTTTTGCTAAATTATAATAGTAATGATGCCCGATTAGGTTAATTAAATGGCCGGTTAGGTCAACTGAATGCCCGATTAGATTAATTGAATGCCCGGGTACGTTAATTGAATGCCCGGTTAGGTTAATTGTACACCCTTGATGATTGGTTAGGTTAAGTCATGATATTTTCGTTAAAGCCAACGAAAATATCACGACTTAACCTAACCAATCGTCAAGGGCGTACAGATGACCTAACCTGGCATTCAATGAACCTAACCGGGTATTCAATAATAGCGGAGCGACCCGGCGTTCCCGGGGTGGATGTTGAACGCTATATATATATACACACATATATATATACACTAACCGTCTCAAGTTTAAGTTAACCGTCACAAGTTTAAGTGAAATTAAGCCTGCACACTATGAAAACTTCTAAATCGCTAAAAACCACGGATCACTTTAACATATTGCTTCCCAGGAACCTCTGTTTAACATAATGCTTCCCAGTGTATATCACTTTAACATATTGCTTCCCAGCATGAATATATGCCCGGTTAGGTAAACTGAATGCCCGGTTAGGGGTTAGGTTAATTGAATGCCCAGTTAGGTCAACTGAATGCCCGATTAGGTTAATTAAATGGCCGGTTAGGTCAACTGAATGCCCGATTAGATTAATTGAATGCCTTGGTACGTTAATTGAATGCCCGGTTAGGTTAATTGTACACCCTTGACGATTGGTTAGGGTAAGTCTTGATATTTTCGTTAAAGCCAACGAAAATATCACGACTTAACCTAAGCAATCGTCAAGGGCGTACAGATAACCTAACCTGGCATTCAATGAACCTAACCGGGTATTCAATAATTTTACCATAGGTTTCGTAATGATCTTGATGGCGTCATTTAATGTTTTAAAATTAATTATTTAATTTATTAACACCCACGTGCACAACCTCTGGACCTAATCAATATGTGTGTGAAGTTTCATGTTTGTAACTGCTTCCATTTTGGAGTTATGGCTGATGGCTGGAACACACATACACACACACACACACACAGACACACACACACACACACGTCTTTTTATTATTATTATTATTATTATTATTATTATAGATAAACAATAGACTGGTACAAATTTATAACCGAAAGACTTCCGAAAATCAACAATTTTTGATAAAGAAAAGGGGAAAATTGGTTTTGTAGGCCTAGGGGGTCCGAAATTTTCATAAAATGGAAAATAATTGCTATTTTCTTACTTACAGCGACAGGCATAATGATATTAGGATACCTAATAGAAATTTTGTAATATTTTAAAGTGGGGAAAATAAATAATTTTCTAAAAATGATCTTCAACTATAAAAGCGCATCTAATCAGATAACTTAACCCTAAAAGGACGACTGCTACATATTGATAACCTTTCAAATACACGCATTCATAACTTAACCCTACAAACAATTCCGGCGTTAAAGGGTTAATTAACGTATTTCTATGACAACTAAAAAACAGAATGATAAATCAATATCCTATCAAATTGTTTGTGTATACATAAAATTATTTCTACAAAAGCCACAGTAATAAAACGCACAAAAGTCACGGTAATAATTTCGAGTGTGCTCGTTTAACTTTAAACTCGTGTTTATTTAAATTGCCCGTTTTTATGTAATTTTTTGTATTCAATCGATAAAGAAATCTTTTGTGAATCGTAAAATTTAAAATTATAACAAATATCAAAATATTTTGTATAAAAATCATTGAATTTTAAAAATGCATGTTTGTTTTTAGTTTTTTGCAAAAAGTTCTTTATGAATTTTAAAAATATATACTTTTTTTAAATTGAAATCGAAATAAATACTTTTGAATCGAATGATATTAAATGTTTAGTAAATATGACTTATTTTGTGCCAAAATTATGATTAAAATGAAAAATTAAATGCGTGTACAGGCATGGGAAGAACTGTCCCCTAAAAGGGGGGAAGGAATTATGTTAGGGATTTTTTTTTAGCCTGGGCACTGCACAATAAAAAGACGTCGAATCGTGAAAACCGCATTGTTCTACACCAATTGTAGCGACCTGTAGGTGTGCGCAAAGAAACTGTTACATATATATATATATCTATATATATATATAAGGCTTCATTTCTGAAATGTATATTAATAACCATTTCGGGATTTTGGTTGATTCGCCTCTATTCGCCTGAACGCCTCATATATCCTATACTCTTCGTGAAAGGTAATACCTTCGGTAATTGGGGTCATAGGCGTACGAGCCGGTGGGCTGGGGGGGGCTGAGGGGAGGCTGAATTCGGCAAACTGGCTCTGCATTCGGGCAAAATGAAAAAAATAATAGCTTGTAAAAGTTGGAGAAATGCTAACCTTATATCATATTATAAATTCAGGATCAGAAAGTTATAAGATAATTTCATATTTTTATTTATTAGCTGTTATTAAGTATTTATTAAGCTGTTATTAGTACTTATAGGCTATTTTTTATTCTAGGTTTAATCTAGATTTTATTATGGTATTTAGCCCAAATAGGGGCTATAAGACTGCTTAAAAATTCAAAAGAATATCTAATCCTTGTCGTGAGTCAATTGCTTTTCTAAACTTATCATGAATATTGAATTACTTGGTAAGTTGAAATTTTTATAATTAGGTAAGGTACTAATACCTTATTAGCCAAATTAAATAAGTAAAGCCCTAGCCCCTAGGTCTATTCCTTTAAACTTGCTTGAATAATTTCATTTATGCTAGGTCAAACTTTTATCAAACTCGAGTAAATTAAGTCTAACCTTATAAATGACACCTGTATATTATTATTAAGCTAATTAGTGACATGATTAGTTTGATACTAATTACTTGAGATTTCTGTTATGGTCTCTTTTTAGGCTAGGTGCTTAATGCATAATTTTAATATGTTTGCAGACGGCACACCAATTTTAGATGAGCTGAGCAACCTGTATAAATTATAGCCTTTGGCTTGAGATTTCTCTTTGTGAGTGGTATGATAACAGAACGTATGCTAACCGAACGTATGCTAACAGAACAATTGAAAATGACATGGATAAAATGATCGACACTTTCGGTAGGCGAAAAGGGCGAGACAAATACTTTTCTAAGTTTTTTATAATTTTTGTTTGTAAACAGCAACAAATTGAAATTGCTTATTTCGAGAATTTTTCCTTATGCAGGAAATGGCTTTATGTTTCCATTGTTATACTGATGTGTTTTTTTTTAATTTCTCAAAAGATATGTTGTTTCAACTTTCATTTTACATTGTGAGCACAGTAGGTGCTACTAAATTTATTTAAGTTGTGTTGGCTGACGAATTTTTTTATCTTTCTTATGCATGAATAAAATATTTGATATAGTCTTATGCCCTATTAATCAAAATCAACTAACCGTCTCAAGTTTAAGTTAACCGTCACAAGTTTAAGTGAAATTAAGCCTGCACACTATGAAAACTTCTAAATCGCTAAAAACCACGGATCACTTTAACATATTGCTTCCCAGGAACCTCTGTTTAACATAATGCTTCCCAGTGTATATCACTTTAACATATTGCTTCCCAGTGTTAATCACTTTAACATATTGCTTCTCGATTGCTTTGGGAAGCAATATGTTAAAGTGATCCAAAACCACTAATATTCAGTTACTTAACTATAACAATGTGAATATAAACGCAAGTATATAAAATTCAGAACTTTGCAAAAGTAAAGTTATCGGCAATATCCAAAAGTAGAAACAACTAGAAAAGATCGGCGCTACGCGCCGATTTTGCTAGATCTGCGGTGCTTGGACCTTCGACCCAAACCGAATTGGGGCCTACGGCGTATTTTATTTTGAACATCAAATAGCCGTTTATCTGGATATCGTTCCCATTCCTCTCACCATGGGCCTCAGTAATTGGGGTGCCTGTGGCCCTCCAATTACTGGCGAACCAATTATTCGGTCAATAAAACTACAGAAAAGAACGCAGCCATGAAAATCTAAAACTTCACAAATCTTGATACGATGAACTCGGATGTGAAGCGCAAGATTTTCATGACTGCGTTCTTTTCTATAGTTTTATTGACCAAATAATTGAACCGACAGTAATTGGGTGGTCGCAGGCCCCTAATTACTGGGTGTTCAATTATTTGGTCAATAAAACTATAGTCATGAAAATCTTAAGCTTCACAAATATTGATACAATGTGAAGCTCAAAATTTTCATTGCTGCGTTCTTTTCTATAGTTTTATCGCGGTGATGGAGGCCCTCGGGCCCAGTAATTAGTGGGGGTGGGGGGGCTGGTCACACATATATTATCGTTCATTACTCATCACCCCCATCCACCATACGAAGTTTGGTCGAAATCGGTTCAGAAACGTAAAAGTTTTTTCTGCGGACAGACAGGCAGACACATTTTTGCTAAATTATAATAGTAATGATGCCCGATTAGGTTAATTAAATGGCCGGTTAGGTCAACTGAATGCCCGATTAGATTAATTGAATGCCCGGTACGTTAATTGAATGCCGGTTAGGTTAATTGTACACCCTTGATGATTGGTTAGGTTAAGTCATGATATTTTCGTTAAAGCCAACGAAAATATCACGACTTAACCTAACCAATCGTCAAGGGCGTACAGATGACCTAACCTGGCATTCAATGAACCTAACCGGGTATTCAATAATAGCGGAGCGACCCGGCGTTCCGGGGTGGATGTTGAACGCTATATATATACACACATATATATATACACTAACCGTCTCAAGTTTAAGTTAACCGTCACAAGTTTAAGTGAAATTAAGCCTGCACACTATGAAAACTTCTAAATCGCTAAAAACCACGGATCACTTTAACATATTGCTTCCCAGGAACCTCTGTTTAACATAATGCTTCCCAGTGTATATCACTTTAACATATTGCTTCCCAGCATGAATATATGCCCGGTTAGGTAAACTGAATGCCCGGTTAGGGGTTAGGTTAATTGAATGCCCAGTTAGGTCAACTGAATGCCCGATTAGGTTAATTAAATGGCCGGTTAGGTCAACTGAATGCCCGATTAGATTAATTGAATGCCTTGGTACGTTAATTGAATGCCCGGTTAGGTTAATTGTACACCCTTGACGATTGGTTAGGGTAAGTCTTGATATTTTCGTTAAAGCCAACGAAAATATCACGACTTAACCTAAGCAATCGTCAAGGGCGTACAGATAACCTAACCTGGCATTCAATGAACCTAACCGGGTATTCAATAATTTTACCATAGGTTTCGTATGATCTTGATGGCGTCATTTAATGTTTTAAAATTAATTATTTAATTTATTAACACCCACGTGCACAACCTCTGGACCTAATCAATATGTGTGTGAAGTTTCATGTTTGTAACTGCTTCCATTTTGGAGTTATGGCTGATGGCTGGAACACACATACACACACACACACACACAGACACACACACACACACACACGTCTTTTTTATTATTATTATTATTATTATTATTATTATTATAGATAAACAATAGACTGGTACAAATTTATAACCGAAAGACTTCCGAAAATCAACAATTTTTGATAAAGAAAAGGGGAAAATTGGTTTTGTAGGCCTAGGGGGTCCGAAATTTTCATAAAATGGAAAATAATTGCTATTTTCTTACTTACAGCGACAGGCATAATGATATTAGGATACCTAATAGAAATTTTAATATTTTAAAGTGGGGAAAATAAATAATTTTCTAAAAATGATCTTCAACTATAAAAGCGCATCTAATCAGATAACTTAACCCTAAAAGGACGACTGCTACATATTGATAACCTTTCAAATACACGCATTCATAACTTAACCCTACAAACAATTCCGGCGTTAAAGGGTTAATTAACGTATTTCTATGACAACTAAAAAACAGAATGATAAATCAATATCCTATCAAATTGTTTGTGTATACATAAAATTATTTCTACAAAAGCCACAGTAATAAAACGCACAAAAGTCACGGTAAATAATGTGGCTCGTTTAACTTTAAACTCGTGTTTATTTAAATTGCCCGATTTAATTATGTAATTTTTTGTATTGAATCGATAAAGAAATCTTTTGTGAATCGTAAAATGTTAAAATTATAACAAATATCAAAATATTTTGTATAAAAATCATTGCATTTTAAAAATGCATTTTTCTTTTTAGTTTCTTGCAAAAAGTTCTTTATGAATTTTAAAAATATATACTTTTTTTAAATTAAATCGATAAATAAACCTTTTGTGAATCGAATGATATTAAATGTTTAGTAAATATTGACTTATTTTGTGCCAAAATTTATGATGAAAAATGAAAAATTAAAAAATGCGTGTACAGGCATGGGAAGAACTGTACTCCTAAAAGGGGGGAAGGAATTATGTTAGGGAATTTTTTTTTAGCCTCCGCACTGCACAATAAAAAGACGCATCGAATCGTGAAAACCGCATTGTTCTACACCAATTGTAGCGACCTGTAGGTGTGCGCAAAGAAACTGTTACATATATATATATATCTATCTATATATATAAGGCTTCATTTCTGAAATGGTATATTAGATAACCATTTCGGGATTTTGGTTGATTCGCCTCTATTCGCCTGAACGCCTCATATATCCTATACTCTTCGTGAAAGGTAATACCTTCGGTAGTTGGGGTCATAGGCGTACGAGCCGGTGGGCTGGGGGGGCTGAGGGGAGGCTGAATTCTGGCAAACTGGCTCTGCATTCGGGCAAAATGAAAAAAATAATAGCTTGTAAAAGTTGGAGAAATGCTAACCTTATATCATATTATAAATTCAGGATCAGAAAGTTATAAGATAATTTCATATTTTTATTTATTAGCTGTTATTAAGTATTTATTAAGCTGTTGTTAGTACTTATAGGCTATTTTTTATTCTAGGTTTAATCTAGATTTTATTATGGTATTTAGCCCAAACAGGGGCTATAAGACTTTGCTTAAAAATTCAAAAGAATATCTAATCCTTGTCGTGAGTCAATTGCTTTTCTAAGCTTATCATGAATATTGAATTACTTGGTAAGCTGAAATTTTTATAATTAGGTAAGGTACTAATACCTTATTAGCCAAATTAAATAAGTAAAGCCCTAGCCCCTAGGTCTATTCCTTTAAACTTGCTTGAATAATTTCATTTATGCTAGGTCAAACTTTTATCAAACTCGAGTAAATTAAGTCTAACCTTATAAATGACACGCTGTATATTATTATTTAGCTAATTAGTGACATGATTAGTTTGATACTAATTACTTGAGATTTCTGTTATGGTCTCTTTTTAGGCTAGGTGCTTAATGCATAATTTTAATATGTTTGCAGACGGCACACCAATTTTAGATGAGCTGAGCAACCTGTATAAATTATAGCCTTTGGCTTGAGATTTCTCTTTGTGAGTGGGTATGATAACAGAACGTATGCTAACCGAACGTATGCTAACAGAACAATTGAAAATGACATGGATAAAATGATCGACACTTTCGGTAGGCGAAAAGGGCGAGACAAATACTTTTCTAAGTTTTTTATAATTTTTGTTTGTAAACAGCAACAAATTGAAATTGCTTATTTCGAGAATTTTTCCTTATGCAGGAAATGGCTTTATGTTTCCATTGTTATACTGATGTGTTTTTTTTAATTTCTCAAAAGATATGTTGTTTCAACTTTCATTTTACATTGTGAGCACAGTAGGTGCTACTAAATTTATTTAAGTTGTGTTGGCTGACGAATTTTTATTATCTTTCTTATGCATGAATAAAATATTTGATATAGTCTTATGCCCTATTAATCAAAATCAACTAACCGTCTCAAGTTTAAGTTAACCGTCACAAGTTTAAGTGAAATTAAGCCTGCACACTATGAAAACTTCTAAATCGCTAAAAACCACGGATCACTTTAACATATTGCTTCCCAGGAACCTCTGTTTAACATAATGCTTCCCAGTGTATATCACTTTAACATATTGCTTCCCAGTGTTAATCACTTTAACATATTGCTTCTCGATTGCTTTGGGAAGCAATATGTTAAAGTGATCCAAAACCACTAATATTCAGTTACTTAACTATAACAATGTGAATATAAACGCAAGTATATAAAATTCAGAACTTTGCAAAAGTAAAGTTATCGGCAATATCCAAAAGTAGAAACAACTAGAAAAGATCGGCGCTACGCGCCGATTTTGCTAGATTCTGCGGTGCTTGGACCTTCGACCCAAACCGAATTGTGGGCCTACGGCGTATTTTATTTTGAACATCAAATAGCCGTTTATCTGGATATCGTTCCCATTCCTCTCACCATGGGCCTCAGTAATTGGGGTGCCTGTGGCCCTCCAATTACTGGCGAACCAATTATTCGGTCAATAAAACTACAGAAAAGAACGCAGCCATGAAAATCTAAACTTCACAAATCTTGATACAATGAACTCCGATGTGAAGCTCAAGATTTTCATGACTGCGTTCTTTTCTATAGTTTTATTGACCAAATAATTGAACCGACAGTAATTGGGTGGTCGCAGGCCCCTAATTAATGGGTGTTC
Source organism: Bathynomus jamesi (assembly GCA_023014485.1). Classification (NCBI taxonomy): domain Eukaryota; kingdom Metazoa; phylum Arthropoda; class Malacostraca; order Isopoda; family Cirolanidae; genus Bathynomus; species Bathynomus jamesi. The sequence goes on along the minus strand of JAJOZX010001363.1, from coordinate 536,359 downwards.
AATTATTTGGTCAATAAAACTATAGTCATGAAAATCTAAAACTTCACAAATCTTGATACAATGAACTCGGATATGAAGCTCAAGATTTTCATTGCTGCGTTCTTTTCTATAGTTTTTCGCGGTGCTGGGGGCCTCCGTCCCAGTAATTAGTGGGGGTGGGGGGGCTGGTCACACTATATTATCGTTCATTACTCATCACCCCCATCCACCATACGAAGTTTGGTCGAAATCGGTTCAGAAACGTAAAAGTTTTTTCTGCGGACAGACAGGCAGACACATTTTTGCTAAATTATAATAGTAATGATGCCCGATTAGGTTAATTAATGGCCGGTTAGGTCAACTGAATGCCCGATTAGATTAATTGAATGCCCGGTACGTTAATTGAATGCCCGGTTAGGTTAATTGTATACCCTTGACGATTGGTTAGGTTAAGTCATGATATTTTCGTTAAAGCCAACGAAAATATCACGACTTAACCTAACCAATCGTCAAGGGCGTACAGATGACCTAGCCTGGCATTCAATGAACCTAACCGGGTATTCAATAATAGCGGAGCGACCCGGCGTTGCCGGGGTGGATGTTGAACGCTATATATATATATATATATATATATATGCCCGGTTAGGTAAACTGAATGCCCGGTTAGGTTAATTGAATGCCAGTTAGGTCAACTGAATGCCCGATTAGGTTAATTAAATGGCCGGTTAGGTCAACTGAATGCCCGATTAGATTAATTGAATGCCCGGGTACACTAATTGAATGCCAGGTTAGGTTAATTGTACACCCTTGACGATTGGTTATGTTAAGTCATGATATTTTCGTTGAAGCCAACGAAAATATCACGACTTAACCTAACCAATCGTCAAGGGCGTACAGATGACCTAACCTGGCATTCAATGAACCTAACCGGGTATTCAATAATTTTACCATAGGTTTCGTAATGATCTTCATGGCGTCATTTAATGTTTTAAAATTAATTCTTTAATTTATTAACACCCACCTGCACAACCTCGGGACCTAATCAATATGTGTGTGAAGTTTCATGTTTGTAACTGCTTCCATTTTGGAGTTATGGCTGATGGCTGAAACACACACACACACAGAGACACACACAGACACACACACACAAACACACACACACGTCTTTTTATTATTATTATTATTATAGATAAACAATAGACTGGTACAAATTTATAACCGAAAGACCCGAAAATCAACAATTTTTGATAAAGAAAAGGAGAAAATTGGTTTTGTAGGCCTAGGAGTTACGAAATTTTCATAAAATGGAAAATAATTGCTATTTCCTTACTTACAGCGACAGGCATAATGATATTAGAATACCTAATAGAAATTTTATAATATTTTAAAGTGGGGAAAATAAATAATTTTCTAAAAATGATCTTCAACTATAAAAGCGCATCTAATCAGATAACTTAACCCTAAAAGGACGACCGCTACATATTGATAACCTTTCAAATACACGCATTCATAACTTAACCCTACAAACAATTCCGGCGTTAAAGGGTTAATTAACGTATTTCTATGACAACTAAAAAACAGAATGATAAATCAATATCCTATCAAATTGTTTGTGTATAGGTAAAATTATTTGTACAAAAGCCACAGTAATAAAACGCACAAAAGTCACGGTAAATAATTTCGAGTGTGGCTCGTTTAACTTTAAACTCGTGTTTATTTAAATTGCCCGTTTTAGTTGTAATTTTTTGTATTGAATCGATAAAGAAATCTTTTGTGAATCGTAAAATGTTAAAATTATAACAAATATCAAAATATTTTGTATAAAAATCATTGAATTTTAAAAATGCATGTTTGTTTTTAGTTTTTTGCAAAAAGTTCTTTATGAATTTTAAAAATATATACTTTTTTGAATTGAATCGATAAATAAATCTTTTGTGAATCGAATGATATTAAATGTCTAGTAAATATTGACTCATTTTGTGCCAAAATTATGATTAAAAATGAAAAATTAAAAAATGCGTGGACAGGCATGGGAAGAACTCTACCCCTAAAATGGGGGAAGGAATTATGTTAGGGAATTTTTGTTTAGCATGGGCACTGCACAATAAAAAGACGCATCGAATGGTGAAAACCGCATTGTTCTACACCAATTGTAGCGACCTGTAGGTGTGTGCAAAAAAAACCGTTACATATATATATATATATATATATATATATATATATATATATATATATATAGGCTTCATTTCTGAAATAGTATATTAGATATCAGAGAGCCCAGGGAATGCGTCCGCTTAGTATGGAGTCTGGCTGACGATCCAACGCGCGGTGACAATATCTTAGACGTGGTGATGACGAACGACGATAATATAGCCGAAGGTTTAGAAGAGGTGAGAGTTTGGGATGTAGCGATCACCAAATTATTAGGTTTAAGCTATTGATAGAAAAGAGTAAGGATAGTAAGGTAATAGAAGTCCCCGATTTTCGTAGGGCTAATTTTGATAGTTTTGCGGACAGGATGAGAGTAGTCGACTGGGATAATTTATTTATGGGTAATGACGTAAATTTTCATTGGGAGGCGTTTAAAGAAAGTTTTATGAATATCGAAAGAGAGTTTATTCCTTGTAGGCCTAAGCGCGCTAGAAATCATGGTAGGCTCAAGTGGTGGATTAGGGAAATAGGCGAGTTCATAAACGAGCGTAACAGAGCATATAGACTTAATAAGCGCAATGGTACGGTAGCTAACTTTAATAGATATATCAAGCTTAGACGTAAGCCGATAAAAGATAACATAGGCCCTTTAGTGGACGTTAACGGCGCTTTGGCTTCCGACGCTCAGGCGATGGCGGGTATTTTTAACAACTTTTTTGCGATAGTTGTTACCGTAGAAGACGTAAATAATGTCCCCGACGTGGACGATATCGTTCCATTTAGTAGCGAGACTATTTTGAATGAAATAACTGTTTACGAGGGTGAGATTGCGCATTATATCGATAAACTAAAAGTGAGCAAGGCTCCAGTCCCTGACGTGCTTTATCTTAGACACTTGTAAGATTTGAAAGACGTTATCGTAGGCCCCGTAACAAAAATTTTTAATAAGTCACTGGAAGCGGGGATTATTCCTGAAGACTTCAAATTAGCTAACGTTACGCCCATTTTTTAAAAAGGCGACCGCACAGTAGCTAACAATTATAGGTCTATTAGCTTAACGTCAATTGTCGGTAAACTTTTGGAATCCGTAGTTAGAAATCGTATCGTCGATCACTTAGAAAGTCGCGATTTGATTAATAGTAGTCAGCATGGGTTTGACGCCATAAATCTTGTTTAACTAATTTGTTAGAGTTTTATAATGAAATTGTGCGCGAATACGATAGACATAGAGCGACTGACGTTATTTATTTAGACTTTAAAAAAGCGTTCGATACAGTTCCGCATAGAAGATTAATTGTGAAGGTTAAAGCGCACGGTATACGCGGTCAGATAGCTAACTGGTTAGAGGAATGGCTTCGTGCCAGGAAACAGAGGGTCGTTGTTAATGGTAGTGAATCGGGGTGGTTGGACATAGGTAGCGGTGTCCTTCAGGGTTCAGTGTTCGGCCCATTGCTATTCGTAATCTACATTAACGACAAAGATGTAGGCTTGACCAGTAATGTGTCAAAATTCGCAGACGATACTGAAATAGGCGGTAAAGTTTTTAACGTGGACGATAGAAATAGGCTCCAAGACGATGTAAATAGGATTATGGAGTGGACGGATAAGTGGCAGTTGCAATTTAACGTAGACAAATGTAAAGTTTTGCATATAGGTTCTCGTAACTATAATGACACGTACACGATGGACGATAGACGGTTAGCGAGCGTTGACGAGGAAGTAGATTTAGGCGTACGCGTATCTAAGGATTTAAAAGTTAGGAACCAGTACCTGGAGTCTTGCGCAAAAGCTAATAGGATGTTAGGCTTCATAGCGGGTAATTTCGAATTTAAATCGAAGAATATTATATTGACCCTTTACATGTCCCTAGTCAGGCCTCATTTAGAATATGCCGTTCAGTTTTGGTGCCCGTATTTGCGTGAGGATATTGATAGTTTGGAAAGGGTTCAGCGTCACGCCACGAAACTAATTCTGTCATTGCGCAACAAGTCTTACGAAGATAGGATTAAAGAGTTAGACTTACATTCATTTGAAACTAGGAGATTAAGGGGGGAGCTTATTGAAGTTTTCAAAATCGTTAATAAAATCGATAACGTAAATTTTGACAAACTGTTACTTTCGATTAAAGCAATACTCGTAATAACGGTTTTCAGTTGCGTGGCAGACGATTCATTACTGACATCGCTAAAAAAAATTTTACGTTTAAAATGATTGATAAATGGAATAATCTTCCCGCGTCCGTCATGAACTCTACCAGCGTTAATATGTTTAAAAACCGTTTAGATAGGCATTTTATAAATATTAACGTTGTTTAAAATAATAAAACAATTACCAACAGGAGCTCTAGGGGTGATGGTCGAGGATGAGTGTGTTGACGATTAATGCTACCTTGTGACATGCCAGCGTGTGATATGCCAGCATTAAAAAAAAAATTAGACTAACACGAACGTAGATGTAGCTTGTAGCGTAAACTAACCCACTTTTATTATACTCTACCTACTTTTTTTTTCTTATCCTCTCCTTACTTGTATGTCTGTAACTCTCTTTCCTTGCATGTCTGTAGTTTGCATGGTATGATAGTGTTTGAATTAAGACTGTGTTTGCATGGTTTGTAAGCCTTCTTATTTTACTTCTTTTCATCTTTCACCCCTTTCCTGTTCTCTTCGACTATTTTTCCGACTTGTCAACAGTGGCCGGCGGATGATGATAGTGAGTCTTTCTCTCTCTTTTTCTGGATGAATGTTAACACACGAATGATAGGTTTTGCTACTTACTTAACTCCTTATTCTCTTCTTTAAACCCCCTACTCTTCCCTTTCTCTCGGGCTAACCTTAGAGTGAATCTTAGGGTCTTTGTTAGCCTTAGCTTCTGTAGTTCTGTAGATCATGGAAGTTGCATAAAAAAAAAATCATAGTTAATTTTGCAAAGCATGACACGTATCCTTTGGTAATGTTATTGCTTCTAATGGCTTGTTGGAGTGATGGAGCCTGAGCCTGTGATGATCCTAACTTCCTATATATATATATGTACATTATAACTGCAAACACGCAGTATAATTAACGTAAAGAACGACGCTTTGTATAGGAGAATTAGCCGCGCAAGATGAGAGCGAAAGAACGAAACAAATATATATATATATATATAATATAATATATATATATATATATATATATATATATATATATATATATATATATATACACAGTTAATTACATTAACTATCTAATTTCGGGCATTCTTTGTTGTAACTTAAAAATTCGGACAAATTTGTATCAGCCCCCCCCCTAAAGATTAGGTGCCGTACGCCTATGGTTGGGGTAGTATCTTATTTCCGGTGGCGATCACCATGTATCTCTGTCTTTACAACTGATTCAAGTGTTTACAGGCCTGAGTCCAAACGTTGTCTATCTCATGGAGAATGAGAACTAGGTTCTTAGATAATGTATGCATTTATGCAAATAAAATTCTTATTTAGGTTCATTGTTAATATAATGAATATCATAGGACAGTCCAGTAAATCTCAATGAAGCCCAAAAATAAGGGCCAAATTGTTGTAAAAATAAACTTCAGTACTCCTAACTTTGTCCTACGTCCCCTGTTAAAATTACTTTAATATTTATTTTATCAAGAAAGATTTTTTTTCTTTCTTTCTTCCAAAGTGTAGTTATGGTTTATTATAGTACACTCCAAATAAAGCTTTCTTTAATTTAGATGAAATAACTTCTTTTTAAAGATGCATTCTAGGGGAGGTTTTTCCTTCTTTTGGGTATCAGAGCTTCTTTTCGGATGATAGAATAACTTCTTTTGGTAGAAAATATGGTCTTCAAAACTCTTTTGAGTGAATTTAGAAAATAAAAGATAATACCTTGAAAGACATTATAAATAAAGTGTCGACCCTCCGGGATAATGAGGACAATATTACCTTTTACGTTACTAACTTCCATAGAATACCGGTAATCTCTATGGGTGACGTAGACGTCTCGGTGCTCCTCAAACAGTATAATGAGGTACAAAAGTCGATAGTTGAACTGAAACACCAACACGTGGTGTCAAATCAGAAAAACGCGATTTCGCTAGAAGAGTTCCGGTCAGAGTTAGATGCGTTGAAAGAGACGCTCCTCCCAAAGCCCAGTTACTCGGAAGTAGTTCAGCAAGTCAGATCTCCAAGAAGTGCGTGGGCAGCGAGGGAAACGAAATCCCCGCCTCCAACTCCCCCCCTGAAGGTGGGTGGAAACGCAGCATGCAGGGGTAGCGGTCAACCCCCCTCCCGTTCAGGAAAGGATCCCTGCTCCCGATTTCACAATGAGGAACAGGGACGGTCCAATGCCGAGAGTCGAGGCATCATTGCCCTCTTCCCTGCCTCCCACTGCAGAGGAGAGGCGTTCGATTACGCCTCGCTCGGTGCGCAGTTCCCCCCCTCCCACCGAAGAAGGAGGGCACGCGCGGCCGTCAGGTTATAAACACCGCTATCAGACCCTCACCAAGCCACAGAGTAAGGGAGGGGCCTCCTATCCCCCAAAGGTTGTGCCACCCATCCCCCAGGCAGGCGAACCCTGCCTCAGGGAGATCGAGGGAGCAGGACGGGTGGGTAACTGTTAATAGGCGCCCTTCCCAAGGTTTCCTCAATCCTCAACCGGTCTCCGCGGCGAGGCCACCGATGGAGAATCTCACCCTATTTGTGTCGCGAATTCAGCTCTCGAACGAGGCAAGCGATATTCGACACATGATAGAAGAAATCATTGGTGAACACAGTATATGATAGTTAATAAACTAAACACGAAATCTCCGTATTATAACTCTTTAAAGTAATAATTAAAGGTGTAAATGCGCATTTCAACCCGTATAATATGAGTCAATGGCCAGACGGTATTATTGTTAAGGAGTTTATTCACTTTTCCAGGAGATTTGATAACAGGCAAAATAATAATAATAATAATAATAATAATAATAATAGGCGCCCTAACGGTAATGCCTGAAAGTTGTACTGTGTATAATAATAATAATCTTACTAATAATAAATTTTCTATCAGTCATGGCGGATAACTTGTTGAAAATAGTCTCATATAATGTAAGGTCAGTGAGGAATTCAACTGTAGATGTTCATAAAATCTGCGACAGTGCAGATTTGATACTCCTGCAGGAGCACTGGCTACCTAAGCAAGAGCTAAAATTCCTCTCTACCATCCATGATGACTTTATGTACCATGCGTCATCAGCAGTAGACTTGTCAGATGAATTAATGTACGGTAGGCCTTTTGGTGGTGTTGCTTTCTTATAAGGAAAAATTTGTCAAAACATATAAATTTTTAACAAGCGATAATGTAAGGTTGTTAGGCATTGAATTACAAGTGAACAATGATTGCATATTAATTGTAAACTGCTATTTACCATACAACAACGGCAGTAATCTAGATGAATACATTGATTTGCTGTACAAAATTAAGTCATTATCAGATAACCCCAAATATTCTCACTGTATAATAATGGGGGACTTTAACGCACATGTGAACTCGGAATTCTTTGTAGAATTGGGTAACATGTGCGAGTCGGCCAATTTAAGTATAAGTGATGTAGATGTATTAGGGGTAGCCAGTGGTAATTTTACATACGTTAGCGATATGAGTGGTACCACCAGGTGGATTGATCATTGTCTCACTAGTAATAATCTAAAGGATCGAATTGTTAGAGTTCATATTTGCATGATTTCCTTCTTTCTGATCATAGACCATTAGAAATATTAATTAACGTTACCAATTTATGCGCAACACGACTTAACAAGAACTCAATAGGTAAGAATAATCGCGTCGATTGGTCCAATGTTAATATGCAGCAGAGAATAGAATACAAAGACAGAACATGTCACCTCTTTAATAATTTAGAAATTTTGCACCTTGCCTGTAATAATCCTTGCTCAAATGATTCTCACTGTAAACTCATAGATAGGTATTATAGTAAGATAATATCCCTGTTAAGAGAAGCAGGAAGCCCCTGATTAAATCTTACAACTATCATACTAAGGTTATTCCTGGATGGAATGATTTTATTGCCCCCCTGAAGAGGGAATCGAAAGACGCCTATGATTTGTGGTGCTTTCATGGTAGACCCAGATTAGGACCAGTATACATGAATATGTGTAGAAGTCGGGGTCAGTATAAGGCGGCCATAAGGCGATGTAAACAGGAAGAAGAGTCTATTCGAGCATCAAAAGCCTGTGAAGCTCGCATAAATAACGATAATAACAAATTTTGGAAATTTGTTAAGAATCAAACGGGTGTCAAAAATGTCCTCCCTCCGACAATCGATGGGGTGTCGGGGGAGGATGAAATTGCAAAGCTGTGGAAAAACCACTACTCTAACATTCTTAACAGTGTGAGTAGGGATAATCTTAAGATAGATTGCAGCGAAACGATTGTGGGAGGGACAAGGGAAAATATTTGATATCATTTTCTGAAGTAAAGAGGTTAATTAAAGAGTTAAAGACTGGTTCTGCGTCAGGGGTAGATGACTTATCGAATGAGCACTTAAAATATGCAAATGACGTAGTATGTCTGCATATATCATTGCTCCTATCAGCCATGCTTGCTCATAGCTATATCCCTGCAGAGTTCATGAGGGTATATATCTTGCCCCTGGTCAAAAATAAGTACGGAGACATTCTGTCCAGCAATAATTACAGGCCTATTGCTGTCGCTTCCTGCTTCTCGAAACTACTAGAAAAACTCTTGTTACTCCGATTAAATGATTTCCTATGGACATCTAATCAGTTTGGCTTTAAAAGGTCCCACTCAACTGACCTGTGTATCTATGTACTTAAAGAAACAATATCTAAATACATTGACAGTAATTCAACCATTTATAGCTGTTTCCTTGATATAAGTAAGGCATATGATAGGGTGAACCACAATATTTTATTTGCAAAACTAGAAGACAGGAAGGTTCCCATGTACATATTAAATTTATTGAAATTTTGGTATTCCCACCAATCTTTCACTGTTAGGTGGGGCAATGTACTATCCGAGTGTTTTGGCTCCTCTTGCGGGGTGAGACAAGGCTCCTTGCTCTCCCCTATGCTGTTTAATGTGTATATTGACGGATTAATTGCTTCACTTAATGAGGCAACAGTGGATGTTGTATAGATAACACAAGGATAAATAACTTAGTTTATGCCGATGATATGGTGTTAATAAGTCCCTCTGTTAAAGGTCTGGATCGGCTACTAAAAGTCTGCGAAGTGTATTCGCAGAAACATGATATTCTTTTTAATGTTACAAAAACTAAGGTTATGCAATTTCATCCTAAAAGCTGTAATCAGCCAGCTGATATAAGGTTTAAAATGAATGGTGAAGTAATTGAGGAAGTACAAGAGTTTAAGTATTTGGGTCAAACTATTACCAGCTCCTTGAGTGATGACTCGGATATAAGAAAACAATCTCGAAGCCTGTGTGCTAAAGCGAATATGACCATAAGGAACTTTCGTTCTGTACAAGTGAAGCTAAAGACACACTCTTTCGTACTTTCTGCAGTAATATATACGGTCAGCAACTCTGGGTGAATTATAAAAAAGGTTCTGGCAGAACCCTAAATTTGCTGTACAACAGGTCTTTTAGACTCTTACATAAATTACCCCCGAGATGCTCAGCTTCGCAAATGTTTGCTACCCGCAATGTCCCGAGCTTCCCGGAGGTAACAAGACGTGCTCAACACAGTCTAATGCAAAGAATTAAAAAATCAACCAACCCGATCATCCAAGCTATCCATGAGTCCTGCCATTTATCCTCTAAGCTATGGACTTCTTGGTACGAAAACGTCTGTCTGTAGCTCCACTTAACTTCGACAGTGCAGTATTATTTCTAATCAATTGTATATATTTCTATCCTTAGTATATGAACTGTCATTGTATTAATAATATTTGTCATATGGACTATAGTCTGCCAATAAACCTTTTCATTTTCATTTATAGAAGGTTGCGGTAAGGTTTACTTCTGTGTGTAATACACAGTCACTGTGTATACATATACCCCGTAGGTCGGATCCCACGTAAAACTGTATGTCCCCTCTGTCATATGACCTGTGCTGTTACGAAGGACATTAAACAACCCCAAAACAGCAGTACACATATACGAAATTAAAAAGATTATCGAAATGTAGTAAAGAATAACGTTTTATATTTAATTTCCTATTTACAAATATGCGATTTGTTAATGAGCTGTTGTTATTTTAATTTTCGCATTTGCATTCAAAAGTAGCATGAGCAAAGATTACTAAGAATGTTATTTAAATAACTAAATTAACTTTGTTGGTATTGTATGAGCATTCATTAACTCATTCTGAATATGTATCAATCTAGCAACAGGGACCTTGGGAAAGAAAAAGTCAATCCGTAAAACGTTGAGGCCTTTCGGTTGCCTCAATAACGGTAAACTCCCTCGTATTAAGTTAGTTTAATTAACGAACTACAATGTGTTAAAAAAGAAACGCAACCCAAAAAGAAAAGGGTTAGGTTACAATAATATATGCATTCTCCAATGAGTTGAGTTTCTTTTTGAACACCCTGTATTTGACATGCCTCCCCCACAGTACCAGTGTCACTAAATTAGAGTGGTATATTTTAGTGGTGTCATTAATGGCTTATTCTTTTGGATTTTTATTAATAATCCACCTATAAAGAGTTGCATTAATATTTAAATTACAGTAAATATTTAGTGTTAATTACCATTAATTAGTCAGTTTTTAGTTAATTACAGTAATACATTACATTTTTAGAGCTACATTAATATTTAAATTATAGTAAGTATTTGGTGTTAATTACCATTTAGTCAGTTTTTAGTTAGTTAAAGTTCAGTTTAACATCTCTGCAAACAGTTTTTAAATTTATTTCTCAAAATGCACAACTTTTAGTGTGTTAATGAATTAATATCATGTTCCAAAGTTTTTGTCACTGAAACTTATCACTCTTTCATAAATAACCTGTTTTCTGAGGCAATCAGCTTCGGGCTGAGCATAGATAGTCCTCATTTCTTTTGGTAACACGTTAAAGAGTTTTGGGACTCCTATTCTGATAGTATTTTCCAACCTCGTTTTCATGGTACCCTGTCCCACCAGATTTAGGACAGTACAGAATCTACCTGTTCTCTCATTCCAGTGTTTTTTTATTTCACGTCTAAAGTTTGGACATATCTCTCTAGTATTTTTCATATGTATAGTATTGTGTATCGCTCACGTCTTCTTTCTAGGAAATAGAGTTTCAGCGATTGTAGTTGTGTCCAGCATTCTTCATCTTTCGTTTTCTCTATCTTAGACATAAAAGTTCTTCGGACGGTCTTTATGTTTGCAATGTCTCTTTTTCGGTGCGCTTGTGAATACTGAACAATACTTAGTTAGTGGCAAGACTAAACTTTTCCATACTTTCAGCATGATGTTTGCTTTTCTGCTATGGAGTCTCCTCCAAATAATTCCCATTATTTTTCTAGCTATAATAATTTTAGTGTTATAGCGTTCTCTAAATTCTGCATTCGGGGACATTATTACTCAAAAAATCCCTGACTTGTGATATGGTGCTCTCTGTTTGTGCTGCAGTGTTTTGTATCCTTTATTCTGTTACTCCTTGCTGTTATCAAATCGAATAAGTTTGAACTATTTTTAGTTGAACTTCATGTTTTTGGTTTCCGTCCCCCTAAATAGTGTTTAGATGTCATTTTGTAAACTTTTACGTCACCTTCATTTGATATGTACTTGCTTATCTTTATGTCGTCCGCGAAACACAGTACGACACTGTCTTTAATATCAGACACTCAAACGTTTCAATCAAGTCATGATTGTCATTTAATAATCGTGACAACTTTTACTTTACTGTATAATGGTTGGTAGCGTGACGGGCAACTGACATATTTTAACGAAATAATCGAAATGACGAGAACTGTTTTAGTTCCAACGACTTTCTTTTTTAGTAAACGTTTGAAAACGCATGATTACAGAGGAGAGGAAGGGATCTGCAGTATACTTCGTTTGAGTCTAACATCGTGAGAGAGGAATCAGTCACTGATTTTAATTATTTTAATTTTACATTCTGAACAAACTTTTCCTAACCTAATCTAACCTAATCGATCGTAACCTAACTTGAACCAAAGTGGGAAAGCCGTGGATGAGAACGGGAATGACGTTGAGTGGGAGTAAACCAAAAAACTGACCTCTGGGTATTTCGAATACTTTCTTAGACCTGCGCTCCAAGAGACGGCTTTCGAATGCCATCTCTGTGATTGGTCTATTCTCTTCCCCACTTTAAACACATCTTTTGCACGAAACATAATTTGCTTTCCTAAATACAATAATAACTTTGTTTCCATTAACACAATCATATTAAATTTTATATTTGCCATACATTACAACTATCTTTGCATTTCTTCAGAAACCTGACACTCCATGTGTCTGGCTCTAGTGCTGAATTTTCTCATATTTGTGAAAGAGCCTTAATTATGCCTCCTTCCGAGAATGCAAAATCAATTAATATATTCATGTCTGTACTCGTCCTTGTTTTGTATCCATATCAAAGAATTCATCCGTATTTCCTATTTCAGTTGAAGCTGAACATAGGAAATACTGAACCAACACTCTCTTTAGCATTTCAATTTCCTTTTCACCAAGTTGTAGTAATATATTTGGTTATATTCTATGACTTCTTCGAATACTATCTTGTTTTCCTCTCCATTCGTCTTACGTATGAGTGTTTGTTTAGGTTTTGGGTGCATTTTTATTTCATGTATATAGGTATTTTTTCATATAGTTTGAATTTCCTTGCGTCCACTTTGCAACTGTGGATATTTTTAGAGTTTGTTTCCTTTGTCTAAATAATGTTCTGATTTTCCTCTCGAGTTTGCTACATTTCCGTTTTTGTCTCTTCGCAATTATAGGTTTAGTTTCGTTTTCCACTGTACGTAGTATTTTTTTTGTTATCTTTCTCGAAGTAGCCATTCCCACTCCCTTCAATTCTACATTTATGGTTGCCCAATCTATCTACTCCCTATGAATTTATATTTAATCCTTCAAATAATCCTTTTGCCTCTGTAAAACGAGTTTTAGGTCTTGGGCCATTCCGCAGTATTTTTTTCTTGCGAATGGGATAGACATTCATATATTGGTAGTATTAGAAAAGAAATACTAAATACCAAAATACTGTTGAATGACCCTATATTTCGGTATTATTAGAAAAGAAATACCAAATACCAAAATACTAAATATTTAATACCAAAATATATGTATAAAATTGTATATCTGTCTCGTCCGCAACAAAAAAAATATTGTGGAATGGCCCTCTTCTGGTTTCTAACTTTTTTATGTGTTGATTATGCTGTGATCAGAAATATTTGCTTGCGTGCAGTTTTACTTATTATCCTCTCATTGCTATTTGTGAGAATTAAATCCAAAACATTCTTCTTTCGAGTTGCTCCACAAATTTCCTTGGTAAGTGCGTTATTTTCTATAGGCTAACACCTAAAAGTATTTTTGCCTGAGTTCTGTCGTTTTTCGTAATGATATAACGGAACTTCTTAATATAAATAACCTTAGCATTTTTCTTTCATGTTATGAATGGAAAGTTAAAATCCCACAAAATTAACATATTTGGTACTGGGAGTTCTAAGTGATATTAACGTTCCTTCTATTTCATTTGTAACGAACTGAAATTAACTTTTTATGGTGCTTGATGGTCTATATACAGTACGTTCATAATGGTTAATAAGTTTAGTACTTTTGCTTCAGATATATGAATTTCGACTGTGCTGTTTAATTTGTTTACCTTCACTTCACTTTTATATGTATTTACAATACAACAGCCACTTCCTCTTCTAGCAAATCTGTCTGCTGTAAATATGCTGTAGTTCTTTATTGCTATTTCAGCGCCTTAGATGCAATTTTCACAGCTTTTTCACATTTATATAAGTGTTTCCTTTAAGCATTTGTATTTGTTTCAGAGCTGACTTTGTAGTATTATAATTTCCAATCACCCTTGTCAGTGTAGAGTCCTAGTATACTTGTATATATTAAATTTAGAGAGTTAATAGTCTTTGTGTTCAGTTCTGCTGGATCTTGATCGCTATCAGATCAGTTTTGTCGATTTCTTTTAGTGTGTGGTCCATTGTACTGTAGGGGCTGTGATCCTTGGTACCATTGTGGTTGTTGAATTAGTTGTAGGTAGTATCGGACTGGGGAATGGTGTCTGCTTTAATGGGGTATATGTGTCTACTGAGTGAAAGCTTTTATAGTTCTCATTTCTTCTAAGAGATGTTCTTCACTGATAATATTGTCGCTTCTCTTATTTGGGATTTTAAATGTTTTTCTATCCCTTCTTTGGGTACCATAACAGCTTGATACAGTATATATATATATATATATTATATATATATATATATATATATATTATATCACTTTTATTTTATACTACAATTAAGGAGACGATGATTTCTTTCATATCTGACATCTCTATTCAACCATTTTTCTTACAACTACTATGAAGTTTCATACTCCGATATGCAATTATACTACTTTTTATGTTCCTTATTCATACGCAACATGAATTTACACTCAGATTTGTTGCTTTGAACTTTAATCTTTTAGAAATCTGAACATCCATTTCATTTTTTATTCACGTATTCCCCTTTTCATCTTTTATTTCTCTCATTTTTCAAAGTTTTATGTTAACATTTTCAAATTTTCCTTTTATTTCGAAATAACTTTTCGCTATTTTAACATTCTAATTACTTTTGAAGTGTATTGTTACTTCGGAGAATCTGCACTACGCAGTACTTTACACCTTCTTTATCCAGTTTTATACAGTCTATTTTTAAGTATTTCGTTTGTTTGTAGTTGATTTCTAATTGCATTTTACTAATATTCCTGACATTCAATTATATTTGTATTATTATTCAAAGATATTATGTCAAAACATTGCACAGATTCCGAGGTAATAACTGTAAACGATGATCCTAATCGGATCAAGTAAAGATAAGCACCCCCAGCCTTCTTTAATTAGCCTTATAAGGCTAAGTAACGAAAATATCACGACCTAACCTAACCAATCGTCAAGGGCGTACAGTTGACTTAACGATTGGTTAGGTCAGGTCGTGATATTTTCGTTAGTTAGCCTTATAAGGCTAATTAAAGAAGGCTGGGGGTGCTTATCTTTACTTGATCCCGATAATCAATAATTATTTTTATGTTTAACATTACACCTCATTCTGCTGCTTTTCTCCACTATTTCTCTACGTAAATTAATCTTCTCTACTTAAACAGCATTTATCATCGTAAATCACGTGTTTTAAAAAGGTTATTGCTGAAATTGATCCGCGAGTCACACTCAGTATGCGAGTTTGGTATTCACATTCGCTTACTTTAGCGATTACACCGTTTTCAGTCAAATATAATCGTACATTATTGCTTCTCATTTTCGTTACTCGAGCTGTTATAATGGTAGCAACTCATAATTCATAAATTTAATTGTTTTACTTTTACTCACTGTCATCTTACGATTGTGTTAATTTGTATGAGAATAACGTGGGTTGTTAACAAGCCTTTAGTTTTAAAATTATGCTTATTCCTTTCAAATTGCTTATACAGGCATTAAGGTCATAACAGTCATATTTCTCGAATTATTTGTCACCCGTTATTACACCATGATGTCACAATCATAATTTTTCACTTCTGTATAGGCGATATATATATATATATATATATATATATATATATATATATATATATACAACGTCCTCTCCAAGAACTTCATTGAGATGTACTTTTCCATTATCGAATGGTTTTTGGTCTTGTATTATAAATTTAGAGAAATTGATAACCCGAATTTAACTGTTGATTGCACAGTTAAAAAACTACGTTTAATTTTTATAAACAAGCACGGAAGTACGAGTAATGAGGGGAAAAAAAGATGCTTGAAGTTTTATAAATCTAGTCTACAATTTGCATAGAAGTGGAAGTCTTCTAAAAAAGACTAGACGCCGGTCTCAGGACTGTCCCGGATAAGCCGGGTGTGCCTGGCTATGTGAGATAAAGAACTCAAGCAGCAACTCTCTTTTCCATCAGGCCAGGGCTAGAGGTGGAGCCACCAGTCTAACATCAGTATGAATAGGGATCGATGCACAGAACATCTACAAAGTTGCAGTATATATATATATATATATATATATATATATATGCAAAAAACTGCAATGACCGCGCGGTTCGCCTCATTTTTCATTATTTCGTTATCTCTCCTCCTCGTGTGCAGAAACGTTCCTTAATACTTATGTCGTTTCTATTCATATATATATATATATATAAAACACGACATTTCGCATCAACAGACAAATGTATGACACCTTTTCAAGTCTTAAACGTTAAAGGAAGCCATAATGGCAACAAAATAAAGACTAAAAAGCTCTCACACAAATACTTTTAACTCTTAACAGGCTTGACAAGGCGTCATATATCGCGAAACGTACTCTCGTTTTAATTTCCTCTAAGTATTTTGCATATATATATATATATATATATATATATATATATATATATATTGTGAACCTCTTACAGCAAAGATTAACATTATCATAATAATCGTTATATTATCATATCATTATTCGTTTAGTTAAAAAGGATTTTGGCTTTTAATTAATTCTAAGAAAAGTTGTTGGAAAGTACGGGAGTGATCAGTTTTCGACCTCCTTTTGAGATCAACAACAAATTTACATCAAAATAGTATTTAGAAATAGAACGACCTTGCGGTACAATGTCATAAGGACCGTTTTAATCAGCATATTTATTAAGTTGTTTTCGTGTCTGCAGTGACGTCACGCTTTTGTTAACTTCTTTTGCTGTAAATGAAGGAAGATCATTGGTTATTATTTAATTTATTTGTTAATTAATTAAAGTTACGAGGCGTGACGTCAAACCGGACCTAAGAATACCTTCTTAATAGAGACCTCTTCGTAAAGGTGTGTCAATACTTCCCCCTTCCCCCAACTCCTCCCACTTTTAAAATATTCACATAAGCCCCGCCTTCTTTCCATATTCATGAGATTCTCTCTGTTTTTTATTTATTTATTTATTATTTTAATTCTTGTTTCATTTTTTTTAGGTTTTATTATTCTCTCTCTCTCCCTCTATATATATATATATATATATATATATCCTCGGTTAACCTTGGTTTTGCTTCCACCGAATTGTTCATTCTGACGAAGGTCAAGTTTGTTGCTCCATCTTAGACCCACAGCTTAACGTGGAATCCGAACCACGACCCACCACGGTTAGTCAGAAATTACAAAGTAGTCCTCGCCTGGACTCGATCTCACGACCTACCGATCAGCAGCCCAACGTCTTAACCACTAGGCTACCCATTTATCTACCAACCAATTTTTATTGTATGGAAGGATGAACAGCTGGGTTTGCTGCGCGCAGACTGCCGTCACCAGGAATCGAACCCGGGGCCGGTGGATTCGTAGTCAGCGATGCTAACTACTACACTATATATATATATATATATATATATATATAATCTGTTGTCCCCAAATGAAGTGTACATATATAACTTATTTCAAATGGAATTTGTACGATTCTTTTTTAGACACTCTATACACCCTATACATATATATGATACACACAGACCGTGCATGGAACAAGGAACTCTTCTGGGAAAATTAAATCCACTATAGTCCGAATATGTAATGGTAAATGACAAACACTATAGTTTTTCTTTTTCATGTTTGTGAGTGACCCGTTGCCCACGTCGGGTTAACATCATGAAAAAGAAAAACTATAGTGTTTGTCATTTACCATTACTTATTCGGACTATAGTGGATTTAATTTTCCCAGAAGAGTTGACAAACATATTTATACTGGAAGAACCGATTAGTGTTTAAAGGACAAATAGTTGGTGCTGGTTAAGTGTGCGGTCTACCTAGCTTTTAGTTAGCCTTATAAGGCTAACTAATGAAACTATCACGACTTAACCTAACCAATCGTCAAGGGCGTACAGTTGACCTAACGATTGGTTAGGTTAAGTCGTGATATTTTCGTTAGTTAGCCTTATAAGGCTAACTAAAAGCTAGGTAGACCGCACACTTAACCAGCACCAAATAGTGTATCTAAAAATGTGTACAAAACTTATAATAACTGAAGCACATTTCTTGCAGCAAAAGTGTATTAAAACCAAATGACAAATGACCTTTTTCGAATGAACTGAAATTTTTACTGACACGCGAATGTTAATAACTTTTTTATTCAGTCAAAACAACTCGACTTCTCTTCCTTTGTCGACTTTATCTTTGAACTCCTTTTGTTTACACGATAATTAATATGTCACCTTAAGAACCAATTCTTAAACTGCTCCGAAAACCTATCAACGAAATGGTCGTAAATTATCTTTCACTAATCGAACTACTGGTTGAAAGTGTGTTACATTAAAAACTGGGAGAAAAAAGCCCAGTCTAAATGCGTTCGCTTTAACAGAGCATTTGGCTTCTAATAATATCTGGTCTGTGCCTTCGAGCGACGCAGTGTAAAACTGATTATGGATCATAGTGCGTTCAAAATTATGCGAAGGGCAAACGCTGCCTTATGCCCTAAAAATATTAATCCAATATGGATAATTTAACGACACTTTGTTATGGATTTTAGTATCGTTATAATGCTATTGCGACAAATAAGATTTAAATAATAATTTTGGTTGGCTTAGTCAATAATTGTTATTATTGTTATTATATATTAATGAGTATTTCCAAAACATGTTTAATGTACACTGATCATTATTACACTGTGGTAATAGCAAACACGCTGAAATTCAGTTTGAAGTCTCCGTTCTCGGCAAGATGAAACATCTCAATTTATACCTCCAAATTAGTGGGCTGAGGATTACTCTTTCCTCTCTCTCTCTCTCTCTCTCTCTCTCTCTCAATCTCTCCCTCTCTCTTTCTCTCTCTCTCTTTCTCTCCTTTGCCCTCGTCCGCACACAAAGCTGGTCTTGCGCTATAACAGGTGAATGAACTGCCTCCATTCTACGGGTAAAAATTCTTAAATTTTAATCATTCTATTAAAAAATATAATTCTGAAGCGAGTCTAAATAATTTGAATAATCTATAATTTCTTTATCTTAGAATTAATTAAATGATAAGTATATACATATATGACAATGATAATATGAGAATATAATATAAGAGTAATATATGATGGATAGTATGATATAATGATAATATATGATAATATATATATATATATACACACACATTTTAACTGCAAACAACACAGTATAATTAATGTAAAGAACGACGCTTGTGTAGAAGAGCGTTCCGCACAAGATGAGGAGGGAGAACGAACAAATGAAAAAATGAGGTACCACCCGGGAATCGAACCCGGGGGGGCATGCGAAGGTGCCCCCTCAGGGCATTGGTTTCTGCTCGTATGTAGGAGAATTACGACTTCTGATTGATCGAGGTCCTTGGTGTAGTGGATAGCATATCTGACCGGCAATCGGATGATCCCGGGTTCGATTCCCGGGTGGTACCTCATTTTTCATTTGTTCGTTCTCCCTCCTCATCTTGTACGGAACGCTCTTCTACACAAGCGTCGTTCTTTACATTAAATGTATATATATATATATATATATATATATATAAATAGCATACATTAAAATACAAAGTTTATTATAATCAACGCATTCATTTATAAAATGAAAATAAGTTTCACTAAAATAATTTCCCGTATTCTTCCATGCAAAGAACAACACAAATATAATGCATATTTTGTAATACAACATTAGTAAAAGAAATGAGGCGAATATTAATTTATTTGAGCAGTCGGAGGAATGATAAAGGGTGAATAAAGTGGACGAAAAGTTAAATCAAAAGGTCGAAACTCGTAAAAAAAAAAGTTCCTCAGACGCCGAACAGCGAGCAATAATATACTTGAATTCGTAATATTAAATTAATATTAAAGAAAACAAATAAATAAGAAAATCGAGGCTGCCGTGCCTTCCTCGCAAGCAGTGACGTTTATACAAAATGAGAATCGCATAATTTAGAGCGTTGATTCTTGCAGTGGTCATGAACTAGGCGTATATTAAATAAATAATGACTTTCTAACGCAAACTTGACGCCGTGGCTGCGATGGTAGACGGATTTTGCGTGTCTGAGCGAAAATTAAAATTATATTTGTTGCAAATGACACGAAACTCTACTTGCGCCTTATCTGAAACATACCGGTAGGTATAGTTCTTATCTGAATACAATATATATATATATATATATATATATATATATATATATTAAGCGACATTGTGTCTGGGTAGTAGTTGGATGGAAGACCGTCCTCCGCGTCCAGATTATGTAGCGACCCGTGGTTCAGATCACACGTAAAGCTGTAGGTCCCCTCCGTCATATGACCTTAGATGTTGCGAAAGAGGTTAAACAATCCCAATTTTATATATATATATAAAACAATGAAGAATTTCGGCCTGTATTTTATGTATAAAACTTGTGTAATCATCGTTTTAGAATTTTGTACAGGAAATTAATTATTAAACACACACACACACACACACACACACACACACACAAAACATATGAATTATAAGTTGAAGCATTTAACCAACAGAAAATAAAAATACATAGAGAACATTTGTGTAAAAATGATAATACAATAAAATGCAAAGAATAGAATAGTGTATATACAATTTTATAGAACGGAATTAAATAATATAGAATGTTATAGAATAAGGTAGAACAGAAGGATATATGAAATGAAAAATAAATGTATATGTTTCTTATATACGTATATTTGTGTTACTGTATAAGAACCTATGATCCTTTCAGTAAGGTTTGGCCTCCTAATTGCGTACCTATCAATCTTCGTTCATTCGTGCAAGGTGCGGAGAGTTCTGTTCCAGAAATGGCCAATTGTCCTACTTACCACGAATGGAACGCCTTCACAAACTAAAATATAAAAACAGAACACAGACATTATTACCTGAAATAACATAAAGCCTCAATAAATACGGTCAGTATATATATATATATATATATATATATATATATATATATATATATGTTTCCTCGTTTGGTGTGTCGATGTGTATGCGACTTCTTTTTGAATTATGTTTGAATTTATAAGAATATTGTAGTATGATATAAAATTCTACGGAATTTAATATAGATGAATGTCATGTACATTTGTTGGTGCAATGTATTATGTAATAATATATTTGCGAGAAATAATAATGGACAATGTTTCTATTCCAAAATTTTCATTACCAAGAATATTTAGTTTACGAACGCATTTCAGTAAATATAAATACATTTTCAGCCCTTAACCAAAGCCTACTAATATCTAGTCGGTTCACGCTCCCATTATAACACGCAAATAATTTCATGAAACAAAATACAAAACATTTTGAACAGAAAATCTTCAGCCAATGAGAGCATAACATTTACTTTATTTAAACTGACGAATCATTTAGATTTTAAATGCAACTTCACAAAGTTGGTTCCACGCACTGGCTTTGGATGTGAAGCTCAAAATTTTGATGGTTGTGGTATTTTGTAAATTTATTGATCGACTGACTTTTCCTCAATTTAACAAACGCATGTGAAATTTTGTACGACCGTGCATAGTCTGACTAGATGTAGGTAGATTTTACCTTCATCATCGTTATCCAGAAGGGCCAGAAACTGATACCTTGAGAGAGTATACACGTATACAAACTTGGAAAGAATAAAGCAAAATTTAGTAAAGAATTCATTCTCTTTATTCTTGATTGAAAGAAAATCCTAAAAGAACTTTTTATCAAAACATTTGAAGGACAGGACCGAAAATAACTTCATTACATACTTCCACTCCCAAATTGTTGGACAAATTAATAAAGAAAATAAGGTACAAAAAGAAATGAGAGTATTAAACAGCACATTTTGACCAAAGATAACAAGAAACTGATAGGAAGGAGCTAAAAACCTCAACGTATGTCGACAGTTAGCAGCTGACGAGGAAGCTTCTAACAGTGGCTGTATCCTCCAGCGCGGGACGCGTCAACGCGAAGAAGAGGCGACGTCAAACCGAAACATCAACGCGCTGGTGGCCGAACTTCCTCAAATCTTCGTGCAGCGGACTGTCTACGGTTGGCCAGACTGGCAGTCGACGGCCTGTTGCGTGGCACGGTCAGAGTGCCGATCGGCTCCCGGGGCCGGACCTATACCAGCGTGCTATTTTTTTCATTTACGGGAAGCAATTGTGTGTTCCTCGACTACTCTTACTCTCCGACGACATTAAGACTAATCCAGGCCCCACTACAACTTACACATGTCACCATACACAAAGACATAGACACAATAGGACCATGAGACACATACAGAAGCATAATATTAACATATTACAGTACAACGTAGATGGCCTCACAAACAAAATCATGCAGCTTAGGGAATTCGTACACAAACAAAACATTCACATAGCACTTATACAAGAAACAAAATTAAAACGCACACACAAAACACCCACCATTCCTGACTTGTAGATTCAAAGTATCGCCCACAAAATCAACCATCACCTTGCTTACAAGCAACACAAAAGAACACCAGATAACTCCACAGTTTATATTAAACAACACCAACATTCCACACACTCACAGGACCAAAATACTTGGGGTCACATACAACACATTATCTTTTGGAAACCACATTCAAGACATTAAAAACAAATGTACGTCAAGACTTAACACGCTTAGGATACTAACAGGCACAAACTTTGGACACCAGCAGGAAACAACATCACTCATATACAAACAATATATTCGCTCAGTTATGGACTATGCTAGCCCATGCTGGGCACCCATTATCTCAAACACACACATAAACACTTTACAGACAATACAAAACAACGCACTTCGTATCATTACAGGATGTACTCAAACAACACCAATAGGACACCTGCACACAGAAACAAAAATACTGAGTTAGGGAACATTTAGACATGAGGGGAACACAATTCATGGCAGCAGCGACAACTATCCCACAACACCCTTGCCACTACATGTATAATCATGCACCAACACCTCGCACCATTAAGGTAACACCAGAGAGACATTATAACAAAATACTCCATTCCATACCATGTCCCACAGACATCACACAGTACAAAAAACACATACACACACACCTAACCCACAAAGCACTGACACGACTCGGTCCGAATGCGGTCCTAGGTGCGAAGCCGCCACCCATTAACAGGTCAGAGACCAGCCTGAGCAGATCGGATCGAGTTAACTTAGCACGATTCCGATGTGGACATCGCCTCAACTTACAGACATATAAACACAGACAAGACAACTCCACAGACAACACCTGCCACCTGTGCCAGGACACACCACAAACAAATGAACACATTATGACAGACTGTACCGCTCTAGCACAACATAGAACACAACACAACATTACTAGTGCGCTTAACCTCTGGTCCACCCCGGAGAGGGCGATCGGTTACCCGCGTGCCGCCGCGCCTGCTCGCTCGATCAGGGTGGGCTGATCGGCTAACTAACAACAACAACAACAACAACTAATGCTGCCCAATGCTCCTAATTCCTGTATTATCAGCATCATCAGTATTCGAGCCCCCGATCTCAGTATCTTCACTCCACTCCCAAACTAATTCGCAGTAACATGGTTTGTCTCCTGAACGAAACTGATATATTTGTTGCAATTTTATTAAGGATACCAAACAATTAACTGCATAATTAATAAATAATTTACTAAATGGAAGCGGGATGGCTCGAAGTATGCATAATACGTTTAAATTAAAGCAAACATTTCTTTAAAAACTTCTACTGGATTTTTTTTAAAGTTTTGCATATCCTTGTATAAATGTATACGAACGCATATCCTTGTATATCCTTGCATGCATATCGTTGTATAAATATATGACTGTATCGATTTCTTGAAAGTATACAGTATACATACATACAATAATATGCAAAATTTGTTAATATTTTTTTTAGTAAAAATTGTTGTTGAGTACAGCGTGAACCAAAAGTCTAACCAAATGTGAAATATTAACTAATTAATATTGTAGTAATATTCAGTAAATATTTGAACTGCACGCCGTGAAGCTGTTTACATACGTTAATTCTTTTATATAAACTACTGCCGATATTGTGTAGCATTCTTGTAGAGACGTTGGCACATTCATTTAGAATGTTCACTTTTTGTTCCTTAATTGTGCGTGGACGTAATTTGTAAACCACAGACTTAAGTGACCCACAAAGAAGGTGAATATTCGAAAGGAGTGTGCCAGTGTGTGCCATCGTTTATTCAAGAATGCTACTCAACGTTCACACTAGTTTATATAAGAGAACTGTCATATGCAAACGACTTCACGATATATATATATATATATATATATATATATATATACACACACCGGGTGGCCCATAATTCAGGAACCATAGGTATAATTGTATTTTTTTCCTAACAATTCTTGTACTTTCAAAAAATGTTTTTTTTTCTTTATTTTCTTTTTGATGAGAAAAAAATCGAGTGGAGTGATATCTGTTGACCTGGGTGGCCATTCGATAGGACCTCTTTGGCCAATCCCTCTGTTGGGGAACGTTTTATCATGCGAACTTGTATGGCAAAATGAGGAGGTGCACCGTCTTGCTGAAAAAACATGCCACGTCGTTTATTTATCGGTACGTCATCCAGGTAATTCATAAAAAAAAAATACAGGAAAAAAAACATTATTAGAAAGTACAAGAATTATTAGAAAAAAATACAATTATTCCTATGGTTCCTGAATTATGGGCCACCCGGTGTGTGTGTATATATATATATATATATATATATATATATTTTTTTTTTATTTTATTTTATTTATTTATTGTCTATGTGTGTCTGTGTATGTGTGTGTGTGTGTGTACGCTACACAAATTCGACATGTTTAAAGTCACCCAATATATAAAGTCAAATTGATAAGGTCGACAGTGATCTTATTTGATTCTATCTACTTCATGTAAAGCGAAGCGATAAGGTATGATTTTTTTACTAAAAATTACATGATTTCAAGTGCATAAATTGGGACGATAAGAAAATATCTCTTGTGTGGAACGCAAAACAGATTACGGGCATCAAATTTCTGTGTGACCCACGTACGGAGGGTGTAAACTCGTTCGCAGCATTTACAGCAATGAAAAATACGAATGCGATAGAGAAAGAGAGAATAATGGAAGAGAAAGAGAAATAAATAAAAGTAAAGACAACACGAGAAAAGGATATGATTGTTGAAGAATTAAAAGAAACAAACAAAAACTATGATGCGCTGAAATCAACAAATGAAGATAATGACAAAAATAACATAAAAACGAAAAATGTAGAGGATATTGTGCGCAAATATTATACAAAAGGGCATTGCAGATAGAGGGATAGGCAATGAACATCCGACTTTATGTAACTTCCATTATAAAAATCGAAGTTGCAAATTGGGAAAACACTACAAGCTCCAGCACCTTCGTATTTACAAAATTATGCAAGATACGGGAGAGGCTTGTACGGATAAAAATACCGTTATCATCACCCTTATAGGAACACGACAGTTGAGAAGCCAAAACCATCAACAAACAAAATAATCAATACTTCAGATGTAGCCAGCACGATTCAATTACAAAATATCACTCACCAAATACAAAGACAGTTGACAAATACGGGAATCTGAGAGCTGAACAGAATAAATGTAGATGGAAATTACATTCGATATCGGGACAGCGGGTATCGAAACAGATAAAAAAGAAAGGAAAATTCTCGGAGAATCACAGGGCAACAAAACATGTACAGTCCTCTGCAATAGTCGCGCTACACCCCTGTATAGCCCTCTCTGAGATGTGGAAACAACACAGTCCCTTTTTCTCCCCCACTC
Source organism: Bathynomus jamesi (assembly GCA_023014485.1). Classification (NCBI taxonomy): domain Eukaryota; kingdom Metazoa; phylum Arthropoda; class Malacostraca; order Isopoda; family Cirolanidae; genus Bathynomus; species Bathynomus jamesi. Next base: position 510,310 of record JAJOZX010001363.1, on the reverse strand, counting down.
TCATTCCCTCCCTCTCCTTCTCCCCCTCTCAGGTGTTGTCATAGTAATACATTTATTTATTGAAAGCCATTGACAGAATAAATATATTGTTCACTGTAGTTTTGGTGGTAATGCTAGGACGACTACTTTTAAAATTTTCAACCATAGGATTTTGATATGGCCATGTTACAGTTAAAGTGTTAGACAAGTTGTAGTATCGACTCCAGGCAATAACATTTTCTTTTAAAGTCCATGCATCATCAACATAATATGATTATCCAGAAAAAGGTCTATCCTTGGAGCGATAATAACATAGTTCAATTTCTTATTACAAAAATAAACATGAATCAAGTAAATTTAGGGATTTTCTTAAGAACATACAAAACAATGTTCAAATTATAAGGAAGTGACAATTGTTCAAGTAAATAAATATATATTTACTACATTACAATCATAACATTATTATACACACTTACTCAATACTTGGTCCACCCTCCATTATTATTAATGACCTCTCGTAGCCTATTTGAAACAGATGCCACGTGATTGTAGATGACTTGTAGGTTCGTGCAGAAAAGTTCCCACTCTGCCATGGTGTGTTGCAGCAGGTGCCGAGATGTCCGCTCCTGCCCAGGCTCCCAAGCATTAACCACATTTGCTCACACATTTTCAATGGGTAACACCCCTTGGTGGGCCAGTTCAGCAGCTCGACATCTCGTTGTTCCTGAAACCACCGTCTGACGATCCTGGCAGTATAAACAGGGCAGTTATCATGTAAAAAGAAATTAGCAAAACTTGAGAGTTCATATTTCATCCATACTTTTTTGAAGTTAGTTGTTTTAAGAGGACACAAAAACAATAAAATAAATAAAAATAAAGCTACATTTAAAATTACATTTTAAACTACATTTACCACTGTCCTCCTTTAATCATATTACCTTGACCTTAATTAAGTAATTTTCTTGAAAGCATATTCTTTCGGCTGTAAACCTCCCGTCAATTTCTGCCAGCTCTCCAATGCCGTACAGGTGCACCCATCCGCACGCGTTGTAGGTCAAGTGGCCACTCCTTGCCACTTCATATATGTGTTGGTAGGCATACCTCGTATTGTCCGATCGCCAACAATGAACACGCCCATGTGTAGTGGAGACGAATATTTTTTCATCTGAGAAGATGACTCTGCCCCAGTATGCGAGATCTTCATTAATATACTGTTAGGCAAACTACAGCCTCGCCTCTCTGTACCGCTCCTCGAGTCTCTCTTTAACGGCAGGTGTCCTGTGGTGATAACTTGCCTCATGTAACCTCCTCCTAACTGTGTCAGCTGATACGTCCAGATGAAGTTGATCTCGAACAGCAACTGCATTTGTGATGGGATTTCTCTGGACTTCATCTAACATCCTCCTATCTTCTTCGCATTTCTTGGTTTCCTAGATCTAGGACGGTCTAGGAGATTCCCCGATGCTTCCCACCTCTGCAACCAACGACAAACTGCAGTTCGAGCGATTCTCATCCCCCTCGTTATGGCTGAAACCAAGAGACCTGCATCTCTCAATCCAATGATCCGCCCTCGATGTAAAAGTTTCTCTTGAGAGGAGTTCATTTCCAGAGTAAATGTTCACAAGACGGAGTACTAGTGCTGTCTGAGCTTTGATAAAGTCAGTAACCCTATCAACACCTCGGGTTGGGTCGTCCAAGTTACGTCACTACCATGTACGAGCTGTAAGTCGTTTCCCTTTTACCCTACTTTAACCCATTTCTTATATTTAGGTATACCATAATAACTGAGATAATCATGTTTTTTTTTTACTACTGCAAGAAGTGTCCCTTTCCTTTTCTTTATAAATTATAGTCGATTGTTACAATACTACTATTACATACTTTGTATAACAATCGTTAATTGTATTACTCTTTTCTCTGTTTAAGAATATTATCTATTTTACACGTTGAATTGGAAATTGATGGAAAGCATATGTGATTAGGGTGTGTCAATTTGGGAGGTGAAAATTAATTTTTGCCAATTCCTTCACTGAGGGGTTTTAAAAATATGTTTTTGGATGTGAAGAATTTAAATCTGCTATTATTTTTGTGTTGCTCAACACTTAGCTTGGTAAATCTACGTTTGATTAAAAAGCACATAAATTGCTCTCGGAAAACAACATTTATTAATTTTAGCTTCTCAAATATCAGGTAATGCTATAAAAATTTTAGTTTGTCTGCATAAAACATATCCTAGTAATCATAAAACATATCCTTGTAATCATAAAACAACATTAGAAAGTAATGACATCAGTAAAAAAAATATTTAAACAACAAGTTTCATCAAGTCTTGCTTTGATTCGTTCTTGGACATCAGCCGCCGACTTGCTTCTTGGCCTCTGATATAGCCCTCACGTTTCTCATGTGTATACACCCTGCCTGCTGCCTCTGTGACTTGTTTCACACACCTCTCTATTGACTGAGCATGACAGGGCCACTGTGGAACTTGCATAGGCTTGTCAAAGAACTTCTTTACTTCCGCTGTAGTCAGTTTACATGTCAAAGGAGGTTCAAATACCCCGTCAGACAGTCTGTCAGCTCCAACACGGAAGAAGCACTGGGGTTGATGGAAGGTGTCTTCCTGGGACGTACAGAAAGATCTCCAAGTGTGTCATCATCTCCACCCCTCATGTCAACAATCTTTTGGACACCAGCTCTCCTCTCCTCACTGTCATCTGAGCACAAGAGTGTCTGGATTATCATTTCGCTGAATGCATACCATGCTGAGCGCTTGATGGTTGGCAAAACAGCATCCACTACAGCCTTCTTTTGCAGCCTAACTAGCCGCAGCTGAAACAAGATGTGGCGTGAGCTTTCCACCCAAGAGTGTTTTACTTTGATGTTGAACCAACAGGGGTAGTACACACCAACAATGTATTCCACTGTCAGTCTTAAGTTGTTGAGGGTTTTGCCTTTAAGGCCATGTTTTGAAACCCATATGCGACAAAGCCTGTTTGCTGTTGTCAACCACCTTGAATGGCTCACTGGACCAATTTCAAGAAGGGCCAGATCTGTGGGAAGTTCTCCTATCCTTATGGCCTGTGTGATCCTATACCCGTACGCTTGATCAGTAGAGAGATCCTTTACGACATTGTCACTCAGTGAAGTAAGAGGCTCTCCAATTGAGAGTTTGGTGAATGAAGGATCAATTTCAAGTTCGGTTGCAGTGTCTAGCATCTTGCCAATGTTACCTGTCCACTTGTTGTTAGACAAGGTCTTCCCATCCAGTGCTGTGATCAAGTGTCGCAGGGGTAACTCGTTAGTGTGGAGGGCACAAACCAACCAGATCAGCTTACGGCAAAGCTTGACCTCTACCCAATGCATGGAACCACCCTCCCAGCCAGTGTTAACATTTGTAGAATCACCTCCAATGGCCTGCAGGCTTTTATCAATGCCCTTCTTCTTCATGAAACCTACAAGATTATCAGCAATAACTTCAGCAGGTTTTTTTCTCGTTGAGCCTTTCTCAGGAGTGAAGTGGTAGAGATATCTTCCACCTGGCTCACTGCACACAGAATAATGCTCTTCTTTGATGATGCTGGGGAACTGACGATCTGAATTGTCTGCTTTCAGCATAACTTTAGTTGTATCTTGACGGCCGTCAAAGAAGATGCAGTCAATTTCACCCTTCTTACAAAGATCATCAAATTCATGATCCAGGGATCTCATAACTTTTTCTTGGGCCCTCTTGACTTTATTGTGATCAACTACAAGTCTCTTGTCTTCTTCAGTGATCAAGCCAGCATCCATAAAGGCAGCAGTGGTGATGGCAGCTGTGGCACGCAGGCCAACACCATATCTGATGCTATGCATAGCAACATTAGGTATTTCTAATGTGTTGTACTCTGGCTTTTTATTGGAAGTTGAAGACGTGCTTGGTATTTCTAATGTCACTTCATAACTGGCATCCTTTCCATCTTGAGCATCAGCTATTTGTTCTTCATTTTCATCATCAGAGAAAATTATTTCATTTGATGGCATTGAAACATTCTGCTTACTTGTCTGCTTATATTCAGCAGCAAGCCTTCTTCTTTCGTCTTCTTGCCGCTTCTGCTTTTTGACTTATCTGTTGTGCTCAGGTTGATCTGGCAAGCCAATCTGATGTGGTCCAATAGAACCAGACTTGTCTCTCTGACCTTTAATGAAAGCAAGTTCCTTCAAAGGGATCTTCATCTCCCTAGGGCATGTACAGTTAATGTGAGTTTCGTTTTTGCAACCAGCATCTGCAAGGCAGCCAAATTCAGAGCAGAGAACAATTTTACACTTGCAACTGAGGATGTCAAAAGCTTGTCAAGTTTCAATGAAAGCCTCTTTGACATGTAGCTTTCCTCTCCCAAGAGATATGTTTTTGGCCTGCTCCCAGCTCTCTTGGATCTTGTTTAAGATTGTGACTCGTGAATTTACAACGGGGGCTACAAAAGAACTGTTTGCTCGTTCCCACTTTTCAAGCACTTTAGGGTAAATGTTCTTTGCAAGACTGGCTGCTGGGTAGTTTCTCACATCCTCACCACTTTGTTCTCTTAGCAGTAGCCCATATTTCAGAACGTCTCGCAGAGTTGGGAGTTCAGAGGGCAACAACTCTCTACCAGTTCCAATTAGGTTGCTCATATGTGTGAATGTCCCCAGTCTTGTCCTCCTTTTAGAAGCCATTGTAGGTCAATTCCCACTGGTTAGGATGGTAGCACTGACGGACAAGTAATCTTCAGCACACTGATGAATATGTTTCAACCTGTGAAATAAGCAAAAACAGCAGTGCATTATATATACAGCATATATAATTATTAATATAATAATTATTATATAATTCCACAAAAAAAGTAAAAAAAGTCACTATTTTTATGTAGCTTCTTACCAAGCAAAACTAAATTATATTAAATTAACAAAAATATCTTTAGAATTCCTAAGTCATGCTGCAACTTTTTAGCACCCCTCATATTTGGAATTTGAAAGTTGAAAAATTCGACACACCCTAATATGTGATAGCGGTATATAGAACAGTGTTTCAAGGATAAAAAATAAAGTGTTGGAGTATTTACACACACACACGCACACACACACACACACACACACACATGATATCCACCTCTCGCTCTGACCGGATGCTACCCCCGTCCCCCCCCTGATATCCCCACCTCTTCTTTCCTTCTGCTTCTCCCGCTCCCAACACTGCGTTGTTTCCACATCTCGGAGAAGCCTATACAGGGGTGGAGCGTGACTATTGTAGGAGACTGTACAACCAAGAGATAACGAATCTGAACTACATAAAGAAGAAACTGAAAACTTAAAAAATAAAATTTATCCAAGCCAATATACAGGGCCTAAAACCAAACCATTCCCTTGGTAAAATCACATACCTGAAAAGACTCGTGCAAGAAACAATAGCAGACTTTACATGCCTCACGGAAACCCATCTGAAGGACCACAACAGAACAATAAGACGGAGAGGAGGATGTGTTATTTATACACATCGAAAACATATGGCATAAATGACAGTGAGTAATTCAAATAACTACGCAGAATTAGTAACAGCAAAAGTTAAAAAATTAAGCATTATACTAATTGTAATATACAGGCCTCCGAACACATTACAACTACAAATTCTCAAATACCATTATAGAGGTTCGGAACCTGATGAGAACGCTAAACTTCCTAACCCCAAATGTTAGGGGTTAGGATTTTAATTTCTGCGGTGATTTTAACTTCTCGTTTATAAAATATAAAAGGATAAGAAGAAATACAGGGTCATTTTTTTATTTATTCGAAAACCCTAAATGATTATTATATTTTAGGACGTGCAATCAACAGGACCCTAAAAATCAGTAGGAATAAAGTCTGATCATTGAGAAGAACATTTATGTTAGCCAGAATCAACTAAGTCGCTGACGCAGGAGTTATCACATGATCACTGTGTGACTGTGCCTAAGTCACCCGTTAGTAGCATTTCTAACGGTTTTCAGTCACGCCATGGCGCTCACTGTGAAAAAATTGCGTGTTTCTTGTTGAGCATTACATCAAGAATGCATCCTTCAAGAAATGTTAAATCGCATTTCAAAGTCGTTTTGGTGGTCGTAAGAAACTTTCAAAATCTATGATATGGAAACTGGTGAAGCAGTTCAAAGAAATAGGCAGTGTGAAAGTTAAAAAACACATGCCAGCCAACTGTTGTTACACCTGAGAAAGTGAATGAAGTGCGGGAAATAATGGAAAAAAGTCCGAAAAAATCTTTGAAACGTTTAGCACAACAAGCTCATTGTTCATATTCAAGTGCAAGGAAGGCGGTCAAGACACTTAAACTTTATCCCTACAAAATTCATGCTGTGCCTCAGTTAATGGAGCCAGATAAAGAGAAACGTGTAGCCTACTGTGAGTGGCTCCAGAGGCTGGTAAGAGACCAAGATAATGTTTTGGGTGTCATGTTTTTTACAGGCGAAACATGGTTTCATCTTACTGGATATGTAAATTCGCATAACACTCGTTTATGGCTAAGTGAACAACCTTATGCAATGCACCAGATGCCATTACATTCCCAGAAAATTGGTGTTTGGTGTGCTGTAAGCCGGCAAAGAATTATTTGCCCAATTTTCTTCTCATAAACAGTAAATTCAGAACAATACATCAACATTATCCATGAGTTTGTAGGGCACCTTACAGAAGAAGAAATCAACCAAGGATGGTTTCAGCAAGATGGTGCCACGAGCCACACTTCGCGATACATCATGAACGAACTTAGGCTACTCTTTGGTGAGAGCATAGTGCCCAAGTCATTATGGCCACCTCAGTCCTCGGATCTTTCGCCACCAGATTTCTTTCTGTGGTGATATTTGAACGATATAGTGTATGCTACAAATCCACACACTCTTGATGAATTAAAAGCAGTACTCAGTGACACAATCAGCAATATTCGCAAAGGAATGCTATACTCTGTGAGCATGCTGTAAAGGATAAATTTGTGCCTACAACATGATGGTGGATACTTTCAGCACCTTATTTAAGGTAATCAATTGTATTGTTCATGACATATCTTTCTGTAACATTAGGTTATATTTACGCAAAATATTAGGTTTCTAACTGATGTAGTTTTCAGTATATGATAGTTATTTACAGTTCTAGAATAAAAAATGACCCTGTATATGTATACGCCAAGACAAGGGAGGCACACAGGAAGACCAGAAGCAGGTAAAAATGCTGCTAGCTCTAGCTAATGAATTTATGTTAACACGGGAAAGAACGGAAAATACAAGAAAAACAACTGCCCAGATTTGGTATTCACAAACAATAGCAACCCAATTGATAACATAGAAATATTCCGAACTATAATATCAGATCACAACATTACTGAAATAACAACCAATATAAAAACAAGAGGGAAGGAAAGAATACAGCTACAGAAAGAGGCAAATTCGAAATTTTTAATTTTCACTCCAAGGCTTTAAATTGGGAAGGGATGACATCCAGCATGGAAGCAATAGACTGGAAAACCATCCTTAAAGATAAGACAACGGAAGAGATGCTAATAACCCTCGAGGAGAAGACGCTAGAAATTGTGGAAACATATCCTAAAAAACAACAAAGAGAAAAGAGAAGCAGATCTAAGGAACCAAAGAAGTCAATGTTCCGCATGAGGAAGAGTGATTAAAAAATTAAGAAACTGCAAAGACAACATCACAAAAAAAATAATAAGTGACAAACTTGGGAGCACAAATTGTATCATACAGGGTCATATTGAGAACCATACAGAGAAAGACGACGTTATAGGAGCGATAAAGATTAACTCATATACTTCTATATAATTTTGCAAAAAGGGAAACGAAAATTAACTCAACTATCGGATCTTTGAGGAATGAAAACAATGCCTTAACAGATGAGCTGAAAGAAGTATCTAAACAACTAAGAGCCCATTATGAATCAGCTTTCAGTCCGCAAATTTGATAAATTAATATGCGATAGAAATACGTTCTTTGAAGAAGAATTAGAAGGGGAAAGTATAACGGATTTTGACTTCACAACATGATATCATACGAGCTATAGGGATACTAAAAGCATACTCAGCCGTAGACCCGGACTAATGGAACGCTACACTGGATAAAAATTGCAAGAATGAACTCGCTAAATCCTTGTATTGGATATGGAGACGATCATTAGATACAGGAGAAATACCGAGCATCTTGAAGAGAACGAACATAATTCCAATTTATAAAGGAGGCTATCGATCTGAGGAAGAAATCTATAGGCCGCTGTCGCTGACATCTCATCTCACCAAAATATTTGAAATAATAGTTCGAGGAAAGATCTATGACTTCTCGGAGACTCAGAAAAAAAATTAAATGATAACCAACATGGATTCCGATAAGGAAGATCCTGTTTATCACAACTGATGGAACACGAAACAACATCAATGATGCACTCGAAATCAATGAAAACTATGATGCGATATACACAGGCTTTGCCCAGATGTTCGACAAATGTGACCGTGGAATCATTACACATAAACTGAAATATATGGGAATAGCAAGGAAAGTAGGAAAATGGATATATAATTTCCCTAGTGAGGGGCAGCATGTCGTTACAGCCCAAGGAATATCTTCATCAGAGTCAGAGGTCTGTAGCTCAGTACCACAAGGAGCAGTATTAACCCCATTACTCTTTATAATCATGCTGATATAGATGATGAACTTACCAATAATAGCACACGAACATCCTTTACTGATGACACAAAAATTAATACTCAAATAAGAAACTCAGATGATATAGACTCTCTACAAACAAATATAAACAGAATCTACAATTCAATTCGTCAGAAGACAACAATATGAAATTTAACACTGAGAAATTTCAGCTGTTAAGGTACGAAAAAAAGAAGGACGTAAAATCCATGGAATACTACGAGTATGTCCCAAATGGACAGGAAACTCAGAGAAACTCTAAAGCAAAAGATTTAGGAGTTGTAATGACTGCATCCTGACCGGAAGCTGGAGGACGGGCTGCATGGAACGCGATAAATGCTCTGACTGGTAGAAAGAAACGAACTGTGCTGAACCTGGGAGGGGACACCCCTGAAAGACGCAAAAACGACCTAAAAGACTTTTTCGCAGGAACAGTCAACGTGGCTCCACCACCCAGTACAGAGATCACACTGCCACAAGATGTCGGCATTCCATCTGTTTGACGATTTTTATACTGGCCAAATTACCACTGTGGAGGTCATCGACGTCGCACGTAATAGTCCGGGTTGGAAGGCAACGGGTTTGGATGGTGTCCCAGTGGAAGTGTTGAGAATGTCGTCGGTAGCCGGAAAGATGGTGGCAATCATGAAAAGTATTATGGATGGAGGAACACCACCGAAGGAATGAAGAACATCGCAGATTGTGGGAATTCCAAAGAAACCCGGAGCAACAAAGAAAGAAGATCATAGAGGGATATCTTTAATGTCCTGCGCAGCAAAACTTTACAATAAAGTAATGCTGAAGCGGATCCAACCGGTGCCAGACTACCTACCTCCTGAACAAAACGATTCCGTCCACACAGAGGAACAACACAACAGATCCTGGCATTGCGACGAATAATGGAAAAGGCTAGAGTGCATCAAAAGGACCTGGTAATCATATTTGTTGACTTCCGCGAGGCTTTTGATTCGGTCTCGAGAACATGCATTCAAAAAATTCTCAGAGCACACCATGTTCCCCAAATACTTATAAACGGAATCATGTCTTTTTATGAAAACAGCAAAGTTGCCGTCATTACGCCAGATGGCCTGTCGGACATGTTTGAAACCACCTCAGGAGTACCTCAGGGGGACACTTTGGAACCTTTTCTGTTTGTTCTCCTGTTGGATTGGGTCCTGCGAACAGCCATACTAACAGACGTGGATGGCTTTCAATTCTGCAGAAGAACCAGCACACGCCATCCCGTAAAACGACTATCCATATTTGCATATGCAGATGACTTGGCCCTCCTATCATCAACCGTCTCTGGCGCACAGCGCATGTTTGACAATTTAGTGCAGGCTGCCGCCAAGGTAGGCCTGCAGATCAACACCACAAAGACACAAAGACGGAAGTGCTGACCGTTCCTCCAACAAAGATGTGCAAATATCCAGCAGGGATCGTGATGGTCCAGTGACTGAAATACCTCGATGTGGCGGTTTGTGTACCTGGGAGGATCAGTGCCGAACCCTCGTGATGACTTTTTGAGACGCAGGGGTCTTGCTTGGGGCTCACTGCTCTCCCGGACCAGCTGCGATCCAGACTGTTTCAGGCCATCATCGAGACAGTTCTTCTTTACAACGCTGATAGGTTGACTTTAACTAACACTTTCGAGCGAAAGTTGGATGGAACCCATGTGCATCTGCTCAGAGCTGCATTTAATATTCACTGGCCAACGCGTATCAGCAACCAGCGTGCTGAACTTCAGCCCTCGAGCCAGCTACTCCACATGCAGAAGCTTCGGCTGGCTGGACATATCATCCAGTCGGAAGCGTATTGACACAACCATTACAGCAAGTACTCACATGGCGACCCTCGGACCCGCCCCGCCATGGGCAGGAAAACACGACCACGTACTTGGGCAGACTACTGAGTGACGCCGGCGCACCAGATCAGCGGAGCGCAGTGCAACATCTGAGGAGGCTGGCATTTCGTCGTGACATCTGATAGTGGAGCTAAAAAATATTGTATATGTTTTTAATACTGTATAATATGCCTTTCTGTTTTCTGTAGGTAGTAGTAGTAGTAGTAGTGGCTGACGACACGAAATTTGAAACATAAAATAAGGTAACAGTAAACAAAGCAATAAGTGGATATATACTGAGAAACTTTAAAAGAAGGTATAGGAATATAATGATTCCTCTGGTGGAGTATTGTTCAGTCTTAACATCCTCATATAAAAGTCAACTAGAAGGGATTCGCAGATGTTTCACAGTCAAGATCAATGGATACAGAGAACTAAATTACTGGGAAAGGTTACGTGAATTAAATTTATATTTGTGGAAAGAAGAAGAGAGAGATACATCATTATTTACATGCAGAATAATAAACGAACTAGTTCCTAGTCTCACTTCGAACCCTATAATCACTCAAAAAACAGTGAAAGTAGGAAAAGTAGAATGTGCCGTGTTCCCAAACTAAAGACCAAAGAGGGAACATACTCAACCCTGAAGGAAAATAGCTTTGTTGTCCAAGGACCAAGACTTCAACCAGCTGCCCAACGAACTATGGAACACGACTGATGCAGTAATGGAAATTTTCAAAAGAAGACTAGACTCCTGATTTAAAACACTACAAGATGAGCCAGGAGTACCTGGCTATGTGAAGTGGAGGGCGCAAGAAACCAACCCTCTACTTCACCAGGCCAACTCGAAAGGAGAAGTAACAAGCCTGACCTCCATGAAATGAGGAATTATCGCACTGAACACCTGAAAAGTTGAAATATATATATATATATATATATACCCTCAACACTGAAGGAAAATAGCTTGGTTGCCAGGGGGACATCACCTTTTAATCAGCTTCCGAAATACATCAGGAACATCACAGGTGTCAAAGTTGAAATCTTCGAAACAAGGCTAGATGCCTGGTTCAGGACAATACTGGATGAGTGTGACTGGCTATGTGCGATGGAGATCGCAATAAAGCAACTCGTTCCTCCATCAGGGCAGGCCTAGAGGTAAGGCCACCAGCCTTTTCGTGTGAAGAGAGACTGATGCAGGGAACTTCTTCCAGGCTCCCAGTTACCAGGTTTGTTACCAGGTTTGAGGTTTGTTCAAAGGGTATCCGGACTGATGCGATTATAGACAGAATATGGTATTTACAGGGTTTGGGGCATAATCTCCCTCAAAGTACACTCCTACTGAAGCCACACACTTTGCCCAACGATCCTGCCGCTGTTGAAAACATTTTTCGGAATGGCCAAAAGCTCCTCCATCGAATTTCTTTTAATGGTCTCAACATCATCGAATCGGTGTCCTTTCAGAGTTTGTTTAAGTTTCAGAAACAAAAAGTCGCATGAAGCCAACTCCAGCGAATATGGAGGCTGCTGTACATACAGGGTAGCGTTTTTGGTAAAAAATTGCTGGAGAAGTTGCGACGAGTGAGATGGCGCGTTATCGTGATGAAGTATCCATTCTTCGGACTTCCACTTTTGCGGCCGTTTCCTCCGAACTGCTTCATGTAGACGTCTCAAAACTTCAATGTAAAGTTCCTTGTTGATTGTTTGTCTTTGTGGAGCATATTCATGATGCACAAGACCTTCACAATAAAAAAAACACCAAGTAACATGAAATTGCCGCGAAACAAACCACGTTTAACTTTATCGGCTCACCACAGTGGACTGATGCTACACAATGAAGTACAACCCCATCAATCAACTTGCCTCGACATGCAGAGACATGTTTAGCACAGTCCCAACTCCAAACGTGACCGTGTTCTAAAAATAAACACCATGTCCGGATACTTTTTGAACAGACCTCGTATATATCTATACACTATATATATGATGCAAACCCACAGCGAAATGAAAAAAAAATATTCTAAGACCTTTCGTGTATTTAACATTACACCTCGGCAGGGAATTCCCTGACGAGGTGTAATGTTGAATATACGAAAGACCTTGGAATCATTTTTCCTTTTCCTTGTGAGTTTGCATTATTCATTTATTTCATGTGTTTAATTGTGAAATTCATCCCCCACCCTAACATATATATAAAACTGTGAATAAATAAATACAAAAAGTAAGAGGAACTAAATAACTTTATAACCTCTGTTCAAATAGTCGGGATACAAAAGGGCCACACCTAATTTACGGCCCCGTGTATCCTGACTATTGGAAGCGATGGTGCATTTGGTCACGAGAGGAACTTTTTTTTGTTTTTTTGTAGATGATGTAAGTATACATTGCAAAGGTTTGTTCGGCACAAACAACTCACAAACAGAAATGACTTCACATAATCCTTATATACGATATTTTCCTAAACACAATCAGGAACCGTAATTTTATAATGGTGTTTATAGCGTATAAAATGTTTAGTGAAGAGAGTCGGAAGACAATGAGCCACACTTACATTATGGCCCGATGTATCCCGATTTTGGCAACCGACTGTACATTGTACTAGTAAAAGCTCATAATTTAACTCGGTTTATAAGAGAATATAACGAATCTAATATGAAGCGAAAGGGTTCATTAAAAACTCTTTTTTTTGTTTAGCTAATAACTTAATTTAATCTGATTACCAGTGTTGCTTGTAGTTGCTCATAGGTTTCGATTTTACCTGAACTTTCACCTAAAAACACGGAATGTTTTCCTTTTGATACGCAATGAAACTATTATCAGATCAACACTTCATAATACATCTCACAAACACTTTACTATACATGACTGTAAGCAACTGTAGGAAACGGAGTTCATGCAGAAATTTTACTGCTCTTTCAGCGGTCATTTTAAACATTATAGTGATTACTCCAGTATCCTCCAGTTACGTAATTCCTATATACGTTAGAAAATCAAACACACTTTACTTATCCTGATTAAACACCATGTTTTCTGGATACCAAAAACCTTTCTGAATATAACATTCTCTACCGATATACATAAATAAACAGAGGCGATGTTTTAGGAAAACACGCTAGCGATCATTCGTTATTTTTACAACGGGCAAATCGGATCTTTCCTGATACGTAAACTACCTCCCATAACACGGCAGCTGCGCCCTTTGAGTCAACAAAGCCTCGAGCAATTGAGCCTATACCAATTACCTTCTTATATACGATGCTAATAATAAAGGCAATATCCTCACATGGCCATTTCCGTAACAGCTTCGTTTACGTTCTTTTTTATACAGTATACTTTCAATTACACTTCTGTATTACGTTCATATAATCTTTTTAACTTATCATAATATATACACCTTTGGTAACCTTTGGTTAGCTTCCGCCCGAATTGTTCATTCTGACGAAGGTCAAACTTTTCACTCCACCTTAGACCTACAGTTTAACGTGGAATCCGGACCACGCCCCACCAGCAGCCCAGCGTCAAGGCCACCGAGGGCACTCATTTATCGACCAACCACTTTCTTTATTCTGTCGAAGGATGAACAGCTGGGTTTTGCCGGGTCACCGAGTCTCGATCCCGGGGCCGATGAATTCGTAGTCAGCGACGCTAACCACTACACCACTGAGGCGGTGTAAATATATATATATATATATATATATATATATATATATATATATATAAATAAATAAAATTATATATATATATATATATATATATATATATATATATATATATATATATATATATATATAGCGGGATTTGTAGTTTGTATTTGGTATTTGAAGTTTGTCATAGTAATTCCGTAACTAATATGAAGTGTTTCTTTTCCATATTTCTAGGGTCGACCTGAAACACCCTGTATATATATGTATATACATATATATATACTCGAAAAACAGGTCAACAAACTTGAAAATACTCAAACGAAATTAATAACAGCTTTTTCAATCTCAATTTTTAACAGCGTATAAGCACTCCTCCAAATATAACTTCGCTATATATACACTGTGTATATATATATAAAAAAAAAAAAATATATATATATATACAGTATATATATATTATATATATATATATATATATATATACGTATATGAAAGACTAATTCATCATGCAGTAATCAGGTCTTGACCATCTGATTGGAGTGTCGGTATGAAAGTCCTGCTTAACGCTTATCCTTTTGCCCTCTTCTTCAATCGAACCTTGTCAAACGCTGTGTATCAAACATGATAAATTTAAGCAAGGACTATTACAAAAATTATAGGTGCAATTTCGCGAATTTATGCATGGAGTCGGATGACGAATAGTGCATTAGTCGAAATTTATGTACAGAATATTAATATTTAGCTTGATTCTACGCTTGTGCCCTGCTGTAATTTTGTATATTATGGGTATTGGAGAAGTGATAACGGGGTAATGTTCCTTGAGATATGAAGCGAAATATACTCGTACTTGTCTATACGTATATACTCGCTTCAGAGTTAATGGCATAATTTGGTTAAGATGCATAACTTAGGATTTAATCACACACACACACACACACACACACACACACGCATATATACAGGGTGGCGCAAAAGTCGCGCATCATAGGCATTTTCAGTGTTGATTATATATTATTTTTTTCTTTTAGGTACGGGATGGCTGCGAAATTAACAATTATCTAACGATTATACTGTGTAACCATTTCTTATTCCAAAGAATCAGTCATTTGTAATATAGTACAAATACCGTTATAGAATTGTTAATCACTGTGAACAAATAATTCATTTATTTTTCTAAAACATAAAACAACAAAGTAATTTTTCTCTCCTTATTAAATAGTGTTTGTTTGGGCTGTATTTCCAAACTGGTGACCACTAATTAATTATTCATTTCAATATAATTCATTAATTATAATAAGCCTACTTTCTTGGCCCATCAAAGTCACTGTTTGTAGCTTAAGTGGATGTAAGATGAAAAGTTTAACGTTTTTCAAATAGAGCATCATTCCGCCCAGTTGTAGGCAACCTTTTTCGAAACTGGGTCAATTTGATTTATTGGTAATTTGATAATGGGTCAGTGTTCATAATTTAAATCAAAATACACTATTTTCGGGACATTTTAAAATAAAAAACACTTTTTATATAATGATATTTATTATTTTATACATACTATATACTACAGTTGACCCGCGGGTCAGAGGTTGCCGACCACTGAATTTCCGCCCAAGGGTACGAGCAGCTCGCAGTAACATTGCCAAGCAAACAAGGGGTCAGTATACTGACGATACCTCCGTACGTAGTTCATCACCACTGAAAGGAACTATGGTCCGTGTTATCCAATTCAAAGCATATCCAAATTCGTATTAGTTTTCGCGCAATTTTCTTTAATTTGTATTGCGGATACCTTTTGTTGCTATTAGTATAGTCGCACGATTCTTCAGGAGTAAGATGCACCGTAAGTTTGTGTTTCCTCCCCAAGGCAGTACAAATTTACCTATAGCAACCACAGTTACATTCATACTACCCCAGGCTTGTTCTACACACACACAAAACACCCACCCATATATATATATATATATATAATATATATATATATATATATATATATGAGAGAAAGAGTTAAAATATAGTATATAATTTGGAAGGTACATTTTTCAGACATCCTTTTTAAAGTATCTTGAATCATTTTTCCATCAAGAATAAAACACACACAAAAAAAACCGCGTTTATAAGAAAAAAAAATTAAAAATTTAACTCCGAAATTTTGATACACAAAAGAAGTAAAAAAGGACCAATTTTTATGGACTCATATTTAAAAATTTTAATAATCTCAAAATAATTTTCCTTAAATCTCTCCCCAATTTAAAATGCAAAAATCATTAAAAATAAAAATGGATGTTGGGTATAGACACACACACACACACACACACACACATATACTGTATATAGAATTTTGTATACAGAATTTTTTTTTGTTTTGTAACGAGAAGAAAGAAGTAATATTACAAGCTGCTGCTTTTTTTTTCTTTTTTTTAACTGCTTTTTAAGGTAAAATAATTAGCCGGAAAAACCTGCAAATATATTTCCATTGGAACATCTACAAACCTTAAATGAGTTTTAGGTCGTCCTCAACAGACTTAAAACAAAGGATAAAGAATGACTTTGCATTCATTTGAATGCCGTAAAAGGAGAAAAAAAGAGAATATAAAACTGGGGAATGAGAATAAAGACGAAAGAATGAAGAATGAGGGAATTGCAGGAATATTTGCCAAAATGAATGCATTAGTCTTTATCGCCTCGGCCTTAACTTATCGTCCCATATATATATATATATATTATATATGCGTCAAACATGAAGTATTTGAAGTCTTGCCGTGCGGGGAACAAAGAGGAAGTGAAAAAAGGTGAATTAACGCGGTTTGCGGACCCACCCCCCCACACACACTCCCAAAGTGTGTGTAATTAAGGATGATGTTTGAATGGTTTGATGTTGTTGGTTTAATGATATTGAAATTACTTTCCTGCATGGATGACTTTCGCGGCGAGATGTTTTGGCAATGAATTCCCGAAATGGCGACTTTAAGTGAGTGAGCTTCCTTCCGACGATGCTTGCCAATGAATGAAAAAGACACAAATTGCACCCATGGGGCCATGCATGTACGGGGCCAATGGGGTTCTCCACTTATAGAAAAACGAACTTTCTGTATGGAGTTCACTGAGCGTAAAGGTAGTTCTGAAGGGTTGTTAATCGTTGATGTTTTGAGCCTCATGATAAAGGTCATGTTTTAGCTATACTACCACTACATCAAGTGAGCCAAATATGATTTTTTATATATTAATTTATATATATATATATATATATATATATATATATATATATATATATATATATATATATATATATATATATCGGGTCGACAAAAAAAAGGGAGACCTCGAACTTTGGCTGTAAAATCCAAAGTTATGGTCAGATTTCAATATTTTTTTCACACCCCACAACTAAGTAAATTTCCTATAAGGTGAGCCGATTTCAAAGAAACTAATGGAAATTACGGATTTATTGAACATTTCTTTATGCCACTGGAAATTCTCCATTTACACTACTACTGCATTGTAATGTGCAGATAAAAGTTACAAAGTACTCACATATGGTGCTACCTTGATAAAAAAACTGCTCGATATATTTACCTCGAACTTCTACAACCTTTTTCAGTCTAGGACGGAACTCATCTATGGCTTTATTGATTTGTTCTTGTGGTAGCTCATCCCATTTTTCCAGAAG
Organism: Bathynomus jamesi; assembly: GCA_023014485.1. Classification (NCBI taxonomy): domain Eukaryota; kingdom Metazoa; phylum Arthropoda; class Malacostraca; order Isopoda; family Cirolanidae; genus Bathynomus; species Bathynomus jamesi. The sequence goes on along the minus strand of JAJOZX010001363.1, from coordinate 492,484 downwards.
AAGCTGTCGTAAATGAGGCGACATTTCTTACTTTGACCCGATAAATTCTCTGTGACAAATTTTCCCAAAGGCCGTAATCGACAGGATTTAAATCAGGACTGTTTGGTGGTCAAATTTAAATACCGCTACCTGGTATTCTTTTGATATCTCCTGTTTTATCGATTTTCTTGAGAAGCTTGTCCAAACCTCCTGCAGTCCATCCTTTGTTTAGAAACTGTAACAATAATCTCTTTCGTCCATAATGTTTTTCAAGCCTGTAGTGCTTTATAAGAACTTGGTTCTCTGAATTAAATGGTATTTTATAAATAGGGCTGGGACCTAACACCTGTAAAAGAGGAAAACAAAATTTAAGTTGGCTTACATTAATTAAAGTCGCTTTAATTATCAACTTTATAATTTCTTGATTTTTCTGGAATATTCGCCATAAATCCAATTTCTCAGCTAAAATGCTCAAAGATGACACACAAACCAAAAAATTACCTAGTACTAACACACTAAAATTTCATGGTTCTATGTACCGTTATTTGCCGAGATATGAAGGATTTAAAAGGTCTCCCCTTTTTTTTGCCGACTCGAGATATATATATATATATATATATTATATTTTATATATATAACCTTTGACCTTTGGTTAGCTTCCGCCCGAATTGTTCATTCTGACGAAGGTCAAGCTTTTCACTCCACCTTATCCACCTTAGACCTACAGTTTAACGTGGAATCCGAACCACGCCCCATCAGCAGCCCAGCGTCTTAACCACTAGGCCACCTAGGGTACCCATTTATCTACCAACCACTTTCTTTATTGTGTGGAAGGATGAACAGCTGGGTTTTGCTGCGCGCCGACTGCCGTCGGGTCTCTAACCCGGGGCCTATGGATTCGTAGTCAGCGACGCTAACCACTACACCACCGACGCGTATGTATATATATATATAATATATATATAATATATATATATATAATATATATATATATTCTGAAGTAAACAGAATCGAATAAAATCACTACTGACCTTATGAGGTTGATTTTAAATGAGGTGAATTTAAACATATTGAATTTATCGTAAACTGTAAACATGTAAACAGTTAGTTTTCGTATGATACAAAAATGTTAAATCTTTTTGTTCCCCTATTAGTGTCGAAACAGGTTTAGAAAGAGTTCCACTCAGAAGTGAGTTCCAAACCAAAGAACGCAGACACCTTTTGACCCTGTATACCAAAATCAGAACCTGTACGATCACTGTTTGGAACTGTTTGGTACTTGGAATAGTAAGTTACGAAGGCTCATTTAGGTATTTCGGATTCAATCCGTTAGTAATTTTTCTGTTTATAGCGTAGACCTTATGCGAGGGTTTTTCGTCCAGATTTTCTGAAAATGCTAAACTGTAATTGCATACCTAACTAACCTACCCTAACCTAACCTTACCCGACAACCTAACTCGTAACCCAGTGGTTCCTAACGTTTTTGAAACCCCCGCTGCCCCCTTTCAGGAACGTTTCATTTATATACTGCGTGGTCATTGTAGTTATATGCGCATATTCACGATTTGCGAGGGTGCCTTCTCTGGGCATTGGTTTCTGCCCTATGTGGGAGAATTTCGATTTGTGATTAATTGAGGTCCGTAGCATAATGGTAGCGCGTCCAACCGGCAATTGGAAGGCCCTGGGTTCGATTCCCGGGCCGTTCGCCTCATTTTTCATTTATTCGTTATCTCTCCTCCTCGTGTGCAGAAACGTTCCTTAATACTTATGTCGTTTCTATTCATATATATATATATACTGTATTTTTTATGCATGAAAGAGAAGAATATACTTGTATATACGAGTGTGTATATATATATATTATATATATATAAGAGAGAGAGAGAGAGAGAGCAAACTTTTTAATATACAATTAAAGCTATTTCTTCCAAGTACAAAATGTTTTGCTTCAGCACTGAAATCCTTTTCAAATTGACATATTTGATGAAACAATTTTTCAGAACTATATTAAACAGTGAATTTAATATAATAAAATAAACATAACAACAGTGTTAATAACTTCTAGGAATATACATATATATAAATAATTATTATATATATATATTGAAAGACTTAATAATGGAGAAAAGAGTCAGTGAAAATGAGAATTTAAAAGTCGTTATTGACGAAGTAAATAATAAATATAATTAAAAATGAAATTAATTTCGGGGAACATCAAATTAAAGTCAATTCTCAGAACCGAATATCTGTCCTCGTGTGACCCCAGTGTCGAAAACGATACAGAGTGTAAAAACATCGAGAAAAGCGTTCTTATAATCAAAGAGAATTGTTGCCATAGGAACGCCTGTCTCTTGACCAATACTGGGAAATGGAACTTATTTTATTGCCATTTTTTTAGGAACTTTAAAGATTCATTTTAAAATGGTCGTCCATTTACATTTAATTTTATGATTGTTACCTTTAATCAAATAATTTCAATGGTTTCTCTGTGTGTGTGTATATATATATATATATATATTATATATATATGTAAAGGGTGTTCCATAAGTTCGACCCCATATGAAAATTTATTTTAAATTAAATTTACAAAAATAATACATTAGAAGTAAAACAAATGCCACACTCGTGAGGAAAAGGCCTCCGAGTGTAACTCACTTTCATATTAGCCATTGTGCGTTATTCCTCTACCTGCAACAAAGAAAAGGTCCCAAAACAAGACATCAGTTTTGGGACCTTTTCTTTGTCACGAGTGTGACATTTGTTTTACTTCTAATGTATTATTTTTGTAAATTTAATTTAAAATAAATTTTCCTCTGAGACCGTACTTATGGAGGACAGTAATGATTCCCCTGCTAAAAACACTGATTATACCAAAACTTGAATACTGCTCAGTTTTGACGTCCCAATATACAAAGGAAGAAATTAATAAACTAGAAGAAACGCAGAGACATTTCACAGCCAAGACTGATGGCTGCAATGAACTCATCTATTGGGAAAGACTACGTAAACTAAATCTGTACTCCCTGGAAAGAACAAGAGAGAGGTACACAATAATCTACATTATGGAAAATTATCAAAAAACTGGTACCAAACCTGAAACTAAACCCAATTACCATCCAAGCAACGCTGGAAAATAAGAAAGGCAGAATGTGTAGTGTTCCCAAATTAAAGGCCCGACAAGGGACCTCCTCAACTCTGAAGGAAAATAGCTTGGTTGTCAGGGGGCCAAGACTTTTCAACCAGCTTCCAAAGGACCTCAGAAACGTAACGGGGGTCAAGGTTGAAGTCTTCAAGAGAAGACTGGATGCCTGGCTCAGGACCGTACCAGATGAGCCGGGCGTGCCTGGCTATGTACGGTGGAGAGCGAAAGAAAGCAACTCGCTCCTCCACCAAGCCAGACCTAGAGGTGGGGCCACCAGCTTGACCTCCGTGTGAAGAGAGACCAACGCACGAAACGACATAAGGTTCATAAGGTATATATATATATATATATATATAATATATAAAATGTGTGTGTGTTTGTGTGTGTAACCTTCCTACTGTAAGTTAGCGTCAACATGTTCTCTCCCCATGAACTTACATTCAATTTGCCGAACGGCACTCAGGAAGGAATTTGGTACCAGCAACCAAAGTGCCAAATAAAATCTCAATTTGGTACTTAGTTAAAAAAAAAAAACCAATTAATGATACGAGTAGGTTGTATGGATGAACGTGGACGTAAGCCAACCACGTTACTCTAACTGGATATAATTGAAAATAATATCGCGTATTGTTCTGTGGTTTCAACAGTGAGTCATGCGTGGTTGGAGCTCAGTTCATGGAAAATTTGACCATGATAAATTAATTTTGGAGATCCTTATGGAGTCTTTAATAATGTATTGCGGGTTACGTTGGGGGACAGTGCCGTAACACCGCTTCCTGTTGATTAGCGAAATTGAGCGACACTGGGTCTGGAAAGTAGCAAGATGGGAGACCGTCCTCCGCGTCCAGACTATGTAGCGACCCGCTGTTTGGATCGCACGTAAAGCTGTAGGTCCCTCCCGTGATATGACGTTAGATGTTGCGGAGGAGGTTAAATAACCCAAACATTACATTTTAATGTATTGCATTAATAAAACACACTGAACGCCACACACACATACATACATACACACACACACACACACACATATATATATATATATATATATATATATATATATAGAGAGAGAGAGAGAGAGAGAGAGAGAGAGAGAGAGAGAATATATATTACTTACGCGGTTATCCGTGAATTGAGTTAACCGTGATTTACTAATTGTGACCATTGTGCAAATATCCGTGATCATGACACCGACTTAATCGTGATTTGGTACAGTGTTTTCATCCGCTGCTCGTCTCCCAACATCCCAACACAACGGGCCTTAGTCAGTGTCTCTATGCACAATGTTAGAAAAGGTAGGGTTTAAAATCTTCTGGCTCGAATACTCTTCAAGTCTTGAGATAAATACAAATTATATATTATACTGTAACAGAGTAATACTGCGTGTGGTGACGTGCAAGGTGGGAGTCCAGTCAGTGGTGGCAGCCAGCAGCGGCTACACACCCACCCACAGACGGGGTATACTGAGTTAACATTGAAATCGGGAAATCAATGATCATGAACCGGCCCTGAATCACGGATAACTGAGTGAGTAGTATATATATATATATATATATATATATATATATATATATTCTCCTGATGAATTGTTTTCATAATTAAGTACTTTTTACGTCCCCACTAGAGAAGACCGACGGCTTTACTCGTTTAGGTAATACGCATACAAAGATATCGAATAACGAGTGAAATGACAGTATCCAGAATGCAAAAAGAATGCTACCAACGTTGCAGTGGCTCTTATCTAGAGAGAGAGAGAGAGAGGAGAGAGGAGAGAGCATATATATATATATATATATATATATATATATATATATATATATATTATTATATACCTTATCTTCATCGAAAATTAATGGGTGTGCAGTTAACTGTGAACATTTTTTTTTTAATCTGAGAACTTAATCTACTTTTTGTTTTTAAGTCGAGATGCAATAACATAATTGTCTTTGTAATGTTCACTGATAAGGGACGCCTAATCTCTGCCATCTTATTAATGAAACTTTTATATACTGTAGGAAAAACATATATATATATATATATATATATATATTTTACTCACTCAGTTCCCAAGACACTTGTAGTTTACAGGTTAAGTAGAAGTAAGATAGTGTTTAACATTTTTCACCATTCATACGCCTATTTCAGGGTACGAGCGGCTCGCAGCAGTATTGGCAAGTAAAGAGGGGGTCAATTTACTGACGAGGCCTCCGTACGTATTTCATCACCACTGAAAGCAACATTACTCTTTGTTATCCCAATTCAAATCATATCCAAATACGTGTCCGTTTTCGCGCAAGTTTCGTTAGTTTGTATTGCGAACGCCTCCAGTCATTATTATTCCAGGTGCATGATTCTTCAGGTGCAAGATGCACCGTAAATTTGTGTTTCCTCCCCAAGGCAGTACAGATTTGCCTGTATCAATCACAGTCACACTCGTACAACCTAAGGCTTGCTCTGCTTATATATTGCGTGTAAAACCTTATCTTTAAGTTAAAAGTCCGGATCAATCGGTTAAAAACCAAGCAATGTTTTATTTGCGTATATTTTTATTTTGTCCACAATGGACGAAGTAAAATAAATTGAATTGCGTTTGAATGTATTACCATACATAAAGGGTTTACGAAGCGTTTTGAGCATTAGCACAAGCCCTAAGAACCTGGAAAGCCGCTTTGCAGAGTTTTCAAAGAGTTTAGCCATTAGGACCAAATGCTAAAATCAATACTCGCCATTCGAATTTCCAAATTAAATGTCTCCCCTTGTTATTTACTCTTAAAGGTCGTTTTCCTTTTTTTTAGTGGTAACTAATTAATAATTCAAAAGTTGTAAATAAAAATTATCTTCGACATAATTTAAAACGTCATTATATATATATATATATGCAAAAATAACTGCAATGACCGCGCAGTATATAAATGAATAGAAACGTCATTGCAGTTATTTGCGCATATTCACGATTTGCGAGGGTGCTCTCTGAGGGCATTGGTTTCTGCCCTATTTGGGAGAATTTCGATTTGTGATTGAGTGAGGTCTCGTTGCATAATGGTAGAGCGTCCGACCGGCAATGGAAGGCCCTGGGTTCGATTCCAGGCGGTCGCCTCATTTTTCATTATTTCGTTATCTCTCCTCCTCGTGTGGCAGAAACGTTCCTTAATACTATGTCGTTTCTATTCATATATATATATATATATATAACACTACACTAGTCATGATTACAAGTGCTTTTCATACGTGTAAAAAGAGATTTATTACATATATATACTCTCTCTCTCTCTCTCTCTCTCTCTCTCTCCTTTAACCATCATCTCTACGAATGAATCTCTAATTTTAATTCCGATTTAATTTAGCAAACGTTTCGAGCCCTATCGGTTCATCTTCAGCGCTTGCAGAGAGGAGAGACCAATCTTGTATCGCTGGCTTTATCGCCAATTCAAATTCAGCCTTATTATGTATCTCCAAGAAAGATCTTGCCCTGGAACCAATTATTGTGCAAAGCTATACAATATATATATATATATATATATATATAGAGAGAGAGAGAGAGAGAGAGAGAGAGAATTAGATAAATACATGGAATGGTTCAGCAATGAATGGTTTTAGTGATGTAATGTTCACGAGGAACACAAAAATTATTAAAACAGCTTGGCTTTATATAAGGCTTTCGAAAGGCTTCGTCAAACCTTCAAAAATCCTTTATTTGCAAAAATTATCGAAAGAGAAACATCTTCCTTTCAATAAAAATTGACTTTTCGTGTCCTTTCCCGTCCTCTGTATTCATATTTAAATACGCATTTTCAACATCTATGTTCCTTTTGACCTTTTTAATAATAATAATAATAATAACACTGATAATAATAATAATAAATATTTCTCAACAAATTTAAATCTAATCCCACAAAGCTTTTATTTTAAATTTTTTACTTACCCCGAGAGACATTTTATATATATAAATATAATGCCCCACCATTTAATTGCTAAACAATGCATTACAAGCAATTTAAAAATAAAATTATCCGTAATATATTAACAATTTTAAAATCTTTTTTGTATTATTATTATTTGTGTTTTTTAAGAGTGCCGAACGATTATGTGGAGTCGCCATATTTTTCAATCTTATGAATTTCACTTCGAGTTTAGAGCCAAAATTATAGTCTGGCGCTAATTACAGGTTGGCTCCGGCCCTGATGTCTTTATTTAGGAAAAGAGAATTTTTTATTTGGGTACAATTCGCTTTCAGTGTTTGCATATCTGACCGCTTCGATACGCGGGTCGAAATAACCTTTTTTTTTTCTTTGGCGATATCTAGAATTAAATTCATGCATATATATATATATATATTATATATATTATATATACATATGCGTGCGTGTGTAATGTGTATGTGTGGTGTGTGTGTGTGTGTGCGTGCGTGCGTGCGTGTATCGGCGCGCTTGCATGTGAAAAAATGAAAATAAAGGCAATAAAATGTGCGTGTTTCTCTTTAGTTTGGGATATATATATATATATATATATATCCTAATTTACAGTCAATAAAGAAAAAGTAGGATTTAGGGTTTATATTAATATTCTCAATACATTTTACCTCTTCGTTAACACATCCTAAACACAACTCGAAATACCAAATGCAATAATGCGATAGTATTATTTTGACCTAAAAAACATTAGGTATTATTAACAGCTAAAATTACGATCGAAACCAACTCTCTCTCTATTTCTCTCTCTCTCTCTATTTCTCCCTCTCTCTCTCTCTCTCTCTCTTTCTTCATCTCCTTCTAGAGTTGCAGACGACAGCTCCGCGGGCCTTCATAGCTCAGTGGCTAGAGCGCTGGTCTAGTAAACCAGAGGTCGGGAGTTCGATCCTCCCTGAAGGCAAGTCATAAAAATGGTTGAGTCTTATTTTTCGTACATTTAATAATATATAATTTTATAAATGGTTTTGTATTTTGGATAACATAAAAAATAATTACGAGCTTATTTTAGAAGTTTAATATTTATCTATTGCTTGTTTAACACATGTACCAAACTCGAAATTTATATAATTAAATGGCTATTATTGTGTATTGAACTTTTTTCAATATCCGATTTTATATATATATATTATATATATATATATATTATGGGATGAATTTCACAATAAAACAAGTGAAATGAATGAATGCTGCAAACCCACGAGGAAAAATAAAAACGATCCAAGGCCTTTCGTGTATTCCCTGACGAGGTGTAGCTTTGAATACACGAAAGGCCTTGGAATCGTTTTTCTTTTTCCTTGTGGGTTTGCAGCATATATATATATATATAATATATATATATAGAGAGAGAGAGAGAGAGAGAGAGAGAGAGAACTAATTTGCATTCTATATAGACGATTCAAATAAACAAGAAAGGCCATAAATACATATCTTAATCGATACAGTATATATATATATATAATATATATATATGAAAGTCACAATGTGGAAGTAATGTTAAACTGCGGCTTGGTTTCAGATTTCGATCCCAAATCAGTTCAATATCCAATTTCTACCGTGAAGGAATACAAAATCATGAAATATGAGAATTTATTGGGCATAAAATTATACTTGAATTCAAACTGATAATTGATATGACTCTTTGCTATTTTAACAATATATATATATATATATATATGTATGTGTGTGTGTGTGTGTGTGTGTGTGTGTGTGTTTGTTTGCGCACTGTGATAGTATTCTGTACACTTGTATAAGTATTTCTGCTCACCTGCTGCTGGTTTTTGAAATGCGCGTACACTGATATGGTAGCGACTTCGAAAGTGCACATATAAATAGTTATGGAAGTGGAGAGGTTCAATGGAGAAAGAACAAAAGATAGACGCACAGATGGATGATAAATAGAGAGAGAGTGAGAGACAGACAAACAGAGAGAGAGAGAGAGAGAGAGAATAGTATATTGACTGACTCCACTTTTATGGCTACGAGTGTTTAAGTTGTCAGCGGTGATATATTTGCTCACAAATAATTGACATTGGGAGACTCGCGTCGCACGAACAAGTGAATATTTTCCTCTTTAAGGAAACCAATAAATTAGCAGTCTATGAATGGATTCAGACCCTAAATTTAACGCTTTTCCACACCTTACTCATTGATTAAAGAATGTGGCATTCTTTTTATGTTAATTGTTAACATGTATAGATTGATACTTTGCGCAGGGAAATATTTATTCTGTCTTCTTCTTCTGTTTCTTCTTCTTCTTCTTCTGCTTCTTCTTCCTTTTCTTCTTCCTTTTCTTCTTCTTCTTCTTCTCTCTCTCTCTCTCTCGCTCTCTGATAAGCTTTTCCCCCAAGAAACTGAGTGAGAAAAAAATAGCTGGCAATACCTCCCTCCATACAGTCATACATGCATCAGACGTTTCTCACACAGCTTCCGAGCACGTTAACGTTTCGAGACGCAAGGACATCAAACTATACATTATATATAAAGGGAATTTATCGTTTCATATAAATCTCGCGTAAAGACAAACTGATTTCTGAGGTCGAATTATCTGAGGTCGTTCTACTGATGAATTTCGAGCAATTTCAATGATTTATCATTTGAAGCTTTAATGCGGTTAATTGTGTGATAAATTTGTGTATTTTTTATTCGGGGAAGTTAATGAGTTTGTCGAAGGCGACGCCTTACTTTCTTCATTATGTTGCCTTATGGAGAGAGAGAGAGAGAGAGAGAGAGAGAGAGAGAGAGAGAGAGCTTGTTTGAAAGTGCTGATCGACAAAGATAGAATGAGGAGTATATTGTGAAAAAAGAATTTTATATGTATATATATATATATATATTATATATTGTTTCTTTTGTCGTCTTAGTTTGGGAAAATGCAAACATTTCCCCGAGATTTTTGCACTCGAGAAAAAATTTCTCAATGTCTCGTAAATTTTATCCGGCTATACAAATGTTTGTCTTTGAAGAGATCAAAACGCTTTAATTAGTGTTACAAAAATCTATTATTTTTACATTATTTATTGAAGATAAATTGATTAAAAGATAAAACTAAACGATACTAATGTCCTTATCAGAATTATCACGTTAATATCGGTGATCAGACACGAGGAACTTACATAATAAGAAAAAATTAATTAGTGTAAGTGGACAGAGCGACGTATTTCCATCATTTCGGGGGAACTCACTCCGTTAGCCAAAACAGTCTTTTTTGAAGTATACGACTTTTCATCAAAGTTTTCTACAGAATGACTGAATTTCATCAAACTAAAGAACTAATTCCGCTTTCTTATGTCAACCTTGTTCGTTCATTTGAAATATACAGTGTGTTCCAGAAGTCCTGCCCGAAAGGCTAATATCATGTTGTATATTATGGGGCACGACTTCTGGTACACCCTGTATATAATTTTTTAGAGATCAAATAAAAATTTGTAATTTTTTCTGTTTAAAAACTAAAAAAAAAAATTTTTTTCAGTTTCTGTAAAAATTTATTTAATTTTAATATAAAAAAAATTTAAATTAAATATAAGTGATGCTTAATTTTTAATTAGTCATGGTCAAATTTACCACATCTCTTAACTAAATTCCCTGAGATGCTGTGTATATATATATTAGAATTCCTTTACTTAATTTTAGCTTAACTATTACCATAAATTCAATTATGCACATTATATATACAGAAATAAATATAATTTTTACCCTCACAGGATTCGAAACGCTCTCTTAGTATACTGACACTGTAGGGGCCTACTCTTCTTTCTTCCCAGCGTCTGTAGCTCAGTGAGTAATAACACTGGTCTACAAATTTTGAAAAAGTTTGTGCTTCGGAGATAAAATGTGTTTCCTTTATGGATTTTGGGGTGCTGAAAACGAATAATATGACCATAAAAACAGTCGATTGGCTACAGTTTCCAAGAAAATTTAAGTTACACATTTTGCGTATATGTATACCATATATTAGTAACATACCTGTATAATGCAGTCACTTGTATTGATTCAACCCGTCGCTTCTTTGCTTGTCTCTTGTATTCAACTTCTGGAGCATCTCTTGTTATTGTCCAGTAGTAGTCTGCTAACAATGATGGACTCCATTTCCCCTGGTAGCGTTTGTCCATCGCTGATATATCCTGGTGGAAAACGTTCACCATGTTCATCGCTGACTGCTCCGCAGTTGGCCGGAAAAAATTCCACGTGCGAATGGAGGAAATGTATCTTTAAAGACATATTGCAGCCCATTTTTTGATAGGACAACAGCAGGTTTTCCACCAGCTCCCTGTAATTGTCAGCTTTGGTATTTCCGGGAAAATTGGTTGCTACTAACCAGAAAGCATTCCACACTGTCTTCTCCTCACCACCTAGGATACGGTCGAACTCCTCATCTCTAAGAAGCTCGCGGATCTGTGGACCAACAAATACACTCTCCTTGATTTTTGTTTCACTGAGCTTTGGGAATTTACCACCGAGGTACTTAAAAGCTGCCCCCGTTTTACTCATAGCCTTAACAAAATTTTTCATGACCCCCAGTTTGATGTGTAAGGGTGGTAACAAAATCTTGCTCGATTCTACAAGTGGAGGATACTGAACATTTTTTGTTCCAGGTTCCAATGAGTGTCGGAGTGGCCAATCCTTCTTGATCTAATGAGAAGTCCTAGCCCGACTATCCCATTCACACAGAAAACAGCAATACTTAGTGTAGCCGGCTGCAGTCCAAGCACGATAGCAACAACTTTCAAGTCACCACAAACCTGCCACTGATGTTTGTCATAGTTTATGCAGATCAAAAGTTGCTTCATGTTGTCATGCTTCCTTCATATGGACTGCATGACCAACTGGAATTGATGGTAATACGTTGCCAACATGCAACAAAACAGCTTTTAGACTCAACTTCGATGAATCAATGAACAGTCTCCACTCATCAGGATTGTGAATAATGTTGAGAGCTGCCATCAGACCATCGATGTCGTTGCAAGCTACAAGGTCACCTTCCATGATGAAGAATGGGGCAAAATCTTTTTGACGGTCACGAAACTTACACACTAACATTTTCAGCGAGGAGATTCCACTGCTGCAATCTGGAGCCCAACAGCTCTGCCTTACTCTTTGGCAGTTCTAAATCTCTGATAAGGTCGTTTAATTCATTCTGAGTTATCATGTGCGGTTTAGAAGATGTCAAGTTATAAACAAATTCAGGGTCTTGTGAAGTTGAAGGCTCACAAGTTTCGCAGGTTCCTTCATTCTCCTCGTCCTCTGACACCAGGGAGAATGATTTGAGGGCTCAGAACGGGTAGCCCTTCGCCGTGAGGTACCGGGCGTATAGCAGAGGTATATTCGGATATTGTAAAATCCACTTTTTCTTCTTGCAAATACCTTTCTTGACTGGAGGCACCATGCAGAAGTAACAATTGCCGACATGATCTGTTGGTTCCCTCACACCATTGGCACTGCAAAAGGCGTAGATTTCCTTTTCCGATTCAACCACTGGCGAAGGTTTGTTGCACAAGTATTGCAGCATATGTGTGGGGCCCAGCTCTTGTCCTGATCTCCAATCTTACAGCCAAAATAAAGGTAATAGGCTTTCCTAATCACGGCGGTTATAGCACGCTTTTGTGATGCAAAAGTCAATTCTCCAGAAACATAACAGAAGTTATTTACACTGACACTGTTCACGCAATTAGAGGCATCTTTGTTCAAATTAGGCTGAAAAAAATTCAGTTTCAAAAGTAAACACTAAAAAGAGTTTGACAAGGGTGCACTGTATGACTTCCGCGAATGAACTGATGCTGTGGCGTAATATGTAGACGCCTGTGACACATCGACGCCTTGACTCTACTGCGCATGCGCGTAGTTATATTTTTTTTATTTTAATAAATTAATGTAATTACATTGTATTTTAATAATTTTAAATTAGGTAAGGTTAAGTTGGTTAGTATTCCATTTATATTAATATAAAAAACATTATGGGAAGCAATATGTTAAAATGATCCAATCTATTTTTTAATAAATAATTTACAAATACATAATGTAATAGATAAATTTAAAATTACATTTTTTGTATATATATGTATATATTTACATTAATTTATTAAATAAAAAATATAACTACGCGCATGCGCAATAGAGTCAATGCGTCGCTGTGTCACAGGCGTCTACATATTACGCGACAGATGCAGTCCAGTTAGTAGGGTGCAGGGTTGCTGATATCTTTATAAATAGAGCCAATTGGCAATTTTAGGCATCATTTTCTATTCAATGACCCAAAATTAGTAAAGATTGACTACTTTTATTTCCGAAGCATTGTGGCTGTAGACCAGTGTAATCAGTGAGGAGAGCCAGAAACTAGGCCAACAATTAGCTCAGTGGGTAACACCTTTTCCCTATAAGCGACGACAATGAGGTCGGGGGTTCGAATCCCGATGACGTGTTAGCTCAGCAAAGCCTAACGCTTAAGGGGACAATTATTTATGTCAATGTAAATTGTAAAACCAATGTATTTATTTTATTATTAATAAAGTTATTAAATTCAATTCAATGATGCTCGTAATAATAATAGAGGAGCTAATGCAATGAGCCACATTACTTGGCCTGAGCTCTGTAAGCGACATTGGGTCTGGATAGTAGTTGGATGGGAGACCGTCCTCCGCGTCCAGATTATGTAGCGACCGTGGTTCGAATTCCAACTGAGCCCCAGAATATTATTGGTAAATTAAAAAATACAAAAATAACAACATTCCTATATCTATACTGGATTTCGATAAAGATAAAATACCCGTAACTTTGCCTAAAATTATCAAAGTATTTCCAAAGGAATATTCCCATCAATGCTAAAAATTGGTTGTATAACATTCCTTTTTAAAGGGGTGATCCTGCACTAGCAACTAATTAGAGGTCGGTGTGTTCATCATCTGTATTCTGTAAAATTCTACTTAAAAATTAGATTGTTATGGCTTTAAAGTTCCTATCAGTGATTGGTTTAAAAGTTATTTGTCCGATCGATATCAGTTTGTATCAGTAAATAAGGTCGACGCAACTAAATCGACTATTAAATATGGTATACCCAGGGCTCGGTCCTGGGTTCACTGTTACTTTTATTATCTATATCAAATACTTCACACGCTCTTCTGATTTACAATACTTAACTTCATAATGTTTGCAGATAATCAACAGCGTCTTTTTCTTACAAAGATGTTAATTCAGCTATCGCTCTAATTACTGTTACGTGTAACTCCTGCATAATCTATCCATAATTTTTTTTGTCAGTAACTGTGGCGTAACTTACGTGTAACAACGTAACGTTGTTGCAATTTTTTTGTCAGTAACATTCATGTAACAAACGTACTTAAAACACAAAATATTTTCAAAGAAAAATAAACACACAAAGCGGTAAAGAAAAATATAGTAATCATACACGGCATAAACATTACTTAAAAATAAATAAAAACACTAATTAAGGAAAAACAAAGGCAGTTACAAGGACCTATAGATACGTACAATCCTGATGTGTGTGTGTATATACATACATATATATATACACTGTATATACGCGTATATATTACTGAAAAAATAACGTTGAACATTAAAAAACACTTTTAAAACAAACATTTTTTCCCCATATTTTGAACACCTTCCGTGGTGGAAGATCCGTGGTGGTTGCTCCGGTGACCCAACCATCGCATTATTTACTTTTTCACTTGACTACAACTAAGTAAGCTAATATTGGTACTTGTAGGTTATCTCCCCCCCACGCTTGATTTGTCATCGTGGCAAATAGCATGAAGTCGCAGTAAATTCATATGAAGGATCGCCATTATAAAGTTAAGGATCACCTGAAGATCATGGCCCCCAGCCTTTTTTAGTTAGCTTTATAAAGCTAACTAACGAAAATATCAAGACCTAACCTAACCAATCGTCAAAGGTGTACAGTTGACCTAACGATTGGTTAGGTTAGGTCGTGATATTTTTATTAGTTAGCGTTATAAGGCTAACTAAAGAAGGCTGGGGACCCTGATCTTCAGGTGATCCAAAGTTAATGTAAGTTGTATGACAAATCAACAACCAATGTGCATCAAATATTCTAGAACGAAATGTTCGTTTGATTGTTCTGCGTGCGTGCTATTTGCCACGATGACAAATCAAGCGTGGGGGAGGAGATAACCTGCAAGTACCCTAATATCGTTTATCGTTATATTAATTTCAGAGTTTACCTTTAAATCTTATTATAAAACTGCTCAAGTTTTAACCTTTAAAACACTAATATAAATTTACATAGTTTTATTATAAAATGCCTTTGTTTTTATACTTTTACTCTTATGTTTTTTAATAGGTTAAATTAACTTTCACTTACATTATACAAGTGCTAAACCCTGGTTAAACCTTGGCCAAAAATCAAGTAGGCCTACAGAAACGATATAGCTTCGCGCGTGACATAAGAAGCTTAGGGCTCGGAAAGAATTCACTTTCGTCAGCGGCCTTAAGGGAGTTGAGAAATAATGAATTTAAAAACTTATGCTAATTTTAAATATATGCCCTATTTCCCATGGGTTTGAATCGTGGAAATGAAATAAAATAAAATGGGAGGGCAAAAATTATCTTTTCTTTACGATTTCTCGAATCAACTCTTACTGCCGACTCTTCATGACTAACTCTTTGCTTTGCGATGCGCTGCCTTTCCATCAAGAAGATCTCATTGTTCCATTTGCGCTTCACACACAATCTGTTGTCTATTTATCTTTGTACCTAAAACTTAAAAAAAACAGTAATTAATATAGGATTTCAATAGTTTTTATAATTTCCTAATTATTTTATATTATTTAACTAATTTTATTGGCCTATTTTACGATATTAAATTACTTAATTAGATAGATCGTATTATTTGAAAACTATTTGTTTTTAATGACACGATTGGACAAAACGGGAGGTGGACATCATATGACTGCCAAACCTGTCCCTCATTAGCTAACCGCAATAACAAGTATGAACGTAACGAAACCTATTCTGGTTCGTACAAAAAGTCACATACGCTTGTCTAAATTAGTCTGAGGCTTATTTCCTAACTTTATAATCCATCTATTAAACCTAACTTATATTTTCCACTTATACATTATGAATTCTCTTATTTTATATTAATTAATAAACTCCGATTTTACAATCCCAACAATAAACTCCGATTTTACAATTCCAACAACACGCACAAGTCAGATATAATGTTGGAATTTAGTCATATGTTATTGAAGTTAAATGAAAAGCAAAAATTCTTCAGAACTTTACTTATGAAACAGGAAATATACTGTATTTTATGAAGAAACTTTAAAAAATATCGCGAAAAATCTTGCATTACTAAATTTAACAATAACATCAGTATTATTTACATCACACATTTCTAAATTTAACCTTTTACTGCATGAATTTTTTGGATCAAGTAAAGATAAGCATCCCCAGCCTTCTTTAATTAGCCTTATAAGGCTAACTAACGAAAATATCACGACCTAACCTAACCAATCGTTAAGTCAACTGTACGTCCTTGACGATTGGTTAGGTTAGGTCGTGATATTTTCGTTAGTTAGCCTTATAAGGCTAATTAAAGAAGGCTGGGGGTGCTTATCTTTACTTGATCCCAAATTTGTCCGTTTATGCAGTAAAGAGTTAATTAAGTTAAAGGAACTCTGAACACGCTTTGGTATATATTAATTCAGACTGAAATTTGTATGTAACCTAACTTAACTCTTTTATTTTATTATTATTCTTCTTTATTTTCTATTTTCTTTCATACGCTAATCTTTTTAAAATATGTCGGACGGAAAAGAAGTACATATAGTGGTTTTAGGAGGAAGTTAGGACTGAAAAGGGGGTTTTATTCTTAAACCACTTTACCTGAAAGGGTTAAATGTGTATTTATCACTTTATACTTAATCTGCTCGACTCTTTTTGAATTATTTTATATAACAGTGAGAAAAGTTTGTAGTATAATTAATAAGACAACCAATTATAATAGAGGCCACAATCAACCAAATTTTAAATTGAATTTTGAAGAGTAATCATCCATGCAAACTGTGAACTCGGAGAAACATGAGAAGTCCGCATGCGAGGAGAGAACAACTCCGAAAAATACATCGGAAGATGATTTTCTTCAGAATAAAGATATAGATTCGTCATTAATGAAAAAATCATACTATGTAATGAACTTTCAGTAATACATTTCATACACTCCTTTTAGCACCTTCATTATTTTTGTCTTACGCCAGGCACCTAAACAGTAACATGGGTTTATCATTACATTTCATTCCAAACATAAGCATGACCACCTTATTTTAATTGGAATTTAAATGTTATAAGATGCTATATACAATGCATATTATGCAAGAAAAGTGGGAATTTATAAGTTATATTTAACTGGAAGAATCCATATAATTTTCATTGTTTAAAACGTTCGGATAAAGTTACTCAATAAGAGGAAAACACAGCAACAAAAGTTACGGAATCGTTACGGAACGAAATACTGGATGTGGATCTTATCTCCTGAACAACAAAAATTTCGGAACGAAATAGGGAGAGAGAATTAAAAAAAAAGTCTTACTTTTTTCAAGCTGGATAAGTTACGCTAATGTTGTACATCGAATTCAGTGTTACAAAAACGTTACGTTAAAATGTGTAACTGACGTGCAATTTGTATGTAAATTTTTTTAGGAGTGTAAGGATATATTCAAATTAGAATTTATCAATGTAATGAAATGGTTGACCCCGATTAAATTCTTCCTAAATACCAGTAAAACAAATTTCATGATTCTTACTAATAAAGGAATTTGTATCTTGATAAACTAAATGTTGATAAAATCGTTGTAAAGGAATGTACTGCAACAAGAATTGGCAGTGGAACGGAACATGTAAATTATATCTCCAAAAGATTTCAAGGAACGTTATTATAATGCTTAAACTTAGACATGAAGTCTCTAAACAGGTTTTATTAACTCTGTGTCATACTCTTGTTCTTCCTTATACAGTATATCGTACTGCACCCTTGTTTAGAAAACTCCACTAACAACGCTTTAAACAGTATCTTTGCAATCCAAAAACGAGCAATGAGGTTATTATCTGATGCTGATTTCCATGATTATTCAAGTGCATTATTTAAAGAGCTAAAACTACTAAAGCTCAAAGACGTAATCAAACTGGCACATTTATTTTCATTTACAATTGTAAGAACAAAATCATTAACTTACAATGGGTAATTAATATTTTGTAACTCATCAAGAAATCTACTCAATATCAGACTAAAAATAGCTCAAAGTATGTTATTCTTCAATTTAGATTGTCTTCATCTCAAAAATTACCCATTTTCATTACACTGAAACTATGGAATGAATGAAAAAATACTGATCTAAAACATATTTCAAACGTAAATTTGTTTAAAAACAAGTTGAAATTTCAATTAATAATGAAATACTAATAAAAATCTTGGATTAAATGTACATCACTATATTACTCGTTCATTTTTCGTATCTAACTTTCAATTCTTTGTACTGTATCGATATCCTATCTTCAATAATGACTTTGTCTGTATTTATTTCATATGTGTAATAATAATAATAAGCTTAATATACAGGGTGTCCCGTAAGTCTGGACCCATAGGGAAAAATAATAAAATTACAAAATAGTCCAAAAATTTATTTATATATTTTTTTATTATTTTTATTATTATTTTTATTATTTTTTTATTATGATCTTACTCCGCTGGAGTTTTATTTGTGGGGCCACTTGAAAGCCAAAGTGTACGAGGTCAAACTTCAGAACATTTTCCACCTTAAAGCACGCATTGTGGAGGCGTGTCAAGAAATTTCTGCGACTGTGATTCAGAAAGTGCTGTCGCAGTGGAGATTGCGTCTTCAACTATGTGTGCGACACAACGGCGGACACTTTGAACAGATTATGTAATAAATTTTTGGACTATTTTGTAATTTTATTATTTTCCCTATGGGTCCAGACTTACGGGACACCCTGTATATAATTATATATACTGTATTTCCACTATTAGTCCTTTGTTTATTGATCATGAATCGAACGTGACTCGTGTATCATGTACTGTATTAAGGACCAAATTATATAAAATAAATAGTCCACTTGACCGTATTATCTGTATTATTGTATTACTGTAACATAAGAGAAATTGTAATATAATGATATTCATTTTAAAACTATTTAAAAATGTAAATAATTAAAAGTATTTTCACAATGACTTAATTAATGACTTTACAATCATTTAAATTCATTGTCTAATTTTCAAATAATAATTCTTATTCATAATTTATATATTATTAATTAATAATAATTATCTCTGAAGCGATGTTTTATCTTTAATTAAGAGCCCAGTAAAGCCTAAAGCTTAAAGGCCAAATTAAATAAAATAAAAAGTCTAGTTTAAAAATTATTTATTTTGTTAAAATTATCGTTACGACAAAAATGTAAAATTGTATTTATTTTATAAATAAAAAATTATTAATTTTTTTTTCATATTAGTGATGTTGGTTTTCCTCATACAATAGCTTTATGAAACAAATTTTTTGGTAAAAATTTTTATATTTCCACTTAACTTAATATTCAGAAGAAAATTTAAAAAATGCACTATTTTGAAAAAAGAACAATTAATATTAATTATACAGGGTGTCCCATAAGTCCGGCATTATAGGAGAAATTCATATTTTTATATTTCTAAACCATAATTCATATTTTTCTCTTTCTACAGGCCATAATGTCTGTGAGCAAGGAAGAACGAATCCAGATAATTCTACTCATAGGAAATCGGAGTCAAAGAGAGGCCGCTGCTGAATTTAACAGACTGCATCCAGACCGCGAGCCAATAACACAGAGTTGTGTTAGCAGACTTGTTGCAAAGTCTCTTTGACTCCGATTTCCTATGAGTAGAATTATCTGGATTCGTTCTTCTTTGCTCACAGACATTATGGCCTATAGAAAGAGAAAAATATGAATTATGGTTTGTAGAAATAGAAAAATATGAATTTCTCCTATGATGCCGGACTTATGGGGCACCCTGTATATTAGCTATGAGGACGGTTTATCTTGAAGGATTATGTTATGAATTAACGTGTTTGTATGAAATCTTAACATTACATAGTAGTCGGACATAGGGAGTCAAATCTGAATTTGTAATTGACTGATAAACAAATGTACAATTATATACATTTAATTTCTTTTATGTGTTTAATGCATGCACGATAATACAGACCGCCACAGTCATATAAAGAGCGGTTGGGTTATACGCATGCATTCATTGCGCGTGCCAATGTCGACGGATTTATTACAGCAATTCTGAAAAAAACTTAAAAATTATGTGAACGTAAAATTAATGGAACGTAATGCTATGTCACCTTTAAAATTTACAGAAACTGATAAAAAGTTGTAAATGAAATGAAACGCTAATTTCACCAAAACTGTTTACAATTTAACTATAAAGGAATAATTTATGTTATGTAAAGTGATTTTACGTCTCACTTATTTCAATATTCAAGGAAAATACTTGCAATATCAATTTTAAAAAGTAAACAACGTAATATCTGTATAAAGAAGCTTTAAATTTGCAGATATTGTGAATTCTTGGACGATTTTGTGTAAAGCAAGCTTAGAGTCAAATGAATGTATATTTGTGATAAGAACAGATACATTTGTGATGTCTCGGTGAGGGAACACAAACTTGTGGTACATCTTGCCCCGGATGACTCATGCACCCGGACCTATAAAACCAGGAGTATTTGCAATGAAAACTAATGACACAAACACGGAAATGAGTATTAACTGGACTACTCATCTAAATAAGATTACTCAAAGTAGTTTTACTTCCAACAGTGATCAACTACGTATAGAAATCTCGTTAGTTTGTTGATCATAAATGTATCTAGCAATGATACTGAGAGCTTCTGATACTGTGAATAGGTGCAGTGGCGTAGCTTATGGGGGTCAGGGGGCGACTGCCACCCTCAACGGAAAAATATCTGGTACAGTCGGAAATCTAGAACCGGTTGTAAAAAAATTTGGCAATAAGAGAGAGAGAGAGTTACAAGGAGTTACAAGGAAAAGAAGTACCTCAAAAGGCCTTGTGGGCCATACCGAGGGGGTAACAATGGCAACGGGTGCCAGGGAAAAATTCCTACACCCTCAAATAGTGTGCAAGATTCGGTCTAACCTTTTTTTGAACTGATCCACAGAGAAACTGTTCACAACTTCTGAAGGTAGCCTGTTCCACGTGTCACAGATCTTATAGGTAAAGTAATTCCCACACAAACTACTGCTAAACCGTTTCAAATCCAACTTCCAACCATTGTTGCGAATTGAGTTATCATTTAAACTAAACATGCTTCTAAAGTCGACATCGTTGAACCCGCGTAAGAGCTTGAAAACCTCGATGAGTTGACCAGCGAAAACAAATTCAGGGCGCGTAAGCGTCGATTGTAGCCCATATGCCGAACGGAAGGGATTAACTTTGTGGCCCTCGCCTGGACTCGCTCCAGCCTGTCAATATTTTTCCTGAGGGAGAGCACAATCTCCTTGTTCCGAAATCGAAATTGCCTCCTCATATAACCCAACAGCTTCTGGGCTTTCTTTTCCACCTCTACGCACTGTTTGATAAACTTAAGGTCGCTGCTAATTAGCACACCAAAATCCTTTTCCAAATCAGTGGCCTCGATATTACTCCCCAACATAGAGTAGTCTTACTTTGGATTGGCGCAGCCAATGTGCATCACTTTGCATTTACCCAAGTTAAACGGGATTTGCCATTTTTCGGACCACTCTCCTATCCTACGTACTGTAGGTCCGCAGCAGTTGCTCGATCGCTCCGGGCGTCCAAACATTGGCCCCAAGCTTGGTGTCATCAGCGAATTTGGCGATCCTACTGACGATGCCAGTGTCGATATCATTTATGTAAATGATAAACAACAGTGGCCCCAAAACCGAACCCTGAGGAACCCGCTAGTGACCGATGCCCAACCCGAGCTAGCCCCTTTAATTACAACCCTCTGCCGCCTATTCTTCAGCCAGTTTCCAATCCAGCTACCTACTTCCCTACCGATATCCAGCGCACGGACTTTGGCCATTAGCCGGCGGTGAGGTACCTTATCAAAGGCTTTCTGAAAGTCGAAATAAAGTATATCAATCGCCCTACTCTTATCATACTCAACATGACGTGGAAAAACTCGAGCAGCTTGTCGGAATCCAAATGGTCAACGATCCTAGCCGCTATTATCCCCTCTAATAATTTACCCACACCCGAAGTGAGACTAATGGGACGATAGTTCCCTGGACTTTCGTGATCCCCTTTCTTAAAGACAGGTGTCACTTTGGCTTCTCTCCAGTCACCAGGCACCTGGCCCGTCTCCAACGATTTGTTGAAGACTGTAGCCAGGTGGGGAGCCACCTGATCGCGCACTTCCCGCAAGACTCTGGGGAGAAACTTGTCTGGCCCAGGAGCCTTAAATGCGCTCAGTTTATCTATTCTATCGGCAACGACTGTCGTGGTACACCGAACAATATCCAGGCCAGCACTTTCGTACCTGACGCCTGGCTCGGGGATGACGCTGGTGTCCTCCCTGGTAAACACTCCTGCAAAGTACTCATTCAGCACATTAGCGATGTCCGCGGGATGTCCGCAGCGCGCCGCTAGGGTCCTTTAACATGTCTATCATGCTTCTAATGGGTTTTCGACTATTAACATAACTGAAGAACTCCTTGGGGTTCCCCTTGCAGAGGCTTGCCACCCGTAGTTCTTCGTTACGTTTCGCTAGCCTAACCTTCGCCTTCACTTCCCTGCACAGGCGGACATACGCCTTAGTGTTCTTATGGGAACGATTGGCCTTCGCCCTCCTATACGCAGCTTTCCTATTTCGGATAGCTGAAGCGATGTCCCGACTGAACCACTTAGTCTGCGTTGAAGCACAGATGACCAGTTTTGAGGGTATGGCAGCAGACTGCAGCACCATAAACTGGTCCCAGAATGCACTCCACACTCCCTCAACATCGCCGCCGACCTCTAACCCCATCTCACCTACGCTATCCCGGAGGCTAACAAAGTCCGCCCGCCGTAGATCGAGCTTACTGCCTCTCGATTACTACGCTTCTTGAGGGACGCAGACACATAACCTAATCAGGCTGTGATCACTCCCGCCCAACGATTCGTCAACGGTGAGGCCAGTGACGAGGTTGTCTTCGGGCGTGAATACTAAGTCTAGAACGCTTTCGCCTCGTGTAGGCCCAATGATCCACTGAGTCAGGAAGTTCTCATCAGCAAAGTCAACTAGCCATCTCCCTTCGGCATCAGCAGTTCTGTCTTCCCAGTTTATGCCGCGACAGTCGAAGTCTCCTAAAACTACACACATCCTGTCCCCTAGCAGGCTATGGAGTTCGGTGTACAGGGCTGTATCCTCCTCGAAGAGAGATGCGGAGGTCTGTACACCAAAATTAACCTAAAGTTCATTTCTCCCAGGTTCAGATCGACACCAAGCAGCTCCCGTTCCGATCGCAGCTGGCAGTCAACCGGACTCAACGTGTCCCTGACGTATATTAATACCCCTCACCCCCCTCCCCACGGGTGCGGTCCTTGTGAAACATTCTATACCCGGGAATTTCGAACTCCCCAACGTAGTCCGTACGATCAGTATGAATCCAGGACTCGGTGATAGCAACGATATCCTGGTATTCTGATGCTAAGATCGCCCGTAGCTCGCAAAACATTTTCTTCATCGACCTAGCATTAAAAAGCACTGCACGGAGTGAGCCTTCCCTATTCTGACCGCCCTCTAGCACGACCCGTTTCCCGAACAGCCAGGGCTGTCGGCAGTTGAAGAACCCCTCACCAACGAGGGGACAACTTCCGCAGGAGCCTGAGCCCCCTACAACGGGGAAGGAGGGTCACCCACCTTTACATGGACGCACCCTTCAGTTGAAGGTACGTCCACCAGCGGCTCAAGATCATCTCTCCCCGGTGGGGGCCCGTCATGAATCCCCGGGCTTGACCTCACCATACGGTATACTGTAGGTGCTGGTCGAACAGCGCGCCTAGCACACCTTTACCCTTGACATTGAGGTGGACACCATCCCTCTGATAAAGGTCCACTCCCACCTACCCGAAAACGCGTCGAAGGAGTCAATAAACCTCACGCCCAGTGGAACGCACAAGTCTTGCACCCTCTCGTTGATGCTAATGACCTTACTGAGCGCGTGATCACTGGCATTCATCTGCGGTAAAATACCCATCAACATTCCCCTGTCTGTTTTAAGTTTTAGATCATCCGCAAGAGACATGATCTCGGTGATGATCCCTTCAGCCGAACCCACCTTACCGCCTTTGAGGAACAGGTCGTTGCCACCAGCGTGGACAACGATCGCAGTCCTCCGACTAGCCACGCGCAGCTTCTCTAACTCCTTCCTTAAGTGCGCCTTTCCCCGCCCGGGTAAGCACCTTACCTTCCTCCTGTCCCGGTTTGCAGAAGCAAAGTACTTCTCCTGGCCCCTGATCTGTGAGTCCCCAATCAAAACGGTGTCTTCCTCCTTCGCGAACAGGAGACTAAAGCGGTTGGAGGTCCTGACAGCGGCAACCGGGGTCTCAGGCTTCGGTTTCGCAGCCTTCTTGCCCGATATCTTTCGATATCCGTCGCCACCCGTAGACTCAGCCGCACTTACAGCACCGACCCACCCCGACTGGCAGCTACATCCTTCGGTTTCTTTGGGCCATCAGTAGACCCCTTCCCACCCTTTTTCTTTATCGGCCCCTTCCCACCACTCTCTATCGGCCCCTTCTTTGCGCTCTCCCTTCCCTCCACCTTGCGTCGCGGCTCCGTGCATTTGACATTGGTCGCTGGCGATTTCTGACACTGATTTTGCACCCCGGCCCCCCGGTTGCACCTCTACCCTTTCTCCGCGGTCTCGAGCTCTGTCCAGTCCGCCGCTGGACCGCATTTCCACGGTGACTATCCTATCAATAAGCCCGGGTTGGAGGGCGCATCCGCGTCAGCGACCCGCCGCACCTCCAACAGTCGACCTGGACGACTCGGCCGCCAGACCCTCTCCTCTAGCTTCTCGTACAACTGCATGAGTCGCAAAGCGGCACATGCTGGAGTGGTTGATTTTATCGAAGCAAGCTTCTTGAAGTTCGTCAGCCACTGGTTTACTCCACACCTCGCGCACTCAGCCTTCAGTTTCTGCGGTCCAATCATTGTAACTTATTTTTTCTAACTCCGAAATACAGGAATACCTCGAAATTCGTCGTTAATTCGTTCCGGAATAACACGACGAAATACGAACGACGAAATTCGAGGTAGATTATAACATGTTTCAATGAGAAAACATTTTACTGTATTATGTTATTAAACAGATTAATTAATCAATTCTACTCGTTTTTCGGCAAAATATAATGTATATTGCGTTGGTAACAGTTGAATTTCGTCAATTTCGATCGTTTTTTTTGCACGAATCTGCGAATATGGACGACGGATTGCGAAACTATAGGTAGTAAAAGATTGAAGACGAATCTGCGAAACGACGAAATTCGAAACGACGAATTTTGAGGTATTCCTGTACACTGAATAAGATAAAGCGTTCTAGCAATGAAAACTATCGAAAACGTTCTGACCAGTACATAAAAAAGGAGGGGGGGTGAATTCTTCCCGCGCAAGCGGCATCCGCTTATTTGTAAGTGACGTTCATCCCATCAGAAGACTACACTTTCGCTACTGCCGCACCGACCAAAGGTCTCCCAGGGTCGGGTAGTCCCAACGTGTCGCAGCTACCAACTGACAAACACTCGCGACGCAGGCGTCACGGATTTCCCGCCAGGAGCGATAGCGAGATGCAGCTCCTTACTAAGTCTTACTAGTCACTCACAAGCGGCCAGACTCTTAGAATCCAGTGTTCAAGGGATACGCCTAGACTTTCCGCTGGCCTGGCAGCCAGCTGGGCAATAAAGCTCTCTCACCTAAGAGCAGTACAGCCAAACACCATCAATAGGTCACCAAAGAACGGTCGCAGGGGGCTGGTCAGGCCATTACGCGTTAGGAATGGGCTTAACGGGGCACTAGCCACACTCCATTCATCGCGCCCCTACGCCTGGGATCCTCCATCCCAGTCTCTCACAACCTACGAGCATAAATGGTGTTATTTATAGAGGTTCCAAAGTCTCTCTTCCCACGCATGAGGTAGCACTAGTGTCCTTATAGTAAAAGTAGAGAAAAAGATTTAATACTAAAAGAAAAGGTTGTTTTTTTTGCAGTCAGTCAGAGGAGAGCCTCCTTAACCTAAGCTAAAAGGACAGAGTAGGGATGGGATGGGGTCCTAGTAACCACGGGACAGGATTATACAACAGACTTCATCCGCCCTCCCGAAAGAGAGAGAGAACCTAAAGGAACTGGCAACCAATTTCTCTAGAATCCCCACAACTCGGGACCGGAGGGCTGTCACACCCCAAGTATAAAGTTTACAACACCAGAAGAGATGTGCATAACCTTATATCTCCTGCGAGAGAGAGAGAGAGAGAGAGAGAGAGATGTGGGCATACATTTCATGTGATTCATTTTTAATCCAACTTCTCGTAATAATATATTATTTTATTACATGGTTAAGCTTGTGACGTAGTAGCTTGGAAAACATACTAGGGGCACTCAATATATTTTGCCCCACCCTTTTTTCTTAGCTAAATAATAGGCCATGGGCTGAAATGTCTTTTGAGCCGTAAGTTTGAACTTTCTGCGCTTCACATAACCGGATTTTTCCAGTTGGAACCTTCCCTCCTTGTATAAAACCGCTTTTAAACGACCTTGTGTAAAACCAGTGGTTAACGCAGTTTCAAAAATGGCGTCTGACAGTGATGTGCGTCGTAAACAGAGAGCTGTTATCGAGTTCTTAACCGCAGAGAAGGAAACAGTTGGAAATATTCACAAAAGTCTACAAAACGTTTACGCAGATGCTGTTGTTGATCGAAGCACAGTTGGACGCTGGTTTAAAAGTGTGAGATTATCGGAGAGAGGGAGAGCCAGCCTCGATGATGAGCCACGCAGCGGTCGCCCGGCATCGGCTGTGACATCTCACACTGTGCAACGTGCTAACAGCATCATTCGATCAAATCGGCGCGTCACATACAAGAAACTATCACTGGATCTAGGAATTATTGAAGGGAGTGTGAATACGATAATTCAGCAACTGTGATACTCAAAAGTGTGTTCACGGTTGTTCCTCGCCAACTGACTGAAGATCACAAAGCTCAAAGAAAAGAAATTGTTTCTGAGTCGTTGGTTCGATACAAGACAGAAGGGGATGACTTCTTCGCGAATTGTGACTGGGGATGAGACTTTGGTAGACACTTTGAACCTGAAACAAAACGCCAATCCATGGAATGGCATCACGCAGACTTCCCACGCAGAAAAAGTTCAAAATGGCTCCCTCTGCACTCTGAAGGAAAGGTTATGGCCACCATCTTCTGGGACATGAAAGGGGTAATTCAGATGGACATTATGAAGAAAGGAACAAACAATCAACTCAGAGTCTACCCTACAGAGACTCCAGAGACGTATAAAGTGAGTTCGACCGTTGAGAAAACTGGAAGACGTTCTTCTTTTGCACGATAACGCAACACCACACAACAGTTTGCAAACAAGAGAGGCCATCACAAAAATGCGCTTGACTGTGTTACCCACCCTCCATGCAGCCCGGATCTGGCACCTTCAGACTTATATTTGTTTGGGCTAATGAAGGATGCTATTCGTGGAAGAAAGTTTCAGAGTGACGATGAGGTTGTTGAGAAGGTTAAGGGGTGGCTCGAGCGGAACCAGCGGACTTTTACCGGCAAGGAATAAAGGCCCTTGTTTCGAGGTGGAGGAAAGCCGTAGAAATGGATGGAGACTATGTGGAAAAATAAAAAATCCAGTAAACCCTGATAAGTCGGACTTCGATGAGTCGGAATTCGGGATGAGTCGGACTCTGTCCTCTGTCAAGTGCTATTATTCTTTTGTTTATTTTACTGAGAGAAGTGTTTTATTTCCTATGTCAAGTGCCATTATTATTTTGTTTCTTTACTAAGTGAAGTGTTTTTTTAATACTGTATTGTACGAAAAGGTAAACAATAAAATTTTTTGTGTTTCGCGCCCAAAATAATTCCAGCAACGGTAAGTGAAACAAAGTTTTATTGTTTTTTAATGTTTATTTTGTTTATTTTGAACATTGTATTAGACTCTCACTAATCAAACTTAAAAGGTTAGAGAGTATTTATGCCTCTTTAGGGGTAAATAGGGGGTAATTAAGGTAATTCGCGATGAGTCGGACTTTTCAATGAGTCGGACTGGCTAGAGTCCTATATAGTCCGACTTATCGAAGGTTTACTGAACTTGTAAAAAAGGTATGTAACTACTTGTGTACAAAATTTCTGAAACTTTCAACTTACAAGGAAACTTGGAAAAAAAAAGGTGGGGCAGAATATACTGAGTGGCCCTCGTATATCAATCACGGAAAAGGTGCCGAATTTGTATGATTACAAGGATTTGATTAGGAAAGAATACTTTACAAAGATTCGTATGAAGTGTGTAACGTATTGAACGAGAATATGCACAACAGTTTCTGAATTATGATATTTATCGACACTTTTGCCAAGCAGCGCATGGTTATTGTCTGAAATAACTTACATAATACAGTACAGTAGTCTAATTTCTATGATCCTAATAATAAATAACCTTCTGCTTGTCATATAGTCCCATAACAAATTAGAAATAAATCAGTATTCCTTTTTATTACAAATTTATATTTCTTAATTTTGAGTCTGAGATTATGTAATGCGTTGTCCTGTCCTATCTAAATTTATAACCCTTTTGTCCCCTCCCCCGCCTGCGAGAAGACCACGCTACGCACTGAATGGGTGTATGGGTGGAGAGATGCTTCGTGAAACAATGAGGCCTTTAATTTGTATATAAAACTAATCCGTAAATCTGTAGCATTTTTTTGTTCTCTGGAACGTATAACAAATAAAATAAACTGAATTATTAAAATAAAATAATTGAGATAAAATGTTTATAGATGGCGCCATATTTGTTTTTGGTTTTCATTTCAGTTTGTGATGCTTTTGTCTTGACAACAGAAAAATAAAGTTTAAAAACCCTGCATCCAGTTCCGACACTAAATTTGAAATGTTTTTTAAAGTTTGATATGAAAGAGAATATTCGGATATATATATATATATATATATATATTAGTTAGATGACTGGCTCAGGACGGTACCAGATGAGCCGGGTGTACCTGGCTATGTGCGGTGGAGCGGGCAAGAAAGCAACTCGCTCCTCCACCAAGCCAGGCCTAGAGGCGGGGCCACCAGCTTGACCTTCGTGTGAAGAGAGAACAACACACGAAACATCAACAAGGTTAACGAGGTTATATATATATAATATATATATATATACACACGAGCAGCTCGTAGCATCATTGCCAAGTATATAGATGATCAATGTACGAACGAGGTTCCTTTACGTGGCTCATCACCACTGGAAGCAACGCTACTCTGTGTTATCATAATCCATTGAATGGTCGGATTTATATCCATTTTCGTGTCTATGTCGTTAGTTTGCATTGCAGACGTTCCTCTTTTTATGTAGATCCGGGTTCATGAGTCTTCAGAAGCAAGAAGTACCACCAATTTGTGGTTCTTACCCAAGGCAACACAAATGTACATGTTCCAGTCACAAGCGCAAGTCATATTAACCTGGACTTGTTCTACACAAACTGGACCAAGAATTTATAGCTTCCGTAATTTCAAAACTTCCTCTTTTTACGCGCGTTTAGTTGATTTTTGTGGAAATTGATCATATTTTCGGTTAACTTTTATAAGATTTTGTAAAGGGTCTCGAACTCAATCCAAACATAATCAGAATGTAATTCAATCAACCCAACGAAGTAACTGAATTTTGATTACAAAGGCAAACCTTTTAAAGTTTTTTTCAACATTTTTAAAAACTTGAATTTAATTTTATTTACTATATGCTATTCTAATTAAAGTGTCAAACCCATCATAATTTTTCTTACCTTTCTAAATTTCTAAATATATACAGTGTGTGTGTATATATATATATATATATATATATATAAACTGCAAACACGCAGTATAATTAACGTAAAGAACGACGCTTGTATAGGAGAATATTCCGCGCAAGATGAGAGCGAGAGAACGAAACAAATGAAAAAATGAGGTAACCCGGGAATCGAGCCCGGGATCTTCCGATTGCCGGTCAGATATGATAACGGAATATTCTCCTATACAAGCGTCGTTCTTTACATATATATACATATATATATATATACACACATATATATACACACAGGGTGTCCCAGAATTAACTATCTATTTCAATGAAATCGGACAAATTTTTTAAAAACACACTTTTATTTATGTTTATCATGTTTAATATGTGTTAAAAATGTATAAATTTCTAAATTTTGTTCATAATTTTATTTTCATAATTTTTTCATTATCTGGTCCAATGAAAGACCGTCTGAAGTCATAGAATGGCAAAGAGACTCTCCAAAAGTTAACGTGTGGCTTGGAATGACCAAATCCAGAATTTATGGCCCATTCTTCTTTGCGGAAGCAACTGTAACAGGTACCGTCTACCTTGATATGCTTCAGCAGTTTCTCGAACCACAGCTTCTTGATGATGGCATTCTTGATAATGTTGTGTTTCAACAAGATGGAGCACCATAAATTTTGGATTTGGTCATTCCAAGCCACACGTTAACTTTTGGAGGGTCTCTTTGCCATTCTATGACTTCAGACGGTCTTTCATTGGACCAGATAATGAAAAAATTATGAAAATAAAATTATGAACAAAATTTAGAAATTTATACATTTTTAACACATATTAAACATGATAAACATAAATAAAAGTGTGTTTTTAAAAAATTTGTCCGATTTCATTGAAATAGATAGTTAATTCTGGGACACCCTGTATATATATATATATATATATATATATATAATATATATATATATACGCCTCGGTGGTGTAGTGGTTAGCGTCGCTGACTATGAATCCATCGGCCCTGGGTTCGAGACCCGACGGCAGCCGGCGCGCAGCAAAACCTAGCTGTTCATCCTTCCACACAATAAAGAAAGTGGTTGGTAGATAAATGGGTACCCCTGGGTGGCCTAGTGGTTAAGACGCTGGGCTGCTGATGGGACGTGGTTCGGATTCCACGTTAAACTGTAGGTCTAAGGTGGAGTGAAAAGCTTGACCTTCGTCAGAATGAACAATTCGGGCGGAAGCTAACGAAAGCTTTTATATATATATATATATATATATATATATATATAATATGATGAAAATAACCACGAAGGAAAAAGGAAAAACAGATTTGGTGCTCAAGCGCTTTCGTCTAATGTTCCTGTGTGGGCATTGTACAGGGTGTCCATAAAGTCACGCATCATATGAACATAAGCAATGTCTATTTATTTGTCTCCATCAGACCAAATATGGTGAGGAACATTCAAAGAAACCTGCTTTTTCGTTTACAAACATGTTTTGAGATTGGTGGGAATCATTTCGAACAAATAAATAAACAAAATAAATGTATTTTCCTATGATGCGTGACTTTATGCACACTCTGTAGTGTTCCTGAGGATGTCATTAGACGAAAGCGCTTGAGCACCATTCTGTGTTTTCTTTTTTCTTCGTGATTATTTTCATCATAAATATTATTCACGTGGTACTGTACTTTCGTGAAATAATTTTCATATATATATATTATATATATATATATATACAGGGTGGCGCAAAAGTCTCGCATCATAGGAATTATCAGTGATGATTATAATATAATAGACGAGAGGGTGAGCTTGGTTTTAATACATGAAATACCAGGTACAACAAACCGATGAATCGGCACAGAATTTAAGTTCTGTACAGATTCATCGATTTGTAGTACCTGGTATTCCATACATTAAAACCAAGCTCACCCTCTCGTCTATTGTTAATTTCGCAGCCATCCCATAGTTCCCATACCTAAAAGAAAAAAATATTATTATAGTCAACACTGAAAATTCTGATGATGCGCGACTTTTTTACCACCCTGTGTATATATATATATATATATATATATATATATATATATATATATATATATATATATGAGATGAATGTGGGTTTGCAGCATATATATATATATATATGAGATGAATGTGGGTTTGCAGCATATATATATATATATATATATATATATATATATATATATATATATATATATGGGAGGAAGAAAGAGGGAGAGGGATCGTATGAACAATTGTGTAAAGAAAATTGGGCGATAATTTCCTGACTCGGAAAAAAGTGTTGCGCAAATTGTCCTATTTCTCATCGTTTGAGCGCATGATGCAATGGCCGGCGCTGGTTCGGATGAAGCTCTGCGTGGGCCCGCGCATTCGGCCAGCAACAAAGCGAGCCCGGATTCCCTGACCGCACTTCATCGCCCGCCTCTGAAGATGATGGATTCCGCGGGGTGAGACTATTTAAAAGGAATTAACGCGATTTAAAAGGCTCTTTGACGCGTTTAAAAAGCGATTTAGGACGCAATTGCCCGCCATGAGTTTTTCTCTTCAGACAGACGAATGGAAACGACCACGATTTTTGTTTTAGACTTTCAACTATTTTTTTTTTTTTAGAGGAAGAAAGGAGGAATGGGTTCCACAATTCGAAATAAAACGTTTTATTTGAGGGTCTAAATTAAGTTCGGAATATATATATATATGGCTGGCTACGAGGGCAGGAGGAGATCAGACGGAAATTCCCTCCTTCACCAAATCCCGTAAATAAGGCGGGTTGCTGCAGAGGGGTCGACCGCAAGTCGATCCTGAACCGTCGTTCGAACTCACATAAAGTATACT
Organism: Bathynomus jamesi; assembly: GCA_023014485.1. Lineage (NCBI taxonomy): Eukaryota > Metazoa > Arthropoda > Malacostraca > Isopoda > Cirolanidae > Bathynomus > Bathynomus jamesi. Next base: position 459,504 of record JAJOZX010001363.1, on the reverse strand, counting down.
GTATATATATAATACATTAAGTATGGGATATATATATATATATATATATATATACACACAGAGGGTGAGTCAAAAGTCATGTCCAATAGGATTTTCAGTATTTTTTCAGTTCTTACAATAAGTGTTCAAATTGTGCTCCTTAAAGTCGAGAACAAATGTTAATATGACGAAGCTTTCTCTCACATTCTGAAGAATTTGTGGTGTGATTGTTGCACATTCTGTACACAGTGTGTTTGAGCGCTTTCAGTTTTCGGGCGTCCTTCGTATACGCGCGCCTTTAAATAGTCCCAGAAGAAAAGGTCAAGGGAAGTTTGATCAGGGGACCGTGGCGGCCATTCCACAGGGCCACGGCGTCCAATCCATCTCCTTGGAAGGGTTGTATCCAACCATTCACGCACAGGTCTGGAGAAATGTATTGGCGCGCCGTCGCGTCGTGTTGAAAAAACATGCGCTGCATTTCACGGATGGGAATATTGTTCATGTATTGCGCCAACTTTCCCTGTAGCATAGTTAGATACATGTCGGAGTTGAGACTGGTCAAAGAACACGGGCCTCACTATCCTGTCCCCGTGGATTCCGCACCACACGGTCATCCGCGGATCCGTTTGATGATGCCTTTTGTCGACAATGTGTGGGTTATCGGCTGCCCAGTAAACGGTGTTATGGTGGTTACCCTGCCCATGCAAGTGGAAGCAAGCTTCGTCACTTAACATGATGTCCGTTGCTAACGTCTGCTAATGCCGCCTACACTCTTCTAACCATTGGCAGAACTGAAGGCGTCTATCAGCATCGTCGGGCATTAGTTCATACACTGGGTGTAGCTTATACGGATGAAATCAATACCTTTTGAGAATGCGCTCCACAGTTGATTGAGAAAGTCTGGTTTTCTGTGCTATTTTTTCTGGCTGAACGCTATGGACTACAAGTTACTTTAGCTAGTACATCGACGCACGACTCCTCATCTGTACTTATACGAGGCCGTTGACTGTGTGGTCGGTCATGAACACTGCCTGTCTCCTTCAAGACTTCCAGTGTTCGCCCCACCATACGATGATTCGGCTTTGGCTTCATAGGGTGCCGGCGATGGAATTCTTCACATGCCTCTGTTTGACTCATTCCAGCAACGTGCAGGAGCATTAGTTCCACTTTTTCTGATGGGGTATACTTCATGGGATCAGCCATCTCTACTAGTTAACTGAAACATAAACACATGACCAACGGATAAAAACTCCTATTGGACATGACTTATGACTCACCTTGTATATACAGTATATGTATATATATATATATATATATATGCGCCTCGGTGGTGTAGTGGTTAGCGTTGCTGACTACGAATCCATCGGCCCCGGGTTCGAGACCCGGTGACGGCAGCCGGCGCGCAGCAAAACCCAGCTGTTCATCCTTCCACACAATAAAGAGAGTGGTTGGTAGGTAAATGGGTACCCTGGGTAGCCTAGTGGTTAAGACGCTGGGCTGCTGGTGGGGCGTGGTTCGGATTCCACGTTAAACTGTAGGTCTAAGGTGGGGCGAAAAGTTTGACCTTCATCAGAATGAACAATTCGGGCGGAAGCTAACCAAAGGTTATCAAAGGTATATATATATATATGAAAATGAAAATGAGAAGGTTTATTGGCAGAGTATAGTCCATATGACAAATATTATTAATACAATGACAGTTCACATACTAAGGATAGAAATATATACAATTAAATTATAAATAATACAGTAATGTCGAAGTTAAGTGGAGCTACAGACAGACGTTTTCGTACCAAGAATTCTATAGCTTAGAGGACAAACAGCAGGACTCATGGATAGCTTGGATAATCGGGTTGGTTGATATTTTTAATTCTTTGCATTAGACTGTACTGAACACATTTTGTTACCTCCTGGAAGCTCGGGACATTGCAGGTAACAAACATTTGCGAGAAGCTGAGCATCTCGGGGGGTAATTTATGTAAGAGTCTAAAAGACCTGTTGTACAACAAATTTAGGGTTCTGCCAGAACCTTTTATAATTCACCCAGAGTTGCTGTCCGCATATATTACTGCAGAAAGTAAGAAAGAGAGTGTCTTTAGCTTTAGCGAATACAGCGAGTGACCCGTTGCCTACGTCGGGCTAGCATCATGAAAAAGAAAACCCATAGTATTTGTCATTTACCATTACTTATTCGGACTATAGTGGATTTAATTATCCTAGAAGAGTTCCTTGTTCCATGCACGGTCTGTATGTATCATTCATATATATATATATATATATATATATATATATATATATATATATATATATATATATATATATGTATATAATAAGCGTATTATACTTCTTTCGTGGATGATGATTATTACATAATAAGTCATTATTAATTATGACGTAATATAGGGCATTATTGGTTCTTTAAAGTCACGAATCTTCTTCATATATTTATGTTCATGTCACGCAGTGTGACCACAATACTTCATTTGGATCACTAAAATTTCATCTTTTCTCTAACAGAAACAAAAAGTTGGAGAATTATACTGAACAACTTCCTTGGAACGTGTAATCTTTCTCTCTGTGATCCATATGCTAAAAAGGCACTCTGATTAGTTAACTCTCTCTCTCTCTCTCTCTCTCTCTCTCTCTCTCTCTTTTCAATACAGTTTTTGGTGTAAAGTTTCTACTTATTTCATTATTATATTATTCCATGATTTAACTTATTATACATTTCACCAAATAACATAATTTCTAAGTAATCCTATTTACTACACTCCCGGTACTTAATGATCTATAATAATGCCAACTAACGAAACGTAGCTAACAGTAGTAATAATTTATATTTTCTTTAAATATAATAAATCAGAACATTGTTTCTTCAAACAGAAGAGATAAGCAACGTACATTGACCCTCTCCATATACACGTGACACTATATAACTTCTGTAAATGCCATAATTGGGGCGTATTCTCAGAACAAAAGAATAGTATTTTAGATAAAACATTTCTTCACATAAAGAGAGAAAGGCTTATATGGACATTCTCTCTCGCTTCGCGACAATGGAAAATGAATAAAAATTAGCATCCGAAGGAAAATGAACCTTACATATTTGATTTAAAAGAGCAAAGAAAAAATTGAACACTGAAGCTAAAAATAAAAAGAACACTCAGGTGACAGTCACCCTGAATATAATAATAATAATAATAATAATAATAATAATAATAATAATAACATAAATGGTACTAAAATACAATTTTTCTACAAATGTTTCTAGATTTTTAATATGGTTTAGTTTAGTTATGGGGAAAAGGAAGCCAAAATGCGCGTAAAGTAAGTGGATAGTTACGAAAATATTTGTTTTTCAGTAACAATAAATCTTATACATTTTGGTATACATTTTGTCCCAAATATTGGACGCAACGTCTGAAGGGGTTAATAACCCTCTAAGTCTGTTTTACAACCGTCGTCTTTGTTGGTTTCATCCTGTCATGTGTTTATATAAATTTAAATAATGCTATATAAAGTCCCTTCGCGATATAGTCAGGTTCACTATGTATTTTGTTCAAACTTTATGGAGATTAGCAAACCAGTACATTTTTGAGAAGCTTATGGCATCAGGAATATGAAAAGTAGTGTTTACATTTGCGCAGATGCCTGCTTGGCGGCCATTTTGGCGGCAGTTGCAACAGTGTTTATAAATCCTGATGCTTCAATAATTTTGCAGTATTTTTGCAGTAGTGTTACAGTATTTAATTTTATACTGTAAAAATTTATGTTAACACAACTAGTACACAATTATCTTGGTGTTGGTTAATATAGTGGTGGCTCTCTTTCTTTCCAGTGCCTGAGTCATCATGAGTGAAGAACCGGGAACCAGCAAGTTGAGTTCGGTCAGTCGTCCATGGACACAGTAGACTGGAAGCAGTGCATTCTTTGTCAGGAGTCCACTGCCAGCAAAGGAACACTTGTTCAATATCCCAGAACAGAATCATACCAGAAACTACTCGATGTAGTGGAAGAAAGAGCCAGCTTACAGGATGGAAATATGTTGACATCCAAAGACGCCTCAAAGACTTTACCAAAGAAATATTGATTGAAAGGAAACCCATGTAGCATCGCAGTTGTTATTCTGATGCCACAAATCAAATATCCATACAGCGAGCGAGAGACCGCTTGCAGCATGCCATGTCTACAGAAACCTATGCTGTGAAAAACGTGGCATAAAAGAACAAGCTCTGAAATGGAGCAATCAGCAACCCCAGGCATCTCAGCACCTTTCACTAGATCTGCGACAGAACCGTTGACAAGGGATCACTGCTTCTTATGTTAAGAAGATGATGACCAGCGTCTCTTCACCGTACGAACTGAAAACGCGGGGAAGGCACTTAGACGAGCTGTGGATATTTCCCAAGATCCAGTATTGATGACAAGACTAAGCAATGCACTCTCACCAAGTGATGCCCATGCGATAGATGTAAGATACCACAAACCATGCTGGACACGAAATGTGTTCCATGTCCTGAGGGATGATGCCAGCAACCGGGCCAAGTCTACAAAGACAGACTTACCAATGCAAGTACCATGCTTGATTGAGCTGATCAATCTCATTGAATATCAAACCCAAAATAAGGCTCATCTACCCATGGATGCCATCGAAAAAACCTACATATCTATGCTTGGTGGTAGTGATGAGGCACAGAAGCACACTCCGACACTGACACGACAGTGGCTAAAGGACAAAATTCTTGCAAAGTTACCAAGTGTGAAGTCAGTGAGGCAGAAAGACAGAAGAAAACCATCTGTTCTTTACTGTCCTGAAGCCTGCGAAGAAGTTACGGTCTACACTTCCTTGATGCAAGTTGCCACAAGTGAAATGGACAAGACAATGATGATATACAAGACAGCTAAGCTAATATGCAACAGCATTGCCAATTTCGCTGAGGAGAAGGAAACACACACAATTACAATATCCAGCACAAGAGAGGATGTCCTGACTGAGCTGTACAGCCTTATACGGTGGATTTTGGTGGGATCTGAAGAGGAGCTGCAAACGAAGATGAGGAGCAGGACAGTTGACAGGTCAGCATTGACCATAAGTCAGAATATCATGTATGCTTTCAAGACCAGGAGACAAGTGCACCACGTGCCCAAGAAAGCCACTGACACATTTCGGACACCACACACACACACGAGAAAACCCACAGGTTGTAGGGTTGGCACTCACTGTGCCAACAACAACAACTCACCTCAACATCAGGTCACACCAGAAGCAACAGAAACATGCACTTTGAAGACAACAATCACGAGGAGGCTGACACATTGATGATCTGCCTGGCAGCGGAGGCATCACAGCGGTGTCCTGATGCACAGCTAGTATTCTTCACTCCTGATACTGACGTCTTGGTTCTGGCTGTGGCACACTATGACAAGCTCTGCAAAAAGACATCTATTTTGATGGTATCATATCAGGTACAGTCGAAATAGAACCAATCTGGAGAGCTTTGGGCAAAGAAAAGTCGCAAGCTTTACCTGTATTCCACGCATTCACTGGAGCAGACAATGTTGGAAAATTCTCAGGAATAGGCAAAACAAAATGGTTTCAGCAGTATATGAAGCTGGCATGCACTTAGTCAAAGCACTGATGAAACTCGGAGAAAGGTGACCTAACACAGGAGGTGAAAGACGTATTGGCCAAATTTGTGTGCTCAAGCTACTGTCCCAAGGGTATTCACATTGCAAGTATCCCTGATCTAAGATGGTATCTGTTTTGTAAGCACCTAGCTGAAAGCAACAACTTACCTCCTACTCTCGGTGCACTTGAGGAACAAATCCAGCGTGTGCGGTTACAAAGCCGAGTATGGTGCCAAGCCAATGTTATGCAGCAACAGCCTTTTGACCCCCTGAAATTTGGTTACTATCAGGACAAAAGTGGCCAAATACTGCCAGTCACCACAAAGGTTCCTCCTGCCCCGCAAACCATCATCGAGTTGGTCAGATGCCACTGCAAAACCAACTCTTCTACACAGAGATGTTCATGCAGAAGAAACAACTTGCCTTGCACAGAACTATGCTTGTGCGGCTCAGAATGCGAAAACGATGCAGACTGTAATGTTGAATATGACACTGAGAGTGATGATGATGTGTAATGATGTGTAATGATGTGTCAAACTGAGATCGGAAATACGTCTATACGTATGCTGTTGTCACTACCAACAATTTGAGTGTGCATTTTTTCATGAAAATACAAACACAATTTCACAAACTTCTTCTTTTCTTGGTTATGAAATCACTAATTTGACATAAGCTTTGGATTCCTTGGGCCTGGAAACAAGATTAGCATTTATAATGAAGTTTCTACGTCAATCACAAGCTGAGATATTCGGAAATTCTTATTTTATGGCGGCCATTTTGAAAATCCAAAATGGCGGCTATGCAGGCATCTGCGCAAATGTAAACATTGATTTTCAGATTCCTGATGCCATAAGCTTTCCAGAAATGCACTGGTTTGCCAATCTCCATAAATTTGAACGAAAGTGTTTTTATTGACATAGTGAACCGGACTAATACTCTCTCCTGGTCAATTTCCTCGAGTGTCAGTCGCAGTGAAGCGCGTGTGAAAGCCATTTCAATATTAAGTTAGGTTAGGTTTGGCGAAGTTTCGCTATATAGGATAGGTTTGGTAAAATTTCTCTATAGGTTAGATTAGGTATAAGATATGCGTAAATAAAAATAAAATAAACGTACTTCACCTCACCTACAAACACTTTTAACATCATAAACTTTAACCCTCTTCCTTTATACGCACGAGTATATCCATAATTTAATAATACAACACTTATACAATTAACAACACATTACACACTACGAGCAAAGATTCGAAAAGTGATGAACAAAAGAATTTGACTAATCCTCATAATCTGAGGCAAACACAAACTTTTCCCCAATTTTCGTCTTTGGGATTTATAATTTTGATTTCCTAACAAACAATGGAGAAATAAATAACTCGTTTTATGAGAAATATTAATCTC